>JAOTAX010000003.1:13244087-13267315 GCA_025629825.1 Erythroxylum guanchezii | reverse complement strand
TCCAAGAGCTGTTAGAGGTGGGTTGGGCATCCCAAAATGTTTTCCTTCTTAAAATGATGGTATGAACCCATTGCACCCACAAAGACTCCCTATCCTCAAACAAATACCAAATCCTTTTACTTAACAAGACTTGATTCCAGGTAGACAAATGTTTAATACCTATACCACCCTCTTGTTTTGATCGACAGATGTCGCTCCATTTAACTTTAGCATGAAAAGCAGAGTCTACCTTCCTAGCCCACAAAAAATTCCTAAGTTTAGACTCTATATCCCTAAGAATGGATGAGGGGAGGATAAAATGAGAAGACCAGTACACTTGGAAAGAAGAAAGAACCGAAATCACCAATTGAAACCGACCAGCATAAGAAAGACTTCTATGTGTCCATTTGCTAACCCTAGCATCAATTTTATCCAATAAGGGTTGGCAATCCCTCCTAGACAACAGACCTGTTAAGAGAGGAACCCCCAAGTATCTGATGGGAAGATTACCTTTCTTGAGAACGGATATAAATTCTATACGATGAGTCAAACAAGTCACCTCAGGAGATAAAAAAAACTGACTTTTGGAGAGGTTCGTGTCCATGCCTGAAAACTGAGAAAAGGTACACCAACTATCGAGTAAAGTTTGAGCGGAAAACACATTTGTGTGGCAAAACATAAAGAGGTCATCAGTGAATAAAAGATGAGTAAGTTTGAGGCCTTTGCACCGCCAATGGTATTTGAAGGAAGGGTTATTCTCTACACACTCTTTCAAATGCCTAGAGAATACTTCCATACAAAGGATGAAAAGGAAAGTAGATAAGGGATCCCCTTGTCTTAAGCCCGATTTCCCTCGAAAAAATCGAGTGGGAGTGCCATTGATCAAAATGGAATAAGAGGGAGAGGTGATGCATTCCGTTATCCATTTAACAAACTGCACAGGAAGGCTGACAGCTATTAAAGCGTTCAAGAGGAAATCCCATTGAATAGAGTCATAGGCTTTTTGAAGGTCCACTTTAAAAGCACAGTGCTTTTGATTATTGGACAGATGATAGTTTTTGAAAACTTCTTGAGCCAACAAGATATTGTCCCCTATGCGACGGTTCTGAATGAAGGCACTTTGGTTAGGGCTGACTATATGAGGCAGAATCAATTTAAGCCGAGTGGCTAGGATTTTAGCAGTCACCTTGTAGAGCATGTTGTAACACGAGATAGGTCTATACTCTAACACTGTGGAGGGGTGAGCTGTTTTAGGAATAAGGGTGATGAAAGTGGAGTTGAGCTCTTTTAGAAGTTTCCCATGAATGAAAAAGTTTTGAATCGCTTGGGTAACTTCTTCCCCAATGATATGCCAAGTTTGTTTAAAGAAATACCCTTTAAACCCATCTGGCCCAGGAGCCTTATTTGGGTTGAGAGAATTGAAAGCCTCCTTAACCTCTTGACTAGAAACTTCAGCAGTAAGGGAAGTAGAAAGATTTTCTGACAAAGGTTGAGAGAAAAGATTTGCTACGAACTCTTTGGAAGAGTGAAGAGCCTTTTCGGCCCCAATAGTGCTTTGAAAATATTGAAGAAACTCATCTTGAATCTCTTCTAGGCCTACTATCCGATTCCCATTTCCTGCAATTAGAGAATAAATGTTATTCCTATTTCGGTTAGCTACGAGAGATTTATGGAAGAATTTGGGGTTTCTATCCCCTTCTCTTAGCCATTTAATCCTGGAAGACTGTCTAAGGAAGGATTCCTGGTCCTCTAAAGCTTGGAAAAGCTCGATAGTAGCCTCATGTTCCTGAGCAATCAGCCTAGAAGACCCCTACGACAGTCTCATTTGAGCCTGAATGTTATTAAGACGAACTTGACAAGTTTTGACTCTAGCATTCACATCCCCAATTTGGCTAGAGTTCATGATTTTAAGAGCTTGTTTAACTAACTTGAGCTTAGACACTACACAAAACATCGGAGTGCCCTGAACGGGAGTGGCCCACGCTTCCTCCACAATCTGAAGAAAATTGGCCTGAGAAACTAGGAAATTAGAGAACCTAAAGGGTGAATTTCTCTTCTAATGGACAACCCCTGTCTGCACTACTAAGGGAGAGTGATATGAGATGTTAGGATTCTGAATGACACAATAGGAACTAGGAAACTGAGAGCTCCAAGCTGAGTTTATGAGAATGCGATCCAACTTCCTAGCTATATGGGCTTCTCCACTTTGTTTATTAGTCCACGTGAAGTTAGGACCACTAGAATTTAAATCAAATAACTCATTGTGTGCAATACATTGTCTGAAATCATGCATCCTAGTCTGGGCTGAGAGACTACTGGGAACTGCCTCATGAGGATTTAAAATAGCATTAAAATCCCCGGCAATAATCCAAGGGATATTGCCTACTGATTGGTTAAGGAGGGAGATCTCAGACCACAAGTGACGCCTAAGAGTGAGATTATTGGCCCCATAAACACAAGAAACCAAGAAGGAATCTACACAGTGACTAGGGAACAGTTTCAAATGAATCAACTGATTGGAAGAGCTTAGGATAGCACACCTATAATGCTCTGGATTCCAAGCTACCACTATTCTAGCGTTCAAAGACTGATCGATATTATTAAAAAAAGACCAACGAGGAAACAAGGAGGAGCAAATCTTATTCAACAAAAAAGGAGATCTTATCCGAGATTCTAGCAAACAAACAAAAGAAGCAGCTATACTCCTAATACAAGCCCGGACAGCCAACTGTTTTATGGGATTATTTAACCCCCTCACATTCCAAAAAACCATATCCATAAGCATCAAAAACAGAACCGCCAAACCCAACTTGAAACCTACTTCTGTTTCCGCCTTGATTTCCTGTTTGTCCTCACTATAAATTCCCCCTCTGCCCCGCCCCTAATACCAGGACTATCAGGCACCAAAATAGAGATAGGAGGAGAATGAACGGTACTCACCTGATTTGCAGCAGAAGTGGTGGCATCCTCAAGGTCACCAGGTGCCTCTGCCTGCTGCCGATTAGCTTGAGACTGAGGAGAGGAACTCCCTGTTGAATTGGCATCGTTGTCACTTGAACTGGTCATCATCAAAGAATGGAGAAGTTTCAAAGACATTCAGGTAAGCTATGATCTTGATAAAATGCTTAGAAGTAAGCTACGATCTTGGCCTGCGTCAAGCAGACGTGCAGCTGCTACTAAACTTTACGTTTTGAGGGATTTTTTGGACCTTTCGAACCCCCCAGAAAATCCCTAATTCAACCTTAAACACAAAAGAATATCAATAGAACAGAAAGAAGAAGTTTTCTTGCATCAACCACCATCACGAAACCCTAGCGAGAGTTCATTGAGAGATTAAGAAAGAGACAAAGGAAGAGAGACGTGGAGAAGAAGCCTACATAAAGTACTTCCTGGAATAGGAGATTTCCCATCGTTGCTGCCTCCATCATCCTATCGGATCTATTTTCTAGTGTATTTCCATTTTTATCTATGTATAGAATTGGAATAGCTATTGAGATAGGATTTATGAATGTTGAGGATTATCTAAACTCACCTTCAAGTTATTTTTATCTTTGATTTAATAAAAATATGATTGTTTATGTGAATTGGATTAATTGTGATTGATTTTTGCATTTTCATAAATCGGTAATATACTGAGACAGTGAATCGATGAAAAATAATTAAATTGGGCTAATTAAAGTTAGGTAATTTAATAAGAACGAGAAATCAATCAAATTGGTAATTGTGTGATGAGAGATCTCACATAGGTTCTGGTAGTCTAGTGGAAAACTTCAGATCTAATTAGGGTTTGGATAAATTGTGAATTGAGATACTACAATTTTCCATAATGTGATTGGGGTTTATAATTTAGGGCTTTTGGTTATAACTCGAGAGAGAGTAACCAACCAAAGGATAGTTTAGGACCAATAATCTAACATTTCATAATTAATTAGGTTAGTTTTGAAGATAGGTAAAAATTTCCCCTTTATCTTAATTGGTAGTTCCTTAGGTTGATTCTTGATGTGTGTATTGCAATTTGCTGATTTGTTAATATTTCGTGATTTATTCTTGAGTTGAATTGGTTGATTGAATTGCATTATTATTTTAGCTTAGTTACAGTTGAATTTCTGTAATTTATTTTAGCCTTAGAGTTTAAGATTAGGTTAACCGTCCTCGTGGGATTGACACCTTAGATACTACGCCAACGACCTGTACGCT
Source organism: Erythroxylum guanchezii (assembly GCA_025629825.1). NCBI lineage: Eukaryota > Viridiplantae > Streptophyta > Magnoliopsida > Malpighiales > Erythroxylaceae > Erythroxylum > Erythroxylum guanchezii. Next base: position 13,263,139 of record JAOTAX010000003.1, on the reverse strand, counting down.
TGCGAAATATTGAGGTTAAAATATTAAAACTACACATATTGAAAAACTTTGATCAAGTTTTTGAAGCTGTTGTCGGGGAGGCGATTAATTTAGTTCTTTAGTCTAAGGCTTTTTCCATTATCTTTCATTTTAAATAATAATAATAAAACAGAAGAAGTTTGGGGCATAACGTAGAGACACATTAAGACATCTTAAAGTGAGAGTGAGACATCTAAAGAGCTAGATGCCAAGAAGAAATGGAAAGAACGATAATGGAAGATAGATATTATAGGGAGCAAGGAACTTTTGCGAATTATAATGAGGCACAGTATGGTTGGGTAAGTAACGATCCTTATTGGAACACATCCATTACGGCGTGGCAAAACCACCCAGATTTTTATTGGTCCAACAATGCAAGTACTCATATGGGACATTAAGACCTATCAAAATTTCATCAAGATGAGTCCAGTTTATGGGATTCCAATTTGGACAAAATCATGGATAAGTTCACAGACATGGAAGAGAACCAAAAGAGACTAGAAGAGCAATTTGATCAAGTAACGAAAAATCATGTCGCTTCTATTCACAATATGAAAATTTAAGTAAGACAGATTTCCTGTGAATTTTGTAAGAGAAGTGTGGAAGACTCTTTGAGAAATATGTAATTACATCAACGAGAGTAATATGAGGCTATCACACTTAAGAATAGGGAAGAGCTAAAAGAACCAATGGAACACCAAGTTAAACCCCACCTTATTGTAGACCAAGAGGAAAGAGGATGAAGAAAAGAATGCCAACCCTCCCTTTTAATCACCAGTTCTTGATATACCATATTTGAACATCGAAGAATCTTGGGTAGATGTTCATGAAAAGAACCTTATCCTTCCGATTAATGATGAGAAAGTGACATTCAACATGAATGATGTATTAAAGGATCCAAAGGATAATAGCTCATTCAGGATAATTGATGTGTTCTAATCTTCTAAAGAATAAAAGGATGAAGAACAAATGACAACAGACGTCGAGTTTGAAGAAGCTATGAAAGTCTCTGTTAGTGAAGCGGAAGAAATAGAGGAGACAAAGGTGATTAAGAAAAAAAGGGAGCAACTCACCTTCTTACTGTACAAACTGTTGGATTCCACGGGAGATTCACAGGGTTCGTTGTTCCCTATTTTATTGATAGTTTGTTAATAAAAAGGACATTACTAAAATTAATTGGTTTTCTCAACTTTATCAATATTGTCCTTTTGTTCATTTTTCAATTTATAACTTACTTACAGGCTACAAAACTGATGTTGAATGAAAAGGTGGAAGCAAGCCGCTCATAATTGATCCCAACTAAGTTTCTAATGATACAAGGTCAAGCTAATGACCATAAATTAGCACGTTTGGTAGTTAGGTTTAAATTGTTGTGTAGTTAGATTTGTTTCAAATTTCAAAAATAAAATTTTAATGATTTGAAATGATATGGGATTGCTAACTCTCTTACTCTCTCTGAATTAATTGTAAGATAGGAAAGTCAGCTCGACATGAAGCACGTTTGGTCTCTATCTCTAACACCATCACTACCTCAGTCACCTTGACAGTTTTGTATTCTAACCCTTTTCTTTTCATTTTTGTTAGTATTTTATTCTTATGTTTTTTGTATATTGTGTTTTATTTCCCCTAGTTTGTTTGTGTACCCTTCTCACGGTGAGGACAATGTGTTGTTCAAGTATAGGGAGGGTTGTGTGTTTTTACTTGAGTGTGAATTTTGCATATTATATGATAGTTTGTTTAGGTTGCATGATGTGAATTGTGTGAATACATCAATGGATAGGACTTAATAGGATAGATGTAGCCTTAAACATAACCGTTTAGGTTATAAAGATTTATTAGCTTGTGAAATTAGTGACCTAAGTAACTTAGGGCTAAATATGTTGGTTAATTAGGATACAATGTTAGTCTATTCACCCTAAGAATTTGCCATGCTCATTTATAATTTTAGGCCAATCAAATAAGTGGCATTATTAGTACATTTTTATAAGAATGATTAGCTAAAGCAATAAGGTAAGCAAAAGTTTGTGTTTAAAAAGAAAAAAAAGTTGTATAAATAACTATTTTGCTAGCCTTTGAGTTATGAATGGAGCTAGTAGCCAGTTGAGAATGTGATGTAGCTAAATAACCAGATTGACATGCATCACAAATGTGTGCCTTTGCATAAAAAAGCTATAATAACCTTCCAACTAAGCAGCTTAATAACATCATAACTTAGTTGAGTAACCGGATCGATATTCATCACAAATGTTTGCCTCCGCGTAAAAAGATTAGATTCATGTCCTTAAAGAAAAATCAACAAAAAAGAATGTTTTCAAATAAAAACCTACCAAACTTGTTAGTAGCTTGATTTTTTTCATGAAAACCTATTGAGGAATAGCTACACTTTTGTTTTGAATGAATGATTATTAATGTGTGTGTGCAAGTGATAGAGGTGAATAGACTTAACATTAAAATTTTGATTAGTTTGTATATTTAGTCCAAGGTGTTTAGACATGGATTTCCCTTGTTAATAAGCTAAAACGACTTGAAGGATTGTGTTTATAGTTGAATTTGTTTCGCTCAATTGAAGCCATTATCTCATTTTTGCATATGTATGTTTTGTATTTTCTTGATTGTTTTTGTTTGTTTGAGGACAAGCAAATGTTTAAGTGTGTGAATGTTGATAAGTGTAAATTGCATCATGTTTTAAGGCATAGTTTGATATGTGTTTAGCTATTAATTCAATCATTTAGTATGTGTTTAGGTTATAATTGTGTTAGTTTGTTAATTATTTTTGTTTTAAGTGTTTTATGGGTTAGTACAAGTCTTTGAGCTTAAATATTACATTTTTTAGGTACCTTGATTTGTATGTTAGTGTTTCAGGTTCAACATCGAAGAACAGAGAAGTTTCAGAGACATTCGGTCTGAAACAACAGTCGTGACAGAAGGCTTAGAAGTCGGCCACGATCGTGGCCTACGTCGAGCAGATGTGTGGCCACTCCCAAACTTTTCGTTTTGAGGGATTTTTCGAACCTTTTAAACCCCGGAAAAAACCCTAGTTCAACTCTAAACACAAAAGAACATAAATAAAACAAAAAGAAGTTTTTTTGCATCAGCCCCCATCATGAAACCCTAGACAGAGTTCAACGAGAGATTAAGAAAGAGACAAAGGAAGAGAGATGTGGAGAAGAAGCCTAAACGAAGTACTTCCTAGAACATAAGGTTTCTCGTCGTTGTTGCCTCCATCATCCATTCGGATCTATTTTCCAATGTATTCCCATTTTTGTCTATGTATAGAATTGGAATAGCTGTTGAGATAGGATTTATGAATGTTGAGGACTGTCTAAACTCACCTTCAGGTTATTTTTATCTTTGATTCAATAAAAATCTGATTGTTTATGTGAATTGAATTCATTATGATTGATTTGTGCATTTTCATAAATCGGTAATAGACTGTGACGGTGAACCAATGAAAAATAATCAAATTGGGCTAACGAAAGCTAGGTAATTTAATAAGAATGAGAAATCAATCAAATTGGAAATTATGTGATGAGAGATCTCACATAGGTTCCGGTAGTATAGTGGAAAACTTCAGATCTAATTAGGGTTTGGATAAATTGTGAATTAAGAAATTGCAATTTTCCATAATCTAATTTAAGTTTATAATTTAGGGCTTTTGGTTATAACTTGAGAGAGAGTAACTAACCTTAGTATAGTCCAGGACCAATAATCCGACATTTCATAATTAATTAGGTTAGTGTTGAAGATAGGTAAAAAATTTCCCTTTCTCTCAATTGGTAGTTCCTTAGATTGATTCTTAATGTGTGCATTGCAATTTACTGATTTGTTAATATTTCATGATTTATTCTTGAGTTGAATTAGTTCATTGAATTGATTGATTAAATTGTGTTATTGTTTTAGCTTAGTTACAGTTGAATTTCTACAATTTATTTCGGCCTTAGAGTTTAGGATTATATTAACCCTCCTCGTGGGATCGACACCTTAGATACTACACAAACGACCTGTATGCTTGCAGAATATCAAGGTTAAATATTAAACTACATATATCAGAAAACCATGATCAACCACTACCATCGCATTTAAGGTTAAGGGGTGCATTAACATCAACACTTATTTTATAGCCGGCAGACTAGATTTTACCATTTGAATTGAAGAGTGATGTTAGTTACTACACAATTAGATGTGTATTGGGGCAGTGTAAGGAAAAATAGTTGTATGCCTTCTACTATACCAGCAAGACTTTAATAGGACCTCAACTTAACTATACAACCATAAAAAAAAAGGAATTGGCAATTTTAGTTTTTACATGTGACATGTTTCATTCTTACTTATTAGGTTCGAAGGTTTTTGTGTTTACAAATCATGTATCATTAAGGAATCTTTTTGTTAAGAAGGATGCGAAGCCCCTATTGATCTAGTGGATCTTACTCCTGTAAGAATTTGATATTGAGATCAAGGATAAAATAGAAGCAGAAAGCATGATAGATGTTCACCTGTTAAAGTTAGAAGGAGGGGAGTTGCACCCACAAGTAGAAATCAATGAACAATTCCTTGATGAGACTTTAGTCTCAATAAATGAATCAAGTATTCCATGGTTTGCGGACATCACAAACTACATCACATATGGTATCCTTTTTCCTTATTTTTCTTACTAGAAGAGAAAGAGATTTTTACATAATTGTGTGTAATATATAAGGAACCAATTTTGTACAAAAAGTATGCTATTGAATTAATTAGGCGATGAGCTCCATATAATGAATTTTGTGTTGTTTTAACTCACTGTCATAGTTCTTTGTATACATGACATTATAGAGCCAACAAGACAACCATAAGAGTACTAGGGTGTAGATTCTTTTTTCCAACATTATTTAAGGATGCATAAGAATTTGTGAAAAGCTGTGACAGATGCTAGAGAGTCAAGAACATTTTGAAAAGAGATGAGATGCCATTTTTAACAATCCTAAAAGTTAAAATTTTATATGTTTGGGGGCTAGACTTTATAGGTCCATTTCTCTTCTAGTTCGAAAGTACTTATTTCCTGGTAGGTGTTGACTATGTATCAAAATGGTCAAGATTATGGCAACTCCAACAAATGATGATCGAGCAGTTCCAATATTTATTAAGCCAATATTTAATAGGTTCAGAGTGCCAAGGGTCATAATTAGTAACGTAGGTACACATTTAAAACATATGGGGTATAACACCGAATTGTAATACCTTACCACCCCTAGTAGAAGTGGTGAATAGAAAGTTGAAAAATAATTGCAGAAGATTATTAGCAATTTGAGAAAAAAATTGGGCAACCAAACTAGATGATACAATTTGGGCCTACCGAATAGCCTTCAAGACAATTATTAGCACCACACCCTACTGATTAGCTTATTGCCAGGCTTGTCATTTATTAGTGGAGTTAGAGCATATGACATGCTGGGTAGTCAAAGAATTAAACTTTGACTTAAAAGTAGTCGGTGAGAGAAAATTGTTGTAGCTGAATGAATTGGAGGAGTTAAGATTGCATGCGTATGAGAATGCCAAACTTTATAAGGAATGAACCAAGAAATGACATGATGCTCATCTGAAAAGGGAGTTCAAGGTTAGAGATATGGTTTTACTATTGAACTTTTGCCTTCGATCATTCCTAAGTAAGCTGAAATTAAAATGGAGTGGCCTGTTTTAAGTCACTAAAGTTTTCTCACATGATGTATTGGAGTTGACCAAACACAAAGGTAAGACATTTAAGATCAATGGCCACTGGGGTAAGCCTGATTTCAGTGGAAATTTGCCCCTAGATTGGGTTGTGCTTTCCCTCCCCCTCAAATAATATGAGCATGATGAAGAAGTCTTGCTTGTGACTTTAAACCTAGCATTGGTTTATATATGCATTTATTTTCCTTATGTTTGTATGTTTTGCTTAATTAAAATTGTCAAACTTTTTCTTTGCTTGTTGTAAAAGCGAGAGATTAACGCACGGTTAGCGAAGATGGAGTTTCAACATCATTATTAGACCAAGAATCCTCAAATTTTTTGAATATCAAGGAATACATGTGTTGTCGCTGACACCTTCATTGTCACAATGTCCATAAACATTATCTTGCCTTTATTATTTATTTATTTTATTTGTATTTGCTATTTGTGTTATGTGTTTAGTTTTCATATTGCATGTCACTTTCATACATTGAGGACAATGTGCCATTCCAGTGATGGGAAATGGTACGAAATTGCATTTGCATTGCATATGGCTTATATATGTGACTTATTATATGTTGCTTGTATATATTACTACCCATGTTTTTGTGATGTGCCTTTTTTTTGCATGAATTTTTTTCCTCGTTTGGTATGCATATGCTTGACTATGTGAATGGGATGGCTGAAATTTTAATAAGAATTAGCTTAATTTTGAACAAAATTGTTTAACTTGTTAAAATATATTAGCTTAGGAAGTTATGTGTTAAGTGTCTGATAGTTTGATTCAGACCTTAGTCTTACCCTTGGAGGTCAAATCAAAAATATAATCCAAGGATTGCAATATAGGTTGCAACCTCGGGTCATTTCACTTAATCAGAACCTAATGGAATGGACCTAAGCTAGCCTATATGTCATGAAATGCAAGCTAAATTAGTAAGGAGGGGGTTTTGATTTTTGGAAATCTTAGCAAAATTAAATGAATTGTAAGAAAAATGTGTAAAAATTATTTTTTTTTGGATTTTGGGGATAGAAATTGGAAAGATAAAGACAATGATCAAATGTGATAGAATCCTCTTGAAAATGAGCTTTAGCTATCATAGTTTGAAATAAATTTTGGTGAGAGTGAAAATCACTAAGTTTCAAATGATAAACCTTAAAGAACTCTTTAAGTACAAGGTCTTAATCAATGAACTCCATTCTTTAAGACCTTGTTAAATGCCCTTAGTGTGTGTAGTGGGTAAATCAATGCAACAAGTTACTTAGGGTCTCAAATCAACTCAATATTAAACACAACTATGCAAGATAAAAGAGATTCAACAAGTTCACAAATAAACATAAATGAGATTTCATATATTTAAGCTCAAAGTTCTACATCAACAAATCTCAACAACACAATGAGTATCCAATACTTGATTAAACTCTAATTAAGAATGTTCAACTATAAATTGTAAATCCTAAACCTAGGAATTTATAAATCATAGCCAAACATGGATTAAGCTACTCCCCTTTTAAGCCCATTGAACTCAGGTCATCGTTACATCTTCAAGAGGAGAGAAGTGCCTAGCCACGCATGACTCCAGGAGACTTGACAACTGAGAACCCACTAGAAGCATCCATGGTAGCATTCGACGGTGGAAAGAGAAAAACAGTGTATGGATGGGAGGAGATGAGGGTGTGCGTAAAAGAGTTGTTCGAATGGTAGAGAGAATGAATGATGGATATCTGTTGTCAACTCTCCTTCCAACTTAACCTAAAATAGGTAGTTTTTACAAATCGGGTTGATGGATTGGGTTGCACAATGGGTAAACTTCTGAAAGTGGTTCGGGTATTTGAAGGTTCGCCGTAGTGATAGGATGTGTTCACCGCGGCGAACTTTTCCCGAAAGGTCTCTTCAATAATTTGCTGCGTTCGTCGCATTGACAGAATTAATTCACGTCGCGGTGACATTAACCCGAAGAGTTTCTGCGTGAATTCTTCATACTTTGCCGCGGAGAACTTTCTTGTTGCCCAGTTGACTTGTTGACTTATCATTTTCAGGCTTCATTCCTTGCCTCTACTTCTTGAGTCTCCAACAATAAACAAATGGTAGTTTGTAGTATCAATTATTCTTAGAAAATTAATTTAGTGCAATTACTAATTATTTGTGACAATTTTACTCTCAAACTACATAAAGTAAAGGCCAGCACACAAGAGTCAAATTAAACATAAAATCTAAAAATAAGAGCTAAGAACTGTAGTAAAGACCATGAAAATGTCACCAATTTATATAAGAAACTTGGGTTCAATCAAATTCCCACACACTTAAACCTTTGTACTTTTGGACAAAGTTTATAAAAGTCAAAGAGACACAAGTGCAAAAGAAAATTCCTACCAAGCTTAAAAATGAGAGCAGAGAAGCAGTTAAGTCACTTCTTCAGAAATCAACCCAAGCATATTGAAAGACCACGAAGAACATAAACACTATAAGCATTTAATCCAAGAGATTAGGCAAAAGAGATTTCACTCAAGGAATGGTGTTTACTCTCAACTCACTTGTTTTTCGGGATAATTTCACTCTAAAATCTGCTTAGTCCATTTTCTACTATAAGCTTGTGATAGTTCTACCTCTCCACTACAAGAACTATAATTTCGAAAATCAAGAGGACTTTTTAAGGTTGTAATGTACGGAAGGCTAAATGAAATGGATGGAATAGAAGAAAGAAAAATGAGTACATGCACCACAATTATTTTTCTCATGAAATAAACGTCAACTATACGTAAGAAAATATTTACACAAACAACAAGCATAATCTATCATTTAACATTTCTCTTTTGAGAAAACCCTTTTCTTTTTTAAAGTAAGCTCTCCGAATTTTCTTTTCTTTGTTTTTTTAGGAAGCCTTTTGATTATATTTTTTACTTTCTTTTCTTTCTTAGCTTTCCTCAATAACCAATTTCTTGTGGGAAAGCTTTCTGTTTTTTTATCTACAATGATAAACTTAAAGTAAGAACGGGAAATAAAATATTTACAACAATATTAAGACATGGGCATGCACTCAAAAATATGGCTCAAGGGGCTAGCAATGGTTAAGTGATTAGGGTTTTGTGTTTGGGTAAGCAGGGTTTTGAATGAATGTCTCTATCATGTTAACAAAATTCTAGTTCATCAAGCTTTGATCAAGAATTAAAACAAGTTCTAGAGAGATATGAAATTAAGCAGATACACACAAAAATGAAAGAATTCAGGCCCAAATATCCTTCCAACAAGGTTAGTATCTCAATTAAGCAATCTCAAGGTTTAAAAACGTAAAGTGCTACTTTTTCAGTGTACCCTCACTTACTTCTGTTGAAAACATTGAAAATAAAATTAATCAAAATCAACTATCATTTAAAAACATAGATGGTATTTTCAAAACACAAAGACCACTTTGAAATTTATAAAATCTTCAAGATACAAGAGTGAAAACAATCTAATTAGGGATAATTATTGAAATGAGGAAGTTTTAAAATGGTTTCTACAAGGAGGATGGCGTCGTCGCGGCGAAACATCAATTCTGCAACGCCGCTGCGACAAACACAGAAACATTTGAAACAAGCGATTTGCCTCAATTACCAAGTTTAAAATTTTTCATATTACGTACAATTGACTTACACAAGTGGTTAAATGGTCAAAAATGATGCACAAACAAGAATTGCAAATTGGAACAACCTGCCCCACACTTAGACATCATATTGTCCTCAATGTGAAGAACAATTAACATAATTAGGCATTGAGAACCGACCATTAAGTTTGTACATGACAAAATATAACTGAGTATTCGACAAACTAAAAATGAAAACTAAAAGAAGGAAAACACAAGAACAAGCAACTCGAGCTACTCCATAGTATGATCATTCGCAGCGCCAGAGGGACCTGCGCCCGATCTGCCAAAACCGTTCAGTGGGTTATCTTCATCAGAAGGGAGCTGTAAGTGAAAGTGCTCAGCGACCAATACATCCATCCACTGGTGATACTGCCAATCTCGATCCTACCTAGCTTTCTCTTGAAGGAGGGAGTCCCGAAGAGGAGCAAAATCTACATAGAGGCTATCAACTCGGCCAGCGAGGATCTGTAAGGTCACTAGCCTAAGGGTGGCCAGAGTTAGAAGATCATCCTCACTTGGTACCACAGCTATAAGGATTGTACCAACATCAGGAATTTGGGTGGAGGGTGGGGTTGGGTGGAGGAGTGGTTGTTTGAGGCGGGCGTACCGAAACAGAGGAGTCGGGTCAAAATAATTGTCATTATTGAATTCCAAGATATTGTGGGCCTAGAATATGTCTGCGATGAGATAGGGGAATGTAATGGTGTTGGTGAATTTTGCGGTGGTGATGGAGTCACATAGAGAGGAGGGAATGGCATGAGCTATGTCGACTGGGCGACCAGTCATGAGAAGGTAAAGGTAGAATGATTGTTGTTTGGTTACGTAGGCGAGATGGGTGGCCGAAATGATGTTGTTACTCACAAGATGGAGCTAAGGACAAGCTTCAGGTCAGAGATCAGAACGTTTAAGGTAAAGTTGATAATATCAGGGTTTATGCCATGTGACGGCCTCTTGACAGAGGGTGCAAATAACATCTTCCGAAGGATAGTGATGGATCAACTGATCGTAGTGGCAACAAATAATAGGAGGAAGGTTGTAATGGTGGTGAATGCTAGTTGTGGTGAATGCATTAGGGGCTTTTACACCACGAAAATTAAGTTCCATAGTGTTATGGAATCGACCATAGGAATAGAAATGGCGAATGAATTTATCGTTGCCTTGATCCCGAGGTTGGACTAATCCCGTAAGTTGAGAGTTTACTAGTTGTTGGACAAAGGGATTATTAGGTGGAGTTAAAGGAAAAGGGCCCTCCTTAATGAATGGCCTAGTGTCTACCTTTTCAGCTAGTTTGGCAAAACTAAAACCATCACTATTCGAACAACTGGAATCACTAGGTGGACTAGAAGGGTTAGTGGTGGTAGTATGGGTAGGATTTTTAGTTCGAGGCATTGTCCTGCAAAAATGTACATTGAAATATAACTTAATCAAACAAGTAAAACAAAACTATCCTAAACAAAGTGAACCGACAGAGGAAAATGGAAAAGAGAACAAAATAATAAACGTAACCTACACTAAACTACACATAAACTAAGAATAAATTAGGAGAAGAGAAGAAAACTTATGAAAAATGGATGGAAAAAGCGCTAGAAAAAATCAGAGGAGGTGGATCGGTAGGGAGCACCGCGGCAAGGTAGAGGAGAAGAGACGAAGGGGAAGAAGGGGGGGGGGGGTCGGGGTTTATATAGATTTGAAGAGGAAAATTAAAAAAAGGGATAGACGGAAGATGAAGGATTAAAAGGAAAAAAAGGTGGAAGGATAATTTCACCGCGGTAATGTCACGCAGATTGAACGTTCGTTATGGTGGCGGCAAACGTTCAATCTGTGCGACATTATCGCGGTGAAATTTCCCTTCCACCCTTATTTTCATTTGATCCTTCATCTTCCATCTGTTGCCGCGGCGAACTAACCCTAATCGCGAAATCCAGCAAAATAGAGATGTGTCACAATGGTGACATAAACTCACGCCACGGTGAAGGTTGCCCGAAGATGTTTGCCGCGGCGACATAATTAATTCACACCGTGGTGAATTTGCATGAGAGATTTCTAAGGAAATTTTGCCACGGCGATGTGAACCATGCCTCAGTGAAACTTTCCCGATAGCAACAACAGGAAAATAAGGTAAGTTCATCGCGACAACGAGAGCTTCACGCCACGGCGAAAGTTACCCGAAAGAAAAATAAACAAAGACAGAAATGAAAAATTTTACTTCCAAATATTCAAGTAGATACTCAGCTCACTTAGAATTCATATACAAGGTCTTTAGGCATCAGAAAACAAAGTGCCAACCAATCAATCACATCAAATTCCTCAATTATGCAAGATGTATCGTGAATTAAGCTAAAAACACAACGAACATAAAAAGGAGAGGAATTATTGAATTGAAACTGCATAAACTGAAAATTAAACCTAGGTCCTACTGAAATGGTTTCTCCCCCACACTTATTCAACAGACTAATGCATCCACAATGTCACATTCAATCATAGAGCAAAAGTAAGTAGTAAGTGAAGGATGAGAAACGAGCTGATGATTACAGAAGGTCTTGGGTCTCTTGGTGAACGTTTGATAGATTATGATGTTGTGGTGAGACAACTTGACCACAAGCCACTTCGATGTCAACGTTCACATTTCTCGATTCACCTAAAACATTAGCAAAAAGACCTTCTTCCAGGGGGCCATCAGTTACAATCAAGGCATTCAATGGGTTCATTGCGGAGTCAGCATAAACATGTTGGAGTTCAAACTTAGAGCATGTATTGTCAATGACAATATCAAGCATGTTAACTCCTAAGAGCGAATAATCTTCATAGGAGTGTTTCATAGCTTCATACATGTTAAAACTCACTTGTTGATCTCCTACCTCTATGGTGATTGTACCTTCTTTCATGCTAATCATAGTACTAGCAGTCCTTAAGAAGGGTCTACCGAGAAGCAAGGTAGTGTCCTGCACATCTTCAGAAGACATATCAAGTACATAAAAATCAAATGGAAAGACCAAACCCTTTACCTGGACCAAGATGTCCTCTATGATGCCCACTGGATGCCTAAGAGATCGATCAACCAATTGCAAAACTACAGATGTAGGCTTAAGACTCTTAACTCCTAATGATGTATAGACAGACTTAGGCATCACATTGATTGCCGCCCCTAAATCTAGTAAGGCTCCTCCTATGGTAGCTTTTCCTATTGTGCACAGAATGGTGAAAGATCCAGGGTCTTGGCACTTAATGAGTATTTGGGGTTTGAAAAGTGTGGACTCGTTTGAACTGACTTGTACTCTCTCATTAGGCCTAAACTTTCCTTTGTTTATGCACAAGTCCATAAGATATTTAGCGTATTTAGGAACCCTTTTCATTAGACCAAGCAAAGGGATGTTGACTTCCACTTTCCCAAACAAGTTAATAACATCTTTCTCATGTTTAAAATCAGTCATCCTTTTGCTAAGCAAATAAGAATTGGGAAAAGGAAGGTCTTTTATATGTACCTCCTTGTCGTTTGCTTCTTGGGTTCCTTGCTTGCTCGATTCTTGAGTGTTTTCTGAATTTTCTTCCTTGCTCCTCGATTGTTTTAACTCCTTTCCAGTCAAGAATGCTCTTTCCTTTAAACTTTGAGACTTCTTAACTCTCTCAATTGATGAAGACAATTCTCTACTCTCATTCTCCGTTTCATCTTCTCCCTCATCTTGATTTCTGAACCTCACTTCTTTCCCACTGCGAACAGCTATGGAATTCAAACTTTTGGGTTTCGTAATTAGTTTAGCCAAAAATTTTGAATTTTCATTCTTACATTATTGACTCATAGACGAAATTTTTGGGACAAATTGCAGATTTTTCTAAGCTGGAATTCAGGAAAAATAAATTCCTAAAATTTGCGTCAAATTTTGGATCACTAGAATGACCTTTTGATGATGTTTTGATCATAACTTTTGACTCAGATGGCAAAATATCATGATTCAAGTCTCATATTGAAGCTAACTCAAAGATGAAGATACTGACAAAATTTCAGCTCCTAAATCATTACTGTTTACTTTTTATACATTGTCAAATTTGGCCTTGAAAAATACATTCCAACCAGCCAAGGATCAACATCAGCCCCTACCTTTTAATTATTTCAGCCAATGCACAGCTCATTCTCCACTCCAAAAACAACCTCCACTACAAGACAAAGAAGCCTCCACTGAAAACTCATGCAGTCCCACTTTACTTCAGCCTCTATTGACATGCATGCATGCATATCCCTTTATTCACGTAACAACCCAACTTAAATCCTTCACGCCACTCCAAAGAATCAACCTTCATTTTTTGACTGTCGCTCCCTGCCAACACGAAGCAACCATCCTTCACACGACTTCCATTCACCAAGGCCTCCAATTACGAACAAAAGACAGCCTCCAAAGTAATACAAAACACTCTCCATTAATTCAAAAAAAAAGGCTTCATGCATTCACATTGAGGGATGCATACACAAGGAGCAGCTGAAAAACACTCCCTCCATTCTTTAGACAACAACTCATCAACAACGGTCTCTCCACCAACACAGCACTCATTCCAAACAAAAGACTATCCAGCCAAGAGCAGACTTCCACGCAATAGCCTACCTATAGCACCCCACTACAACAAGACCCAAATCCGACATCATGGGTGATATCCGAGTCCGTGCCCTGCGAGGGTGGCGTGTTAAAGCACTCAATCAGTCAAAGATTAATATATATTTTTTGTTTTTTGAAATCACAACACAATAGGCGGAAATCGATACTCAAATTGGGCCCACATTCACTCATAGACATTTTCAATTGATACAAAACTATCAACAAAATCTTCAATAGCCATTAGGGCCCTTTCATAAATACAAAACACTTGAATCATTTCGGAATACCAATTTATACAAAAAGTTACGGAATATACATTTCAATACAAAATAGAGAAATACAATGCAGATGCAAACTGATCCCAACCTCTAACCTTCACTTGAATGCTGTAGGTATACTCCCGTTGGCCTAACGGGGTATTCTTCTGAGTCCTGAAAAATAGTTGCAAATTTTGGGTGAGTTTTGTGAACTCAATGAGTGACCATCATCAATGACTCACCCGGTCGCATAACACATATATCACACATCTCACATAATTTCACATTTCACATTATTTCACATTCTCTACATTTACTCATATTATGCAAATGCAATGCACATGAGACTCACTTTTCACTTGTTACTGTGTTGTGACCGAGTGCCTGAACTGTCCCATATAGGGCTCATTGATAACTGTCCCATGTAGGGCTTATTGATAACTATCCCAGATAGGGCTCGTTGAACGTTGAGCTTTAAGCTCTGATCGGTAGCTACTCTGGTCACAACTGCCATTATGTTGCATGCATTTCATGCAATGGAATGCATTACTCACACTTGCATGCTCTTATTCAATCATACTCACTTATCATCGAACCGTAATCTGGCATTCAATATATAGTTGAGAATTTACACTTTCACTTGCATACAATTGCATATTCAGAAAACATGTAGCAATCACATCAGCACACTTAGGTCATCCAATTCATACTCATAATCACTCAATTCATAACATAAAACAAACAATAAAGTAAGACCATCTAGGTCTACTCACAGTACGCTCCAAAATAGCAATTGTTTCCAAATTCTGGATACGCCTGTATGCAGATGTTTTACCTTGATTCTTCACCAAATGAAGAGATCTTTAACTCAAATGGAAGCTCTTTTTTTCCTCTACCTTTTTCTCTTCTTGAAAAACTTCAAAATCTCTCTTGAAAGCTAAGGAAATTAAAACCCTAGCTTGTTTTCTCTTCTTTCTCTCTTTCATTCTTTTTCATGTTTTCTCTCTCTTATCTCTTTTCTCATCCATGCATTTTGCTTCTCTAGAATCTTCTCATTCATGTTTTTCTTCTCCATTTATAAGCAAGACAACACTTCTTCTTCCAATTATGCCTTTAATGAATGAGAATTGTCCCATTTGCCCTTCTATTATGCCTTATGTCTTTTATACTTGAGTGTCTTGCCAACAGTACCCTTAAACATTCTAACATTATACTTTCTTCCAGAAAAATATCCCCTGTTGTCTTAAGTTTCTAATGCCACCAAAATCATTCCATTCGGTTCAGTGATTCAAAAGATATACTTCAAATATTTTTGGAGTGCTCTTGTCCAAAACAGTATACTATGCACAACTTTCATCTAAATTTTAAACATTTTAAGACTGAAGATTCCAATTTTTTCATACCATTTGTAGCTCCATGTCCCTAGTTTACCACAAATTAAAAATCACCTCATTTGGAGTTCTACTGATCCCTAAATCATTAAAATACTGAAGTATGTTCAATAGGATAACACCAGTTCATAATATTTAAGAATACACTCACTGTACCCGTCCCATGGCTTTCACTCAATCTTTCTTGCTTCATTTCAAATGGCTAATATTTTTGGTGGAGAAGTAAAGCAAAGTCTTAAGAATCCAATGGTTCAAGGATCAAGTCATTTGGAGGTCTGGAGAAGAAGTTATGGTCAAAAGAAGCAATCATGTTTATGACCTCAATCAAATTGAACCTATTTTGGACCGATTTCCATAACTTTCACAAGAAATGTCGTATTGATCTTGTTTTTGAACTATTGGAAGGAGGACTTCTAGATCTACAACTTTCATGAAGACCTCAAAGACAAATTCTATCATCTGAAGGGTAGAAAATCAAACAGACGATATGACATCATTTTAAGATGAAGGTGACATCATCAGACGATATAAGGTTAGGGAAAATTACCCTAACGTTCCCTACAGATATCGGATTAAGGTGTTCTTTAGAGGGTTGGAAAGAAGACTTCAAGAGCTACAACTCTCATGAAGACCTAAAAGCGAGATTCGGCCTCTAAAAGGGGTTAAAAATGGAACAGAAGAAGGAAGCAAAAGGTTAAACTAAGACGATGCTGACGTCATACTAAGACGATGCTGACGTCATACTAAGACGATGCTGACGTCATACTAAGATGAAGATGACGTCATACTAAGAAGAAGATGACGTCATACTAAGACGATAGTTTCTTCCTTCTTTCATTTGCATATTCTTACTTTTGCATCTCCATATATAAAGGTCATAACTTTTGACTCCGATGTCCAAAAATTTCATATTATATACCGTTGGAAAGATAAAAGAAAGATCTACAACTTTCCAGAAGGCTACTATGCTAAAAGCTATTTATATCAATCCCAAAATTTTCCTTATAAGTTCAAAAACAAATTTTCCATTCAGACACCAACGTGTTGCACCCAATTCTTAACTGCATGAAATTTTGAGACTCTCAGAGACAGAATTGAAATTCGATGTCTTCATAAGAAATGTCGCCATACATATCTAGTTTAATCCAAATTAAGAATCATCTCATTTGGATAACTAGAGAAAAGGTTATGGTTAACAGAACGAAGTATACTCAGTGAACATTTTCCAGATCACTACCAATTTTGTTTCTAAATCTTTCCTTATCACAACTCATACCAAGATCACTCTTTCCACTCCCTTTACTTCTCATTTTCAATAAAATCACATTTAACATCAATTATATGCATAAGTTGTCAATGAATGCATGTACCACTTTTTTTTTTATATGCAAACATTCAATATTTATGTGCATATATGCTAACATTATGTATGAGCAAGAAAGTGCTTTTCCTTAATCTCTCTTTGAGCTCCCATGTACTGAAACTTCAGGTCCTCACCCTTAATATGGGGACGGGATGTTACATTTCTCCCCCCTTTAATAAATTTCGTCCTTGAAATTCTCATCTGATTGATCATTACGATAAAGGTATTAGTTCCTCATATGCTTCTCCATTTCCCATATACTTCACCACTCAAATGCTCTCTTCCAAATGACCACAACTGATAGACTCAATAGGTCTTTCAATCACTTATTTAGCTATCACACTCATTGAATACTCACAAATATTTTAATCTATTCCCATATCACATATTGTGAATCTAATTCCTCTTTCACCAGTAACACTAACTCATAATAATTTTCACACAGACCAATTCAATATAGTTTAACTTATCCTTTCACTAAATCTGAGCACACCTTGCCAAGGTGGTACTCACAAAAACAATTTATCTCTCCTTTGACAATTCACTTCTCTTTAGTGTTACTACATTCAACTCTTATGTTCATTTCACTATATTAGGTGTTGATCCACCTAACTCATTTATCTTTCATAAGTCACTTTACTCTTATGTCAAATTCATCTCAGTCACTTACAGTATCTCACGTTTACTATGGCCTTATACCATTTTAGGCCCTCTTCATCTCAATGTAAGGGTGAATGACCACCTTTTTGTCATACAATGCCCCATACTGTGTTCTAATGATGCCATTATGGTCATAATTGTAATGTCTGTAATCAATTTGAATTATACCTCAATCTTATCTTCCTATGAACTCAAAAATAAGAGCTTTAGGCACTTCCCCAACAGTTAGAACTGTTGGTAATTCAAACATGTAACCACTTGTTTCTACATCCTTAGTAGCTAAAATACAATCTTAGCGCATTCCTACTAGGATGTCTAGCTTAGGTTATTACTTAGGCTTCTATAACACTTTCTTTGCTCAATCATCTTTATCGGGTACACATACTTCTTATTTTGATCACCAAAAATCATTCTTCCGATTCCATTCAACATTCTGCACTCTTCATTGCACTAGATTTGGTAACCTCAATATCTAAAATTGCACTATTTCATTATAGAATTGTCTGTTCAATGTGTCAGATTACACCCTACCTTTACCAATATCGCACTCCTTTATACATTCCTTTCAAACTCAATAATTTCTCAAAGTTACATAATTTGAACATTCCATAAATGACTTGGCACATCTAATGTCTCCAAGACCTCAAAGAGGTTTCTATCATAACAATTCTGACCCATGTATCAAAAACAACTCATAAAACCTTAATTATCTCTATACATAAAAAAACCACTTTATACTGTTACGACAAATTGTATCTTACTCTCTGATGTGAAACTTCATTATATACAGCATAATCTCCAAATCCAAATGATATGCTTATCATCAATGTCATATTCCTTGAATATTCAAAATGTCCCTTTTTACTTTTCAAACACACTCAAAACACCATCTATGATCACAGTCACTAATTGATACAATTTTGCTTGAATCACTTAAATCTTCAATATCAAAATGCTATTGGGGTATTATTAACTCCAACAGATATCACTCAAATTGTTCCTTGTTTCATAAGTAATTCCTATAATTCCTTAAGTGACTAATTCCTCAATGAAGGTAATATTATCTCATGTCATTTTCAGTCTCCCACTTAACTTCTTGTGTCTAATGATTTCCTCTTTTTATTCGATTTCCTTAAATTCACATCAATTTATTCAAATCCCTATTCAATCGTACTAGTCCTCCACACATTTTCAATTTATTTGAACACTTCACTTTGCGTGTTTGGTATCACTTCCTCATATTCAACAATTTGGATCTCTCGAACATATTTACATCGAATACCATGTGGACATATATGCTCCTCACATTTGCAATAGGGTCACCTTAAATTTAAAATCCACTCACGTAGCTGGATACTTTACATCAAACAGAGTGCATTTACTCTCAATAGTATATTCCACTTCCTATGCCTGTGTCTCCACATGGGATATGATTCCATTATTCACTTTTGCTTCTTCAATGACTACTC
>JAOTAX010000003.1:13193894-13221738 GCA_025629825.1 Erythroxylum guanchezii | reverse complement strand
AAAATGAATATCTATAGGTACACAAACCATATGAGAAACATCACATTGAATAAGAGTTTTATTGAAAACAATGTACAGTCAATGACATTATTTTACAGAACCCATTCCCATTTGTACTATGTGATTCTTAAACTACTTAGATGGCATGTCTTTAGTTAAAGGATCCGCAATTATCAACTCAGTGCTAATGTGCTCAACGACCACTTTCTTTTCCTTAACACGTTCTCTTATGGATAAATACTTAATGTCGATATGCTTACTTCGACTTCCACTCTTGTTGTTTTTAGCTATAAAAACCGCAGCTGAGTTGTCACAGTATAACTATAACGACTTAGAAATAGAGTCCATAGCTTTAAGCCCAGATATAAAACTCTTCAACTATACACTATGTGAGGTGGTCTCAAAACACGATACAAACTTAACTTCCATATTAGAAGTAGCAGTCAAGGTCTGCTTGACACTTCTTTAAGATATAGCTCCACCAGCCAATATGAAAATATAACCAAAGGTTGATTTTCTTGAATCAATGCAGCCAACAAAGTCTGAATCGAAGTACCCATCTACTTCCAGATTTTTAGTCCGTCTGTACATAAACATGTAATCCTTCGTTCCTTGAAAAATTTCATCATTTTCTTTGCAGCCTTTTAGTGATCAATATCTAGATCACTCTAATATCTTCCTAACATTCCAACCGTAAATGCAATGTTTGGTCTTGTACAGACTTGAGCATACATTAAGCTTCCAACAACTGAAGCATATGGAATGTTCTTCATGTGTTCCCGTTCGAACTCATTTTTCAGGCATTGACTCAAATTGAATCTATCACCCTTCACTATGGGTGCTACACTCGATGCATAATCTTTTATCTGAAATCTCTCTAAAATTTTGTTGATATAGTCTCTTGAGACAATCCTAAAATGTCTCGAGATTTTTCTCTGTAAATCTTAATGCCATTAAAATAAGATGTCTCACCCATATCTTTCATATCAAAATTCTTTGAGAGAAATTGTTTCACCTCACATAGTAAACCCTTATCATTGGTTATAAGTAAAATATCATCCACATATAGCATAAGATAACAAATCTTGCTCCCACTAACCTTCTAGTATATACATTGATCTGTGGGGTTCTCTTCAAAACTAAATGAAGTAATGACTTGTTTTAAGCCATATATGGATTTATTGAGCTTGCAGACCAAATGCTCACTATCATTAAAAGAGAATCCTTCTGGTTGTTTCATGTAAACCTCTTCCTTTGGTTCACCATTGAGGAACGTTATTTTTACATCCATTTTATGTAACTCAAAGTCAAAGTGGGCTACTAATGCTATAATTACTCGAAGAGAATCTTTCTTTGATATAGGCGAAAATGTCTCTGTGTAATCGATTCCTTCTTTTTGAGTAAATCCTTTAGCAACAAGTCTTGCTTTATGTCGCTCATTGTTTCCTTATAAGTCTTTCTTTGTTTTAAAGACCCATTTACACCCAATGGGTTTTACACCATTAGGCAACTAGATCCCAAACTTAATTACATGCCACAAAATTCATCTCATCTTTCATGGCATTATACCATAAGTCTTATTCTTTATAACTTATGGCTTGTGAAAATGTTTCAGGATCATGTTCGACTCCGATGTTAAAGTTCGATTCTTGTAGATACACAATATAATTGTTAAAGATTCCTAATTGCCTTACTGTAGTAGATCTCTTTAATGTTGTTTCAACATTCTCCTTAGGAGCATGTTGTTCAACTGGTTTTCTTGTTATTCCATATCAACAATTTCTTGTTGTTTCATATCAATAACTTGATCTATTGAATTGGTCTCAATTGCTTCTTTAATTTCAGCAATTGGTTGTCTAACATCCATTGATGCTTGAGGGGCATGAACGACAATCAATCTATCACTTGAGCCAGAGGGATGAACTTCTTAATGTTCCTTTTCTGAAATAATATCTCAAAATAAATCACTCCCACTGATCAAGTCATTCTCAAGAAATTTTGCATTCCTTGATTCCCCAATCCTAGTGTTGTGAGATGGATAATAGAATCTATACACCTTGGATTTTTCAGCATATCCAATGAAGCAACCACTCATGGTTCTCAGGTCTAGCTTCTTTTCTTGTGGATTATAAAATCTCACTTCAGACGGGCATACCTAAATGCGTATATGTCGCAAACTTGGTTTCCAACCCTTAAATAACTCAAAAGGTATCTTTGAGACAACTTTAGTTAGAACTCGATTTAATATATACACAGTCGTTTTCAGTGCTTCAGTCCACAAGAAATCAGGGAGTTTACATTACTCGACATACTTCTCACCATGTCCATTAATGTTTAGTTTCTTCTTTCTGCCACACCATTCTGGTCTGGAGAACAAGGCATAATGTATTGGGAAAAAAATCCCATGTTCTTGAAGAAACTTAGCAAATGAACCAGGTGCTTGTCCATTCTCTGTGTATCTACCATAGTACTCTCCACCTCTATCTGATCTCATGATCTTAATTTGTTTTCCATAATGATTTTCTACTTCAGCCTTAAAAACTTTAAAGACTTCCAAAACTTTGTCTTAGAACAAAGTAAGTAGAGATACATATATCGTGAATAATCATCTATAAAGGTGATAAAGTCTTTTAGACTATTTGCATCCATGTGTAGACAACAAATATTCGTATGGATGATTTCTAATAAATTTATGCTCCTCTTTGCACCTCTTTTAGAATTGTTAGTTTGCTTATCTTTAATGCAATTGACACAAGTCTTATAATCAGAAAAATCCAAAGTAGTAAGTACTCCTTCATTTACCAATTTCTTAAGTCTCTCAATGGAGATGTGTCCTAATCTCCTATGCCACAACATAGAGAAATCCTCATTCACAATACATCGTTTTATCCTAGCAGTAGTATGCATAAAAGTATAAGCAATGTCATCTCATAATTTAAGAGAATAAACACCATCAATCAAAACACCAAGATCAAGAAATTTGGATTTATTGGATAATTGAAAAACAAAATTTGTAAAATTAAAGGTAAAACCTGACGGTACAAGTCTTGAAATAGAAATTAAATTTGGAGAAAAACTTGGTACATAAAAGGTATTTTCTAGATGTAAAATAAAACTTTTGCTTAACGTCAAATTGCAAGTGCCAATGGCTTCCATATGTGAACTCATCTTGCCTCCTGAATAGAAGTAATGTTCATTTCCCACTAGTTTCCTTAGGTTGTGCATACCCTGCAAAGTAATTGAAACATGGATTATTGATCCAGAATCAATCCATGTAACACCCACATACCCCCTAAAAAGATACATGGAGGCCACACAAAACAGAACAAACAAACCAATGCATACGAAATCTTCCCTAAAACATTTTAGGCAAACATACATGATATTACATTGAACTTAATATAAACTTGTTTTAAATCCCAATCCAAACTGAGATATAGTTATTACAAATTTACAAACACATTCACATTTATACATATCAGATACAAGCCAAAATCAAACTCAAAATTACATTATGATCAAAACAAATCTCAGACTCCTCTGGCCATTACGGTTGACTTGCCCCAGTCTTTACAAACATCTTTCAGAACCTACACAGGGCAAATCCCCCATGTTAAGCATATATCTTAGTGAGTAATAACTAAACTATACATAAACTGACAATCAAAAATATTGAATCAAGTTATAGCATAAGCAAATAATGAATTTCGGAACAGTTTGCATAGATAACAGAACTGAGTATCAGAAGAAGGCATAATCCCTTCAGATCAAAATCTAATTTTTTTTATATCAAAATCCAACATGTATCAGAAAACAAAACCAGATGACTGCTAATCCGTTAACAAAAGTGGGTAATGGGACTTATATAAGAGATATCATGATTGGTATCATAGAACAGGAGAGATTTACGTCTTAATAACAAGTGACACCGAACTGTCAGTGACAGGAGACACCGAAGTGTCAGTAATAGGAGACACCAAAGTGTCATAGAAGCAGCTGCAAATTTTTCCAACGTGCCTATTTACCCACAACTAGGACTTAACAGTTTCAAAAGCAAAACAGGTTCATACATTCAACAACTCGAACATTCGCAATTCAATACACACATATATCATAAGTCAAATCAATTCAGTATCAAACAGAATAAATGAGGATGAGACTGTCTTATATTACTCACAATAGCTCCCTTTTTGCTTATTGTCTTCAAGTCCTAACAATATCTGGAAGTAGTCGTTCGACGGGTTCGTCTATATGCAATCATATATAATTTCATATTACTATATTGCTCAATTAACTGAGTAAGCACATTTACGAATGTATCATGTAATATGCACGTTCAATGACAAATTCTCAGGTATATTTCCTTACTAAACTGATGTAAACATCAATTGTACTTTAAAAGTTCCAAAATTCATACACTCAATTACTATTCCAGCTTTTGCTGGAAGCACCTCATTCGAGTCAACTTTGCATAATCAATAAGATCAAGAAAATGATGTATTTATGTAACACTTTCTTCTAGACAATTGTTCCTCTGTGTCTTAAGTTTCTAATGATACTAAGATTATACAATTTGGTTTATTATTCTATGAATTATGCTCAAAATACCACAAATTATGTACATTTGCAATTTTGGTTAATGTGTGATCATGCCTTCAAGTTTTACACCTCATATCTCTCAATTACAATATTGAAAAATTACAAACTTTATATCAATTGAAAGATAAGAGAATAATCTACAACTTTGGTGAAAACACCTTAGTCTAATTTGACCTACATCAATACAATTTATTCAATAACAACAAGACATGATTTATGTCCCTAGTAGTGCTACAGCCTAAGTCAAGACTCAATTTCATGCCAATTTTGAAAGTTTTAGAGACAGAGTTAAAATTCGACTTCTTCAAGGAAGTTGTATACATATGTCTCAAGTTTAATCTGAATCAAGAATCAACTCATTTGGAAATCTACAGATTAAGATATAATCAAAATACCGAAGCATGTTTAATGAAAATTTTCCAGTTCATAACATTCTAGCATATTTTCTCACTTTCATCCAATCCAAATCAATTCAGATGGCTCTAAATTCTCATGGAGAGAATGATAAATGTCTTAGGAGTCTATTGGTTCAAGTTTCAAATCATTTGGAGGTTGGATGAAAAAGTTATAGCCAAAAGAATCAAAGTTGTTCAGTAAAAATATTCTAGTTCATATTCAGACTTCAAAAACTAAAGCCATTCACGTAAACCATCACCTGCTTCTTTCTCTCTCTCTCTACTGCAAATTGTGTTTTATGAACAGTAACAACCTACAAACCAAAACAGAACCTATAGCCACTTACACATGCATCCATCCACAAGCATGAAAACATCATTTATACTATTCTCCTTTCAGCTCAACAACACAAAACAATTCAAAAATCCACTCAAACACGTAAATTCCATTTTTCGGCACTTTCTTTCTATCTTATGTATCTTCCCATTTTCATCAACATAATCACTTTTAACTCATCTCTATATCATAACCTCACCAAATTCATCTTCCTTATCTTTAAATTCATTTCAGATCATCACAAAAACACTCCCAAATAATCCCATATATCAAAAGTAAACAGGAACAGAGCGTATATATTCATCGATTTTTCATGAACTTCTGTATCATTTTCAGTTTACTCCATTTATCATAACTAATTCAGTATAATTCAAGCATCATCCATAATATCAATTACAATACTTAGAAACTTAAAACATCACTTACTTGTTTCAACAAAAATTTCCAAAGTGAAGAATATGTTTCGGTGGATGGGGAAGAAAACAAGAATAAGGAGAAAGAAAAAAAATGGCTGAATTGAACTACTTCCTTTGTCAGCTATAACATAGATGTGAGAATTAAAAACATATATTTCGATGACGAAGATTTGGTGTGGGTGTTTTCGGTGTAGACCACTAAGAGCTGCAGAATTTTTTTTTTTACGTGGGTTAACAATTCGATGAGATATGGCACCCATGCATGTGAGCCATGTATCACCTTCCCATTTATCTCTTATTCTTTTTTTTTTCAAAATACCCCAAATTTTCGAAAATTCTCTAAAATTCACCAAAAATTTTGAAATAATTATAATACTCTCCAAATAAATTTTCAATGTAAATAATTTACAATTCACATTTTTAATCGCATTCATAAATCAATTATACTTAGAAAATGTCAATGAATGCATGTACAATTATTTGTATATGTCAAAAATACATATGCATGTATAAGTGAATACTCAAATATGCAAAGCATACAATGCACTGCTAATTCCTCAATATTCTAACCCCCTGACATGGGGTATTAAAATCCACCATATGTTATGATTAACACTAACCATATTAGATTCATAACAAACAAATGAAAGGTGAGTGCCTTTCATTTCAAGTAATTCATAAATTTTAAGCATTCTTTCTTCATGTGTTCCCTCCTTTTGCACAAGAAACACTTTGATGCTTTTTTTTACCTTGGGCTGAGGATAAATCTTGCCTTTTCCCTTATTTTTGCCCTAATCCTTCTTTTTCTTTCCTTACATAGTCAACTTCACTTTTTCACCCTCTTCCATAGCCAGTCTCCCTTATTCTTGAGCACACAAGATCACCAACTTATTAATTGACTATTTGTCTTTATATGTGTTTTAAGAAATTTTAAAAGGGCTAAATTGTTGCGACAGAGTGTTCGGAATAAAATGAACCAGGAAAGATTCTGACATTCACTTCTAAAGCTTATAGCTAAGCCGCTATGTCCCTTATGTGCATGATATGATCACGCATGAGCCTTATAAATGACAATTGCATTATTAAAATGCTGGCAAGAGCCTTGTCAGATGTAGCAAATTACTCATCGATGGCTTTTAAAAGGTCTTTCACCTTAATATGCTAGTTAACGAAACCACGAATACCAACAGATATCTTAGTCTTTATAAATATTATAGAGAGATGATTAGATCGCTCCTATTTGTCATAAAGATTAACTGCATCTGGAGTGTTAGTTTCAGTGATAGTAGGTGATTCGTCTTTCTTTATAGCATAATCTATATTCATTCAGCGCAAATGAAGAAGCACTCTCTCCTTCTATACCTTATAATTATCACCCTTTAATTCGAGAATGTCACACTTAACTTCAGAGATATTTGCAGGTAAAATAACTGCAAAAATTATTAAACATACATGCTCATTAACCAAAAATATGAGACCAAAATTTGCTATGTTTTACCAATGTAAATCATGCATAAATTCATAAATCTAGTGACATAAAATTTGCATGTGGGCAAAAATTATACTCAATTAGATCCATTTGATAAAATCATCAAATTATATTCCTTTTCTTAATTCTTGTGGGTAAATCAAGAAATATATTGCGATATTTTACCCTAATTAATCATATACATATAACAAAAATTCCTATGGGTAAATTTTATTATATATATACATATGATTAACTACAACTAATGTTTGCAGTGATCCATAAACTTAAATATATAATTTTAATCAATTAAAGATGATGTGGCTACTCCCTATTTAATTAAAATTATATGAATCACGTCACATTACTTTAATCGTAATTAAAAATAAATATTACATCAAATAATTAATAATGCAAATAAATCAAATAATCATCCACAAATTATTTAATCTACTTTTGCATGTATAATGTTCATAAATTTATACATACAATTTTCAATTAATTACATATATAATTTGTGCAAATAGTTATTTAACAAATAAACAACTTTAATGTGCATAAAAGCACATTATTTAATCTCACATGTCTAATTTAATGTAAATATTAATCATACAACTTTAAATGCATAATTCTTAATATATTAGACATATCAATTAAAATAATTAATATTCACAAACATATTATTCCAAAGAATGTTTTTATAATTAAAAATCACAAAAATTAGGTTAACTCAGCAAAGAACCAAACAATCGTCTTCAACCTCCAGCCAAATCGGTGTGATCCGGTTCCAACCTGAAGTAGAGGCTGGCCAGATGCGCGGAAGAGACATTGCTAGAGAGTGGAACGACAGTGATGAGCCGACAACGGTCATCACACACCCAGGAGAAGAAACAAGACGCACATTGCGTGGATGGCAATGTCCAAAACCACCATGGAACCCAACGGCTTCCATCCTCCCGACATGTATCAGGCCTCTAGTTGGTGCACCGTGCAACATGATGTGCCAAAACACAACCATGACGTCCCGCATGCACACCAACATCCAACTCTTCCTCACATATGCATACTCAATCTCCACGAAAACAAAACAGAGGTTATGTTTAATAGATAAAGGAACCAGTGCATACGCAAGGCAGAGGCATACAGTAAGGCTTTGATACTAAATGTTAAAATAATTCATTTACATGCATTTCACAAATCCTCATGTCTATATCATCAACATGTATGTATATATATATATATCAAAACATAGACAGAAGCATAATTGAAACAAATCATACCTCCAGTCATTGCCTTCTGGAAAAACTCTATCAACTGATTAAATCCCACTGATGAATGAATGTTTCTAATTCTTCTAACCTCTCAGACTCTCAAGTTAACGGTGTAAACTTTTCTTAAAACGAAAACAGAAAGTTAAAAGACCCAAAAACAACCCATAACTGTCCATATATTGCTCTACTCATCACAGAGACAACCGACAGAAACGTTGTGATGGTTGTGAATCGTATGGACCACGAGAGTTTTCCAACATCTCACTTCAAGTTTCAATCTTTAACTCAAAACATTATCATGTGAAAGTATCCAGGGTTAACCCACAACGTTTCGGAAACGTTTAGATGGTTGTGAAACGTATGGACCAAGAGAGTATTCCAACATCTCACTTCAAGTTTCAATCTTTAACTCGAAACATTATCATGTGAAATTGTCCTGGGTTAACCATAAAAGAGGGCACATCACGGATCACCCAAGGCTGTGGAAGTCGTATATGGCAAATATGTGGTTAGGCCACGTTTCAAGACTCTTAAATGTATTTCAAAACCAACTTAGCCTTGTGTGTATTGAAAGACTTCACAACTTATTGGTATGATTCTACTCGCGTATTATCGTATACCTGAAAGAGAACCTCGGTGTATGCTATGAAAGTTGTCCAAAGACATGCGCGTGTTGCCCAACTGTCTAACACTTGCATTAAAAAAAAAAAAAAAGAGTTTGTATTGGAATTTTTTGACCCAAGACAGAAATATAGGAGTCAAAGAAAAGCTACTTTAAGATTACCCGACTAACACTTGCATAATATTCGTCAAAGTCGAACCCTTGACTTATGTTCAGTCCAGTCCACAATAATGTGCTACGTCAGAAAGGTTGAGAAATTCCCCAAACTTTACGCAGAGACTTTTCAATTAAATTTGAAAAAATTAATAAAATGTTTTTTGAAGTATAAACTGAGCTGAGGCTTTTTTTATAAAAGAAAATATACATCTAAACCAATATTACAACGAGTTCAAGATTATACATAACAGACAGCAAATCTAAGAGCTGAGCTTATTTTTGTTCTGAAAGTTAAAATCTAAACGCTCCCTTGTAATATTGCATCAATTGGTAAGGAAATATGCTTATAGGTTTTTCTGTAATATAAAATTTTAATTTTTGATGAGGAGGGTAAGACTTACATATCAACTACTTTGCATGAAAATTAATGTGCTGTAGCCCAGGTGGTAATGGTAGACCAAAGGTGGATGCTTTCGTGGCCATGTTTAATTCCGTGGTTAGGCGACTATCCTCGAGTAGTTAGCAGTTGACTTATTGGCCTTCGTTTTATTTATTTATTTCAACGATGAATCTTTTCTGACATTGAATTTTTTGTTTAATATTATAATATTTTATTATGGTGCATAAATTTTAACCATTTATTTATATAATTTTTATGTAAATTTTATATAAATAAACGCAAGATTTATATAAATAAATGACTAAAATTTATAAAATATAATACTCCCTTCGATTCATAATAAGTGTCGTTTTGGAGGAATGCACATTTATTAAGAAAGTTAATGAAATATCTAATATACCCTTATTAATTATATGTTAAAGTGCCTTGAAAATATAATATGTGTAATCTGTGTAATTAAGATGTGAGATAAATTAAAGGGTAATTTTGAAAGTAAAATTATAAATATGCATAAAAAATCACAAACGACATTTATTTTAAAAAATTAAAATCCTTCTAAAACAACACTTATTATGAATCAAAGAAAATAAGACATCATAATATTAGTCAGAAGATCTCGTACTTCTTTTCTCACATGCCTCCCGTTTCAAAGTCTTCCACCCTAGCTGAACATGACGTGCTCATTTTCCGGTCTATGCCCAAAATATCCTCTTTCGGATTCCAATTTCACTCGCTTAAATAAATCATTCCAAATCTATAATATGCCGACAATCTCAGTCCACACGAATATCAAACAAGGGCATTAACGTAAACTGAAAAATACCCAAACAGAGGGCTGACTACAAGGCAACGGCTGGCGGATACGTAATTCAATACACGATTTGTCGAGCGTCAGCTATGTGTGTTGTCGTGCTGCGTAGCATATTGTATCTTCCATTTGGGTCAAACCGAGAAAGAACCCCACTTGGTCAATTTGCATGGGTTTTACTTCTTCTGGCTTCTGGGTGTTGGCAAACTCAAAAGTTTTATGATATGGGTCTTCAATTTCTTTCATTGGTAGAAGTTAGAACACCTGAAACTTAAGTTGAAGAGCGTCGCCGGGATGGGCAACTGCTTAAAGTCTTCTGCCTTAAAAGTAGATGCCACCCAGAGCTCGCATACTCCCTCTGGTAACCCTCTCTCTTTGTAGCTGTTTTCCTTTGCTCTACCTTCTTTTTCTTTGTGTCTTGCTTCTCGGGTGCTTGTGTTAAATCGGTTTTGCTTGATATTTCGCATGCATCGTGCTTTATGGTTTTTGTCTAAAAGGTCAGGATTGCTTGACTCCTGCTTTCATTGTGTGGTTTTCTTTGTTGGGTATGGCTCGTTTTATACGGTGATGATTTTAATTTTTGAACCTTATGTCTGTAGATTTTGGATTCATTTTGTTGTTCGGCACCCTTTTCAGTCATTTATCTGAAGCAGAACTCTGTCTTCATTTGGTAGCAATCTGTACTTTTGCGGGTTTTAGATTTTTACTAAACATAACTAAGAAGCTAAACCCTATTTATCCTAATAACTGATTAAAAAAAACTTTAATTATGGTTAAAAACTAAAGCTCAAGATAAAATCATACCTAATTGAAATTCAATATTAAAATGGTTATTTTTAAAAGGACTTTTTTTTTTGGTAGTTTAAACTCGTCTACAAAGAAACTCCTATAAATATAAATTATATAAAAAAATCTGTTGTGTTTACGTCATTTCTTTCTTTCAACTGTCTGGAGTTGCTCTTTCTTTTTTTCTTTTTTTCTTTTGCATTTTGTTTAAAGTAGCTATGCCCTTTTCCCCTGGTAGGCTTTCTTCATCAATTGTTGATCTCTGAATCCTGGATAAGTTTTGGATGGATCAGCATAATAAGAAGTTATGAGAATGATTAGTTTGGGAAACGATTTTATGAATTGCATCTTTTGAAATTTGCATGAATGTAATACTTATAAATGTTGATGCTTGATGCCTATGCTTTTATGAATAAATTTTGACTTAAATTATTCAAACCTGTTGTATGTGCCTTTAATTTGGATACCAACTCACCTGTTGGGATTAGATATAATTCTTAATGGACATGAGTTGATTATGTAAGAGATTACATCTAATTTGATTACTTTGTTTCTGCCTACTGTAATAAGGATGTTAGCAAATGAGGTTACATATGCAGAAGGAGGTTAGTTTTCACATACTCGTCCATGCTAGGATCTGCACATAATTAAGATCTTATCTTCCAGAAATGTTCTCATTGCTTTAAGATCTAGCTGTTTTAGTTTTACTAAGCTTTAAGCTTTGAGAAGATGGAACCAGGTCCTGATGGTTAAAACTTCTTGTGCATACTTGTCACCTGGGTTGTAGTGTGGGTTGTGAAGTAGGACCTCCCTGCAAGTTTGTAGCTTGCTTTCCCAATTTTTTTTGTAATTTGGTATCAAAATTGAAACCTTGCTCCACCTTCTGTTATTGTGAGTATCAGGTGCTTCAAGACCATCAAGTAAAACTAGTCGTTTTTCAGTTCCTTCCTCGTTGACAATTTCGTCATACAGTGGAGCGAGCAATTCTGAAAACCTTACCACACCAAGGACTGAAGGTGAAATATTGGGGTCACCAAATTTAAAAGGTTTCACATTCAATGAGCTAAAAAATGCCACTAGAAACTTCCGTCCTGACAGTCTTCTTGGTGAAGGTGGATTTGGTTATGTTTTCAAAGGTTGGATTGATGAAAATACATTGACTGCTGCAAAGCCTGGATTGGGAATGGCTGTTGCGGTTAAGAAGTTGAAACCTGATGGTTTTCAGGGCCACAAGGAGTGGTTGGTAAGTTTCTTATTCTTTTAAAAAGTACTTTTCATATTAAATATGTCCTTTATTTTGTAATTGGTAAATTTTTTAACAGACAGAGGTTAATTATCTTGGGCAACTTCATCACCCGAATCTTGTGAAACTGATTGGGTACTGCTTGGAAGGTGAAAACAGGCTCTTGGTCTATGAGTTCATGCCTAAAGGGAGTTTAGAAAGCCATCTATTTAGAAGTAAGTAACTCTGTGTTTACTTGGAATACTTTTTCCCCTACATTATCCTGTCTTTGAGCTAATTTCCTTCCAATATTTCTCCTTCTATGTTTGTCAAGAAACAGGAATACAAGAAGGCAATATGCTATTCTATTTTCTTACATAATAAAGTGTTTAATCTGCCCATTTACCTTTTCTTTTGCTTATCACTATTTCTTGCGCCTTTTTTTGTTGCCCTGTGGATAGATAAAACGTATTTCCATCATGATTGGGCAGTAATTTACCACATTCATAAAGAGGAAAGTAGAGTCTTTGATAGTCATGGTGGCCAGGAGACCATCCTTGATTAGGGCATCATCCATGAAACTTCCGAATTTCCTTCCGGTGTACGAATCTGTTAACTAAAAATTTCCTGGAGCTCCTTTGCGTTTCAGTTTGGGCTATTTCTTGGCACTATTGTGGCTAATCCTCCTGGATGGCAAGTAATCATCGCCTTTATAAGTAATTGCCTATCGAACTAGGGAACTAGTGTGGCTAATCCTCCTGGATGGCAAGTAATCATTGCCTTTATAAGTAGTTGCCTATCCAACTAGGTAACTAGAACTAAGGCTCCACTTGTCTAATTTGTACTTTTTTCCCTAGTGTTTGGGGTTATAGCAGCTCCTTCCAGCTTCATAAATTTGTAAGGATGCAAGTAGCTGCTTTCATTTCGGTGCTGACCAAATATGGATAACAAACAGTAGCAGATAGAAATGGTTAGTTTTTCTTGTGCGGTGATTTAAAGGCTGTTCTGTAAGACCTAAATTGGGAAAATTAACTGCAGCAAATTTTTGACTTGAGCTGTCCTATATTTTGTGTATGTAAGGCTGTAATGAAATGCAGAAATTATGAAAATATCGTCTGAACAATAAACATCAGGAGACCTTGATACTAATTTTGTTTTTCAGTGGGACCACAACCACTACCGTGGGCAGTGAGAATGAAAGTTGCCATAGGTGCTGCTAGAGGGCTTTCTTTCCTTCATGATGCAGAGTCCCAAGTTATCTACCGTGATTTCAAGGCTTCAAATATTATACTTGATGCAGTATGATAGCATAAAGTCGAAGAGTTCATATCCTTCTTCATATTCTTTTCCTTTTCTTCTTGAACTTGCATTTTGTTCTTCGTCCTATGAAATAAAATAGTAATTTGACATTAAAATGCTTTGGCTTGTAGGAATTCAATGCAAAACTTTCTGATTTTGGTTTGGCCAAGGCAGGCCCTACTGGTGATAGAACTCATGTGTCGACTCAAGTTATGGGTACTCAAGGGTATGCAGCTCCTGAATATGTTGCCACAGGTCTGTCAATTGTTCTCTTTTCAAGTAATATCACGTTTTCCGTGTATTTTTGAAGCTTTTTTATCTGCTTAATTACTGTTATTTCCTAAATTGTGATGCAAAAAAGCTAAGTTGTTGATAAGATTTTTTCTTTTTTGTGAATTAAGTATTTATATCTTAAGCAAGCCATCCCATCCATGACAATCTACGTGGACCTTCAAGTAATGATGGTTGGTGGATGACTTGTACCCCTATTTGATGCCGATACCTTTCCAACAGAAACTTTGGTTTGGAATGATAGCTTTTAGGGAAGATTGTGTTATTGCTGAATGATGTTGAAAAGGCTCGTCATTTACACAAGGTTTTAGGTTATGACGCTTAATTATTTCAGAGACCTAGCCTAGTAATTAAAAAATCATGATCATATGGGTGGCGAAATTCACTCTTATAGAATTGGAGGGGTCCTACCATTGCTTTCAAAGGAAAGATCTGCGTCTTTGTGGTGCATGTCTTGACGTTTTAAACTGGACTTCATTATTCTTTTCTAGTCCATTATAATGATATCTTTGTGTTCTAAATTGCCATGGAATATGTATTTACTCTGATTTAATGTGTACACAGATGATTTGCAACTCATGTTGTGCTGGATTTGTTGCAAATTTGAACCAACTTATTTGTCTAATGTAGCTTCGTTTGCGCAACGCAACAGGTCGGCTGTCAGCCAAAAGTGATGTATATAGCTTTGGGGTTGTGCTACTTGAACTACTATCAGGGAGACGTGCTATTGATACAACAAAGGTTGGTTTGGAGCAGAATTTGGTAGAGTGGGCTAGACCCTATCTGGGTGACAAGAGGAAAGTATTCCGGATTATGGACACCAAGTTGGGGGGGCAGTATCCTCAAAAAGGTTCCTTTATGGCAGCAAACGTAGCCTTACGGTGCCTAAACAATGAAGCTAGGTTGAGGCCTCATATGTCTGAGGTATTAGCTACACTGGAAGAAATTGAAACTCCAAACAGTGCTTCCAAGCTTTCACACTTGAATCGTACAACAGATCAGCCACCTGTCCGGAAGTCCCTATTGAGAAAGACCTAATGCATCCCCATGCCCATCTGACCGGCCGGCCCCATGAATACGTTAAGAGTGTAGAAATACTTGTCTCTCTACTTTTTCCAACTTGCTTGATGCAACTTTTGATTTCACTCTCACTGTTGTAAAAGATTGCAAATCTTTATCTCTATAAAGTTTGTAACTTTTTTTTTTTTTTTTTTTGGCCAGTAAGTTTGTAACTTGCATCTATACTATTGTTACCGATTCCTGATTTCCTTTTTCTGTACGTGTGTTTAACTCTTCGTGGCAACTGGTAATTGGTAACATGAGCATGTATAATATTTTAGACATTTATAACTTGTAGTTTTAGAGGAATTATATGATTTCCTTATTTATAATAAGGTAAGATTTGTATTTCATATTTTATTATCTTTGAATTTTAATTAAGTTATAAATTACCAGAAATTATAAAAAGATTCAATTTTTTCTTTTGTCCTAATCTTTTAACAGTGATATCGTTTGATTGTTATTACTCAATATTGATTCTACATCTGGAATAAGGGGATTTTTTGGTAATAAAGATACCTGAACTTAAGTTGGAATAAGAGACTCTTTGGAAATTGGGTTAAAGTAACCTAATTTTGAATTAAGCGTAATACAAATTAGAATAAGTTGCAATATCTTTACCTAAACATAATCTTCAAGTTGTTTTAGAAATTAAATCAGTTGTATAGTTGAATTAATTATTTGTCTTAGTTAGATTAAAATTAAATATAGTTCAATTAGAATGGAATTAGTAATTAATTAAACCCTTTTAAATTTGATAAAATATTTTATTAAAAAATTAAGAAATTTTTTCTTAATTAAAGTAATTTATTCCAATTTAGTTGAAATAAATTAAGTTTATTATTTGTCTAAAAGGGTTATTATTCTATCTTATTTAGAAATTATTTTTATTAATTTGAATAAAAATTTTCTTAATTTATTAAAAAGGATATTTTCATAATTAAATTTAAAAATATTTCCACTTATTAATTAAGAAAATTGAGATTTATTTAACATTTAGAAAATGTTTTCTAATTTATTAAGGAATAATTTTTATTTAATTAAGAAAATAATATATAAATGAATAAATAATGTTATAAACTTTCTTAGTTAAATTTGATATATTTTATTTAATTTTAAAAGTAGTTTCGTTTATGTTAAAATATTTTTTAATTAGAGTATAAATAGTTTTCTGATTAGATTAAAATGTAAAATTTTAATAAGTAAGAAGAGTAATTTTTTATAATTATTTCAATTTAAGTTATTAAAGGAGTCAAAAAAATGAAAATGATTTCTAATTGAATTTAAAAAGTATTTTCAAAATTCAAATTAAATTTCTATTTATAACATAAATTGGATTTATTTAATAACTAATGATTTAATTTAATTTAATTATCAAAAAGTTAAAAGTATTATTTTAAATTATTGATATTATATAAATAATTAAAATCAAAAAAGGTTTTATATATGCATGTAATTTATTTATTTATTCTTATTCAATTACATGTGTCATTTATATTTTTGATATATTTTTAATGCATATTGAATTGCGTATTCCATTTATATGTTTGGTATATTTTTTATGCACATTGTTTTGGAAGCAAAGCTGGTTAATTAACTTAAGTTAGAATTAATAATAATAAATTTATATATTTCAAAAAATAGGCCCACTTTAATGCAATGGTGAAGCACTGTGAAAAAGTTTTGGAAGCAATACTAGTTTATATATATATATATATATATATATATAAAATTTCAAATAGTAAACTAAAACTTTTTCTGTCACATGATATTAGAGCTTGTTTTTAAATTAAAAAATAATGAACAATATCCCATTTTTGTTGCCGCGATATTTAAATTTTTTATTTAATTAAATTTGTTGCGAATATTTTAAAAATATTTATTTTAAATTAAATATTTCAAAATATTAATATTTAAATTGTATTACGTTGAAGTTAAAAATATAATTTTAATCATACAAATTATCGAAATGACACCGAAAGTACTCTAAACATTTGAGTGTATGATTATTGTGACTTACAAAAAGAGTCTACAGTGAAGTACTCTGGAGACACTTGAAGAGCAATTTATTACCAGGCAATGCCCCTTTGGCACACTATTTATAGGGCCTCTTGAACCGTTTCCAGGCGAAGGTTACAGATGGCGTCCATATCCTTCATGCACTTGCGATATTGTTTTTGGTAGAAATTTGATGGAGTAGGGACCAATAAGTACACTGAACCTGGACGCAACACTGGCTACAGTGAGATAACGAAAATGGTGAAGCAAAGCGTTACGCCCTTTTCTTACATACGTGTGCATCATTCTATCTGTCCTTTCACTGTCAGAATATCACATCGCCTCATAGACACGAAAGGAAGAGATGAGTATCTTCTTCATTTTCTTGAGTTTTAAGTTTTAACCCTTAAATCCACTTGAAGAGGGTACCTGTCTGGATCGATGCCATTGTTAAGAAACAAATTTGAGGTATACCTTCAAGTGCTACTGGTTCTCTTTTTCTTTTTTTCTTTTTAATGAAGGTAATGGAAATATTATGTGGAGAATGAATATAAACATCAAACGAGTTCAATCAAGAAGCTGGAAAGCTCCAGTCTTTGGTCAGTAAAAGTGAATGTTGTTTGTATATTGAAATTATATACAGTGACGGATTCAGGATTTTAGTCTTGGAGAGGCAAAAATCCAGAATTTTAGTCTTGGGAGAGCAAGAACATAAACTACAAATTTTTTGTAGGGGCAAAGAAGTATATATATGTATATATTCTTAAAAAAATTTAGTCTTGGGGGGGCTATAGCCCTGCCAGCCCCCCCCCCCCGCGGATCCGTCACTAATACATCAAGGTACATTGAAGTGGCGTTTTTGCGTGATTTGGCATTTCATTGTCAATGTTCATTTTCTGACTGGTACAGTAGTTTTAGAGTTAAACATGCTTAGCTCATAGATGCATGTAAGACATCAGACATTTTCCGTTTGATATTTCAGTTGCACAATCTTATTTTATTAATCCTTTTATTCCTAATTTCATTATCATTACATTCTATTACCCCTACCGACATCCATCCCCTATATTCATTGTCTTGCCCAACTCAATACATCTAATCATTATGCAAAAACAGGCTCTACTTAATTGCTCTTTCTCCTTTAAAAATCTGCAGCGCTCAAATGTAACTGTTAGATCTTTTTATATCAGTCTTCTGTCAAGTGACAATTTAACAAGTTAAAATGAGACGTGTTAAGTTGTTTGGTAATTAAAGCTTGTTATCCTAGTGCCTGTTTAGACATATCTTTCTCTTTGGATCTATTCTATTCATGTAGATGGCACTGTTCCCTTCAGAAGACTATGAGTACATAAAGCTTTTCCAAGTGAAACTAGACGGAACTGTGGGCTGGCTTCATACAAGGTTGAGAACCATATCAGACTTGTGTGGCCACGTCTATGCCATGCCATCCTTACCTTTTTCCAGTTATCTTTATCCACAGCTCTCTTTTTAGCTTTGCCATTTAAGCAAAGAAAGACAGTGTCTTTCTGTCCAAAAGAAAACGTATGCCTTGCACTTGCACTTTTTGTTGTGTCACGATATAACCCAACCCGTCACAACTAGACTTAGGATTGCTCAATGAGACCACGAATGGCATTTGGACGTGAACATTTATTAATTAAGTTGGCAATGATTGATTTATATCTTGGAGTTGAGCAAGAACAGGTAATGGGAGACTGGTAAACTAAGCTGTAGATTATGTCCCCTAGATAAAATCGAAAAGATGGATATGAAAGAGGTACGAGAGAAAGATAAAGAGCTTTCGACGATTTGGATTCTCTTATTACCATTTTCTTTTAGTGTCCACCGATCCCATCATCCAATAATGTGACCAGGTTCAGTTTTCTGGCAACTTGGTGATTTTCGCTCATCTCTCTGATGGTCCCCTCTTGTATAGCAAAAGGAACATTTTCTGTGAATAGGAATACGAAAGATCGAATTGGGGTGGCATTGATCTGTTAGATGGTTCACTATAAATATGGGTAGTGGGTAAGAGTGTTTAACCAGAGAGGAACAAAATGAAGAGAAAGATGAGGCAGTCAGCTGTTCCCTTGAGTTCCTCTGAACACTTCACTGGGGCTATTTTATGAACCTACTGAAGTGTTTGGGGGAACTCTGGGTGCCATCTGACAATGTTTGTGCTTGGCCTAGCTGCTGGTATATGCTATATATCAAGTCCTTTATGCCATAGCTGCAGTTATATATCCATGCATGTCTCCTTGCTCATCTGTTAAGGCACAAGGTAGAAGGTACTGTTTTGCTGAGTCTGTGGTTTTCCCTGTCATAAACAGAAAGAAAGTAGGGGAGAATCATTTTCGGATATGAAATATTGTACCCTTTTTGTCTACGATTATTATGCTTACTCTGTCATTAGATTATCGTAAAGATTGATTGTCAGAGCGGATAAGATTTTAGGAGTTAATTTAACAACAACTTGAATTATTTAGATAGACAAGAAAATTAGAGTGGAACTTGTTTCAAAAAGCTGTAACTTTGTTGCTTGGTTGTTTGTCAGCTTCCTCACCCCATTCCTTCTAGTGGACTTTCAGTTGTGCACATTCATGGGCTGTTTTTGTTAATGTCTGAACTGTAACTGAAGGTTGTTTTGTATTGGTCTATGATAACAAAAGGGTTTTCAAATCTTACGTGCATGCTTACCATAAAATTTGAACCTGCTGAAGAATTTTAAGATTTCAGTTTCCACTAGTTAAAAGTTTTCTCTTGAATCTAGATATTAACTTACAAACTCTCTCAACCGTGCACTCAACTTATCAAAGCTCAACCTTCACAAACAGAAACTTGGAAAGAGAAGAAATAAAAGGTCAAAATGATGTAAGTTTGTATTGAAGACCATTAATAATGTGCCTAAAACTGTGTGCAGAAGTTAGTCAGCTAATGACTACGAGTATGGTGTATATCGTGGCCCCAACTCCTTCGGTGGTCAGTGACATCTTTGGCGGGCCTCTTACTACCTTCATAGCTAGGCATGGTACTACCATCCAATAGCGTATAGAAGTCAAAATTCTGCTGCGCGCTGCTTTAAAATCACAAAAAACTGTATATTCATTAATCTCAAGTGCATATTGGCTTCTTGAATCATATCTTGTTAAAGAGTCCCATAGAAATGGCTTGTGTTAAAACCCAAACTTTTTTGGGCCTTATCAGACTTCTGCTCCTAGTTTTATGCCTTTTCTCATTTACTGATGATGCCAGTGCAATTGTAAGTACTCAATCTGCTATAGTATTCTTCTTTTTGGTATTTTTTAATTTTCTTATGTTGGTCTAACTGGGATTAGGTTGAACCGATATATCCTATTGTATGTATAATCGTAGACTGAACTAAGTCCTTTTCCGACGACTTGGCAAAAGAGAAGGTCAAAATCCTTCATATACTGTAATTAAATTTTGATGGAGATTTCACGTTTTGCCAGTTTAAGCACTTGGTTTTAGTTGCAAGCATATTTTATTCTAGAACTTCAACATAACCATGTTTCAGTGGCTAAATCACGGGGCTGATATAAGCAATTCAAGGCGCGCCACTGGAGAGGTGCTGATCAATCGGTCGACGGTTGGAAAACTGAAGTTGAAGTGGACCTTTTTTGCCGGTAAGGACATATCTGCAACTCCTGCAATAGCTGACGGAGTTGTTTACTTTCCTTCATGGAACGGATTCCTCTATGCACTGAATGCATTCGATGGTTCCCTAATATGGAAGCAGAACCTTAGCCAAATAACAGGACTAAATGGGACAGGAGTTACGGTTAACACAACAGTTTCAAGAGCAACTCCGACAATTGCCAATGATCTCCTTATTGTTGGAATATATGGTCCAGCCTATGTGATAGCTGTGACTCGATCAAGTGGCAGACTCGTGTGGTCTACTCAGTTAGACCCCCGCCCTCTAGCTGTGATCTCGCAATCAGGAACATTTTTCTTGGGGTAAATCTCTTACAAGTTTGGTTTCATGTCAATCAAGTACACACCTGACTTGGGATAACATGGAATTAAGTTGTTCCTTACAAATATTGCGATTTAGGGGTAGCAGTAACAATGAACCTTAACTTAAGGGACGTGCAAATGAAATCTCTCTTCTTAGATAATTGATCTTCGAACTTCTTAAGGATTTTGGGCGTATCAGCTCATGAATCAGTTTGTCTTCATAAGTTTGAATTAACTTATGTTAAATAGGTCTTGCTTGATTGGTGTGTCTTCACTTGAAGAAATATTACCTGCTCAACGATGTTGCACATTCAGAGGCAGTTTTGTGAAGCTAGATGTTCGAACTGGTGCAATTATGTGGCGAACCTATATGATTCCTGATAATGGTGGAAGATTAGGAGGCTACTCAGGAGCTGCCATATGGGGAAGCAGTCCTTCAATTGATGCAATTAGACGGCTAGTGTATATCGGTACTGGAAACCTCTACAGGGCTCCGCCAGAGGTCGAGGCTTGTCAAGCGAGGCAAAACAACCAGACAACGAAGCCGACCCAACCCGATCAATGTATTGGACCAGACGTCCACTTCGACTCCTTTCTGGCTATCAATATTGATACAGGAATCATTGCATGGTCCATGCAACTGGGAGGTTATGATGTTTTTTATTTTGCTTGTTTGGTTCCCAACAATCCTGATTGTCCCCCAGGTCCTAACTTAGATGCAGACTTCGGAGAGGCTCCGATGCTTCTCAGCATATTTATGAATGGAAGACTACGTGATATTGTGGTGGCCGTTCAAAAGAGCGGCTACGCTTGGGCTCTAGACCGTGATAATGGTGCCATAGTCTGGCTCAAGGTAACCCACAAGTGATGAACTAAATTTTACTCAGAACTTTATATAGGTAGCGCAAACGAAGTTGCAATTTCAGACTATTGTTGTGATTGCAGTTGTGCAGGCATGATTGCACCTATAAAAAATTGGGAAATTACCAAAACTGTTACAAATATGAAAGAAAAATTTGAAGAACTCATAAGGTAACTATTGTTTGAGTATACAGCGTGCAGGGCCGGGTGGCTTGGAGGGAGGAGGGCAATGGGGTGCAGCCAACGACGGTCGGACAGTGTATACAAACATTGTCAATAGCAATCGAGAAAGTTTCAGGCTTGCACCGTCTAACCTGACAACAACTGCTGGAGCTTGGGTGGCCCTGGAAGCAAATTCAGGGCAAATACTGTGGTCAACAGCGAACCCCAGCAACGACACGTCCCATGGACCTGTCTCGGTAGTGAATGATCTACTTTTTGCTGGTTCAGTGACTCCTAGTGGTCCTCTATACGCAATGGACACTAGAACTGGGGAAATCCTCTGGTCGTACAACACCGGAGCCACCATATACGGTGGTGTTTCGACGAGTTACGGTTGCATTTATCTCGGTAATGGTTATACTGTGGGGGTTGCAAGGTTCCATCCAACATGGACTCCTGGAACTTCACTCTATGCCTTCTGCATAAACTTGTAACAAATTTAAGGTTCGCTTTCCGAATA
Source organism: Erythroxylum guanchezii (assembly GCA_025629825.1). Classification (NCBI taxonomy): domain Eukaryota; kingdom Viridiplantae; phylum Streptophyta; class Magnoliopsida; order Malpighiales; family Erythroxylaceae; genus Erythroxylum; species Erythroxylum guanchezii. The sequence goes on along the minus strand of JAOTAX010000003.1, from coordinate 13,199,090 downwards.
TAGTAGGGAGCTTACTAGTATCCTACTGAATAAAACAAAAGACTAAACGGCCCTTTCCTTCCATTTCCGTTCTTCCTTTAAAATCATATATGTTAATTTAATTATTAAAAAATGACAATAATAATGTTAGGTTAAGAGAATGAGCATCTCAATGTTAATCTTATACTTAACCAGTTATTTGTATAAATAAAGGAAAGCCTTTTGGAAGATTTTCTTGTGACATTATCAATTAACTGGTTAATTAAGTATAATAAATTATAAGTTGGGTATCTCAAATAAATATTTTAAGGAAAAGAATTCTTAGTAATTGAGATATATCTCATCATTTATAATTAAATGTTTTAATTATAATAAACTTATTTTTTTGAAAATTAAAATTAACAAAAAGTTTCAAGAATGTATATTCTAATTATTTTGACACTTTGCTACCCCATAAGGCCTTACAAGATAACGGATACAATTACCCAAATATACCCCCCGCTCTGAAGCCCACATTTATGACTGGGAACAGATAGTGCTGCAGAACGATCCCCTTAACATTCGGGGAATCGAACCCGCGACGTGAGGCAAACCCAGGCCGTAACCTGATGGCTCTGATACCACTTTGCTACCCCATAAGGCATTACAAGGTAACGGATACAATTACCCAATTAACTTTCAAATATGATTTGTATTTCTGTGGAATATATATTATCCAAACAAAAAGAAAGGAATGTCAAAATGACATGGCAACTTTCGAATCTTTAGGACCATCAGTCCTTCTAGTAATTTAAATTCAATACAAGAAATTCTACTTTCATATAAATGCTTTAAACCTAAGAAATATCTACGTACTTGTTGCTTTTCCCTGTTGTCATGAGACCGCCCTTTGGTTATTAGTACAATAAATTCTAGTAACTAATGCTGGTGTTTTCTGATCAGCATGGAAGAACTTGGAGAAGATAAAGAACATATAGGAAGTATGAATTCAATCAGAAGATGCGAAGACACCCAAAGAGAAGTCCAGATTTTCTGTCCAGTTTTACTTTGTCTTATTCTGTCTTATAAAATCTCAACCATTTATTTTGCGGGCCTCACGTTGGTCCCATACGGGTCCCACATGAATGGATGACTGAGATTTATTGGACACAATAAGACACCATAATATTAGACAGGAGATCTGAACTCTCCAAAGAGTCATTAGATACTCTAGTAATGGTATTCGTGTAGACAAATAATGTCAATCTCTAATAGCTGGAGAATGAGTTCTTGTCTATTACATAACACCAAATTTCAGTACGCAAATACTTTGGTGGAGTTAAATCTTTAGGTGAATAAAGTACCAAGTTGGATATGAAAGACAAAATTACCAGGATTATTCATAACTTGAGACCAAGTTTTATGGAATAATTACCTCAATTTTTGGTTAGGTCACATAGTGACCAGCGGGCTCTTGAAAAAGATATGTCCTGAGTCTCAGCAAATGGTAACTAGACTGTTATCTTCACCAAACAAGGTAAAGGAAGGTATAGACTTGTGGGACCAAGAGGTGGCCAAACCAATAACGAGCTATGAGATAAAAAAGACGAGAGAGAAACTCACCGCCAAATGCTCCACAAAGAGGAGGCTCTCAACAAAGAGGAGCTAAACGTCTCCAAGATAATGACAAAAAGATTCAAAGCTAGGAGATTAGGTTCTACAAATGCCACAAGAAGGGTCACTACACTCGGGATGTTAGTCCAAATGTGCTAAAGAGAACATGATGACTTCATCTACTTTGATAATGAATGGGATTTTAAAGTCTTATTTTTAATCAAAGAGTATGAGTTGTACATACAAAGAGGAGCTTGCTACGTCTTGTTTGACCGAGCTAACAAGAGAAAAGCGAATCCTCATAACTTTACGTGAAAAAATAGTTAATTATATTAAAGTTTGGATGTTAGATTTGGGATGCTTAAAACATAAGACAAGAGGTAACGAAAATTACTGAGCCTCATCATTAAAGCTGTCAACGAGCCGGGCTGGACTCGAGCTGTCGATGGCCCGACCAAAAGATTTTTCAGTCAAGCCGAAGCGAATCTGCAGGTGACCAGGCTCCGGTGACCCGTCAAGGCCATAGGCAGTCATCGGGCCATAGTCGGCCTGATCGTTTAATATATTTTAAAATTTTTTATATACTTATTTTAAGAGAATTTGAAAAAGTTGTGTTTTATATTTTAAAATTCATAAATTGTAAATTATAACATAACCATTTATAGTAAAATATAAGATGAAATTACCTATAAATTATACAAAAATATTTATTTAAAATTAAAGATATAAAATACAAACCAATATATATTTATTAAAAATATGTAGCAATGATAATATTGTCACAATTATTCCCTACAAACAAGGGAATTTAATTTTAATTTTGTAATTTTATTATAACAATTAATTATATTGTAAATGTAAAAAAGTTATTATCTAAGAATAATGAATTTATTCAAATATTATTTTTAAGTATTTAATAAATTATTATATTTGTTTTTAATATGATCTAAAAAATAAGTTTATTAAGTTTATAATATAATATTTTCAAACTTTTAATGTTTTTATAAATTATGTACAAAACTCTTAATTGATGTAGTAGTTGTACTTTTAGTTATTGTTTTTTTTTGCTTGTATAGTTGTAAAAATATTGTTTTCTTTTCATATTATTTCTATCATTAAATAATTATTGTAAAATTTTATATTTTTATTACATATATTAAAAGAAATCTACAGCTAGACTTAATATTATGATTAATCTTAACGCATTTAAACTTTTTATTTTATTTTTCATGTTTACACAATATATACATTATTCATATATGTATTTATATTAATCTTAAAATGAATTATCACTTTATTAATCCTAATGTATCAATTCCAAAACAATATATAAGTATATATTAATCTTAAAATGTATTAATCACTTTATTAATCCTAATGTATCAATTCCAAAACAATATATAAGTAATTGACTTATAAAAATAAATACGTATAGTATATTATATTGAAAATATCTATTATTATTTTATTAAAACTAAAATACATTTTATAAATACTTTTAATATATGCTTTTATAAATTATTATTTTTATTACTTTTGAAAATAGTTCTTTCACTTTTGTTTCTAAAATCATTATATTCATAATTTTTTCTCCTTTCTAAATTATAATATTAAAAGATTTATTCCTAAGTCACTCTAATTAAAAGTTTGTTAATAGTGATTCCTTACTTGAAACCTTAATATAAGTTTTACTTTAAATCCTTCTCTTCCTTAGAGTATTATAAGCATACCATATTTCATAAAATTTATAAAATTCTCAACTTTTTTTCTTTTTAATATATATATTATTTCACAACGTTAAATTATAACACCATATAATTATGATATAATAAAGTGAATAATTTTATTGAATATTAAATTACAAAATATTTATATCTTTAAATATTAAACCACTTAATATTTCATTTGAGTAAAACTACAAGCCATTAAATAAAAACGTAACATCACTAGCTTCTTAATGTTTTAAGTAATATTTTAGGTATAATGAGCTAAAAGTCATCAAGTCAAGTTTAGATTGAAGGACATTTGCATATCATTAATGAGAAAATACACTTTAAAATTAAAATCTTGAGATGTATTTATTGGTATGATTAACTAGGAATTTTAATTCAATTGATTAAAAATTTGTATGAAAAGTCATTAAGTTAATAGTTATTGTTAAGAATTTCAATTCAATTATAATTTAATAATTATTTTAACAAAGAATTGATAAAAAGAAATTGATTAACTATAGAAAATTTCGCTATACATAAATGATTATCTAAATCATTTTATAAAAAATGATACAATTTACAAAATTAAGATAATATCACGCTGGATAAACTAGACTGGAGAGTGGAGACTAAGAGAGCATCATCTAATTGACTAATTGTGCTTGTTGATAAGATCGTTAACAGTTTGGATCTAATCGTCTGTATGTACAAACATTATATGTAGTAATTTAATATTAAAATAAAAAAAACATTTAGTGATGTAATATTAAATAAAAAGAAATTAAAAATATCTTCATCTTCATTTATTTGATCAAAATAACCTTCAATTGGTCGATTAATTTCACTAGTCCCTCCACATTAATACCTGTGGCTGTACAAAAATAAAAAGCACAATATTAAGTAGCATAATATAAAGATAGATAAAATAAATATATTAAAAAGAAAAGAATTTACCATCAATATCTTCATTATTTAACCAACTTTGAGCACACATAAGAGCTTCCACAGTGCAATAATGAAGTCGACTACGATGAGGGGTAATGACCCAACCACTAGTACTAAATGCAAACTCTGAAGCAAAGGTGGATGATGGAATAGTTAACAAGTCCCGTGTAATGTTTTGCAAGATCAGATAATTTTGTGCAGACGTCTTCCACCATGACAATATATCAAATGACCCATCTTCAGTTTTAGGAACACAATCTGTGGAAAACTATTGATATAACTCCATCATATTATAAGAAATCCTAACCGTTTTCTCTTTCAAAAAACTTCAAAGAGAATATGTCAATAATGGGTCAAAAGAAAAGGTCGAACTTGAAAAGAAAGTTTGAGTTAAACTGCCTGCATCCCGATCATGAGTTTGTTGATCATGAAATAATTGATACCATAATTGTTTCATGGGATGTAGACGCTCTTGAGCTTTACCATTGTACAATGCATTATAAATATGTTCAACTCCGTCCATCTTGTATCTCGAGTCCAACAGATATAATACTGCAACAATATCTCCAATCTTAGATTAATAAGAATTAAACTTCTCTGTCATCCGCTCCGCCATAGTCCGAATCACTACATTGGAGTTAAACATCCTCAATGATAAAACATGCTTTATGTTGGACATAGTCTATTGCATCACTTCCAATCATTATCAATATAATGTGTCGTCACCAAGCATGTTGGACATAGTCTATTGCATAACTTCCAATCATTATCAATTTAATGTGTCGTCACCGCCAAGTAACCCCTCTTTTGGTTATCGACTGTCCACATGTCCGTTGTTATGGTAATTCGTCCTTGAATATTTAACAATGCTCTTAAAGTTTCTCTCTGAAGTGAATCACACGTCAGTATAACGATATACAAACACAAGAAAGGGGGGTTTGAATTGTGTTATCTTTTCGATTAAACC
>JAOTAX010000003.1:13154547-13184243 GCA_025629825.1 Erythroxylum guanchezii | reverse complement strand
TTCATTGAATAAGACCTGAAACTATTTCTAGATATTTTATTATTATCAAAACATAAAGGAATTTAATTTGTCAACCACCATTAGTCCAACAGTTAATACTTTGTTGAACCCTACAGTAGGAACTTGAGTTTACGTGATACTACAAGAAATCTGTGATTTACTGATGGAAAAAACCGTTGGCAAATGAGAGAATTTTGTCGGTAATAATAATTACTAAGAGAATAAAATGACGGACAAAGCTGTTGTTAATACGAGCATAGGTAATTTTAACGATAGACTTTTTATGTGTCTTTTCATCTGTAAAATATACCGATAGATAGACGTAACCATCAGTAAATGTTACCGACGGAAGGTCTTCTGTCGGTAAACTGTAGTTAAGATAATCGCAAAGGTTTTAATATTACCAACAGAAGTAGAACAACGGTCAGTAAATATCAAACAATTTACCGAAAGTTTAGGGTATTCTATCAATAAATAAAGTGATTTTTGTGACAGTCTTATATATTCCGTCAGCAATTAAAAGTAAGATTTTTTAAAAAAAATCCCAACATTAAATGTTATTTCATGATCTTATGATAAATGCATAATTTCAACAGTTATGAATTATCTGTGCATAATAAATTTATTTGTTTATATATTTAATTTGTTTAAGCACAAAAATTAATTGATGATATAAAGTTAAAATTATCTTAATTGATAATAAAAACATTATAGTGTACATAATAAGTCTTTGTAATTAAAAGCAAATGACTACAATAATCCTAATGTCCTGGTGATCGCGAGCGCTCTAAGGTGCTACTCCTCCCCTTCAACTCCTCCATCTCCTGTCTCAGCTGAGCCATCTGCTCCATCAATGTCTGCACTATGGTCCGAAGCTCAGTGACTTCATTGGTTTGCGTTGGTCTAGTAGACGTTGTTGTATTGGACAAAGAGGATTGCGAATAACATGTGTTCGCAATTGATCCTAGCCCAAATATCCTTCCACGACGGTCCTTACCACCCACAACATCAAGATACGTCTGAGTCTCATCAACAGGTTGTTCCTCCTGAGACTATCGCCGAATGACATGTTGTATTTGGTTCTATTAGGAAGCAATGTTTACATTAGTAAGGGATTATTATTAAATAATAATAATAACGCATTAATTTCACATACATTCAGTTCTCTACATCGGCTATTGATGAATGTCACATCGTCATGCTTTTTTGTGTGAGTGTGTAAAAACACCTGAGTAGGTGTAGGCCTCATGCCCATAGACTTTTCCTGCATATTTGACCTAAATTGTTAGATATGAACTACAATTCATAAAAATTTCGGTAGAGTTTTCTCTATTTATATGATATTTCCTCCCTGTTGAACAAACAAAATCACTCAACACAGCTATATATGGCACCATACAATTATACCATTATCATTATCTATAATATAATAAAGTAAAACATTTACAATATAAGTGTGAAGTTTAGATACTTACAAATCTCTGTGCATGCTCGTGATGGGTTATTGATCCTCCCATATATATGGGAAGACTCTCTTCCCCCGGGCCTCCACGTCTGTTGGTGGAGTTACGCCCTGAGATGGACATTGCCTTAGGTGATATCCAATACTCCTGCCAATGACTCCATATTTGCTCCGAAACATAAGGTGGTCGTACACCAGCCTTGTGTATCGCACCAATAAAGTTGTGATAATGTGTACGAGCTTGCCTTTCTCATACTTTATGTATGATGGAATCAAAACCACAATCCCAGAAAAATTCTTTCTGAAATAAGAAGAAAAAATTTAAACTACTATAATGTAAGAATATTTACCAATTAGTGTATATAAATCAATATAAAAAGAAAATAAATCTTTATTGTACCTCAAACTCCTGAAAGTAAAATCCCTTTATGGCTTGACAGATATTCTTCCACACATGACCTCGGGATCAATCCTTTCCTTAAATTTAGAAGTCATATTTCTAGAACACGGTCTAGACGGAACCAACCTAATATAAGAAGTAATTTTATACAATGAAAAAACTGATAAACCTATAACTTAATTAAAAATAAATAGTGATTAATGTGATTTCACTTATAGATTATTGATAATTGTTATGTACTTTCTTCCATCAAGTCCCTCAGCTCCAGACTGACGGATGTCTCCTCCATCTGATAACGTGGTATTGGATGATATATGAGTTGGGGATAGGGATGGTGTAGCATGACGAGCAGTAGGTGATGCCTCATCTACAATTATAGGCCCTGGAGGGGAAGAGGTGAGTCAGTACGAACAGCAGACTGTGCAGACTGTGACGATCCACCTTCATAGTAAGTACCTCTGAACATGCCTCTAAACCTGGGCCACGTTACCTCACACTATCTCTTTGGTCCCATATTTTTACCTGAAATTCATTGTTTATCGAATTTTCTACAAATATAAGAATTTGAGTTCAATATTTTACACAATATATGGAAAAGGAAATAAGGCGATTTGTTGAATATCATATTTAAGTACAAACGACGAGAATGAAGGTTAACAATTGTAAAAGTCATAGAACAAGAACAAAAACAGCCCACATTCAAAAGGACGCAGGTTGACCTCTAACTAGTAGGGAGGTTGTTTGACAAATTCTTACAAATACTACAATAAATCAACTTTAAAGCTGAGTCTAGTGTATTGCATCGATAAATCACAATGATATAATTATTTTGTTTGATTCCATATGACATGGGAGTCAGTAAAGGTAAATGAGTCCCTAATGTCTAGATTCTCGAGAAGGGCCCTGGCATGTTCAAATGCACCAATTGAAATAGTGATACTTCTGCCCTCAGGTGTAGGCTTTTGAACCCCTTCTTACAACAACGTTTCCGCTATAGCTAAACTTGTAAGGATATAGTAAATGAGTCGCCGCTCTTAGTATGGAAGACTAACTATCCAGATGAACTACTAGTGGGAATAGATTTACCTAAAACACAATCAGTATAGAACTTTCATAATGTCATATTAGAAAACGTTAAACCAACCAAAACTGGATATTAATACATATGTGAATGTCCAGATGAGATTTCTCGAAATGACGAATTTTCTAAAAACGTTGATTTCCCTAATCCTTTATAGACCATTATGATATTGCTCTCGCCTCTATCGGTATACATGAGATCTTCGAGATTCAAGGAAGCTTAAAACAATATGTAGTATAGACCATCAAATGTGAATATATATAATAACTTCATCAAAGGAAATGAGATGTACATAATAAGGAAAGAGACATTGTCCAGATCATACTAAACACCTTGAAGTAGAAGATCAGCTATGGAAGGCAAACGATCCTTAGTGTATGAAGTGGTAATTTTTCCTGCATTGTTTATTTCTTGGGTTAGGACAATTTTGCCACATTCCTCCTAATGGAAGGAATTACTATCATCTGGAACCAGTCGCCATATCGACTTTCCTTGAATAATATTTTGAATGAAATACTTTACATAATATACTGAAAAGAAAATAATTTATTTGTTGATTAAAATATTCAATTAAAAACACAAATTAATTGCTATCATAACTTAATTGTAAATTACAATCATCATCTTCTTCAAAAGAATAAGAATCAAACTCCAGCTCCTCTTCAGATCTCTGACCTCATCATCTCTCCAGATGAAATTTCAACATATTCGTTAGATGGATCGTTCAAAGGTTTATTATCGTCATATGTGACAAATGCATTTATAAAAGTGACATCTTCCTAAAACACTTCACTTTCAATTCTCTGCTCTCATTTTCCATATGATTCAAAAACGCCTTTAGGTTTAACTTTGCAAACCACCAACCAATCTATCATATCTCATTGTAAGCTTGGAAAAGGGATATAACACACCTATTTCGCTTGCATTGCCAACACGAAAGGTTCAAATTATCTCAATCTTCTTCGGTAGTTAATTTCAACTAGATTGTATCGACTATGCACTTTTGTTCTAACATTTAGAGTCAGGTCATACTAGTCATATTTAAATATCACACATCACTTAATTGGAAATATAGGATACTAAACTTTAAATATTTCAATAATTTTACCACAGTAATCCATCAATTCTCCCTGTATGGAAACTCCACTGTTTATTGTTGTCATGTTATGACCATGAAATTTTGTATGCTATTTGTATCCATTCACGAAATACACCAGATATGATTTAACAGTTCGTAGAGGTTCCTTTGTAAGATCACAAATGAATTTGTTCTCCATTGGATTTTTTAAGGCCTACATAAAAAAAATTATCATATTAAAGAGTATAATGTCATGAGAACACTTAAATATGGTATTGAACTATAAGAACATTTGGAAGTGAAAACTTACATATCTCTTGAACCATCGAGAAAAGTGTTTTCCAACTTCTTTATTTATATCATCCTATGTGCTGTCTGGCAGTATCTCATGTAACAATGCCTCGTATAATCTAAATACATTATTATGTATTTTAGTTATCAACAACACAGAATTTTAAAGGAAGAAATAATCATGTTCAACTTACTGCATGAAAGGAAAAACCTCTTGACAGTTCAATAAAATGTAACCATGTGCAGCCTAAATTTCTTCCTCTATTAACATTCTTCTTATTACACGTCCATATGTTCGTCCAGGATCTGTGAAAATGGACAAGTTACCATCAGCATCACTCGTTCGTCCCCCATCATCATTAGGATGAACTTTTCTTTCTCTTGTGTGAACATGCAACTTAAAATAATGCCCACAAAATGTACTAGGTTCCTCCACTAAATAAGCATTACATATCAAACCTTCAACTCTGGCCTTATTTTTGACATTTTTTTCAAGTGATGCCAATACCTATATTAGAGAAAATTGTTATTACAATTTTGTAGTTAAAACATGTTAATATGGTTATTGCAATAATTTTTGTTGAGTTACCTCTCAAATGGATACATCCATCAATATTGAACTAGACCTGCTAGTTTTGCCTCATGTGCTAAATGCATAGATAGATGCTCCATACAGTTAAAGAAACTTGAAGGAAAAATCCCTTCTAACTTGCTCAAAATTACTAGAATTTCCTTTTCTAGTTTTTCCATTTTAGCTAGCTTGATTTCAAATGATGTTAAACTTTTGAAAAACAAACTTAATTCTGTGATTACTTCCCAAACCTTATGGTAGCAACTCCCGAAATGCAATTGGAATTAGCCTTTGCATAAACACATGACAATCATGACTTTTCATCCTAAATAATTTGTACTTCCTCAGGTCCACACACCTAGCCAAGTTTGAAACAAAACCATCAAGAAACTTTAGACTTTTCAACCATTCACACAAAAGCTCCTTTTATCTTTTGTGCAAAATGTAGCATGCTTTCGGATATTTATCGGTACGAAGATCTTTATGTAACTCATTCCTACTACAAAAAGTTGCAAATCAGCTCGTGATTTTGCATTGTCTTTTGTCCTCCCTTCAATGTTCATTATGGTATTGAACAAATTGTCAAAAATATTTTTCTCAATATGCTTCACATCTAGATTATGATGTATCAATTTAGTTTTCCGATATGGCAAATCCCAAAAGATGCTTCGTTTTCTCCAACCAAAGTTTTGACTAATGCTTGTAAAATTCATCAGCTTCAAATTCTGTTACTTTCAGCAAGCCTAATTCCTCAATCACTTGCAAAATCTCTTCACCAGCTTTGAGAGGAGAAGGAGGTGTTTTTACCATCCTATTCTTAATGAACTTTTGTTTATTGCATCAAAATGGATGATCTGGAGGAAAAAATTTCCTGTGATTGTCAAATCAACATATTTTGCCCCGTTTGGAAGATAAAACACATCAAAATCATTACCATAATAAGGACAAGCTAATTTTCCGGTTGTGCTCCATCCAAATAACATGGCAAATGCCGTAAAATCACTAATGGCCCACATCAAAGCCGCTCTCAACACAAAATTCTATTTTAGAGAGACATCATATGTCTGAACACCATATTCCCAAAGATGCTGCAATTCAGATATCAATGGTTGTAAGAAAACATCAATTTTTTGCTTAAGATTTGTAAGCCCTGGCACAGTCACTGTCAAGAACATATATGCCTCTTTCATACACATCCAAGGAGGCAAATTATAAGGAGTAATTATGATTGGCCATGACGAATATTGCTGGCCGGATTAACCAAAAGGTTGGAATCCATTCGTCAACAATCCTAACCTAACATTTCAACATTCAACTGCAAACTCAAGATGGCTGTCATTGAAATGTTTCCATGCCAATGCATCTAATGGATGATTCATTACTCCATCTTCCTGTTCGTGCTCAGCATGCCATCTCATGTGAGATGCAGTAACATCAGAAGCATATAGTCTTTGAAGTCTCATAGTTGGCGAGAAATAATACATCTGCTTCCATGGTATTGCTTTCTGTTTCATAAAATGCTTTCTAGGCTTAAACCTAGATTGACCACAAAATTTGCACTCTTGTAATTTCACATCATCTCTCCAATACAACATACATCCCAATTTGCGACAATCAATCTTCTCAATAAGCAAACTAAGACCCCTAATAAGTTTCTTCATATTGTAAAAACTATCAACCATTGTATGATCAAGAGGTAATTATTCATTATACCACTGAAAACTTTATGTTCAATATTCAAGCAATTGAAGACAATTGGGTCATTGTCTCACAATTGGTCATAATTCTTGGTTAGCTTAGTGTAGTAAATCAAAAAACTGTTTTGCATGTGGGTTAGGTTCTTCTTCAAGATTTTCCATATTTCTTCAAAGGTATTACCGGCTGCATCATAAACCATTTGCATGTACGAATTTTTAGTTCCATCGATTGGATTTGCTATAAATCCATTCCCCTTTAAAACTCATTTAAGTTGACAGATGATTGTGCTTGATTACCCCTTAAAGTGCTACAAATCAACGGTTCCCCATGTCGTGTTCACTCAAAATGATTGGGCACAAACCCTTTTCTCAGTAAATGCCTATTAACTTCATCAATAGGAAGGAAACATTTGTGCTTGCACTTTTACATGGACATCTAATATTTGGGCCATCCATATATGCAGGTTGAGAACATGCATAATGAATAAAAGCTTCAACTCCCTTAACAAATTTAGGATTAATGTAACCATCAGGTGTTAATTGTCTATACATCCAAGATCTATCAACATAACTCATCTCTGAAAAACTGTTAATTTAAAACAGTGATTCCATAGTTAATATCATTCATGTTCGCCAAATATTACAAAACATCTGAGACAAGACTTATGAATCAAGACAACAAGTTCTCGTTGTCACTCCTAAGCTCTTCGTATTTTTCACCGATAAGCCTCACAAGAGCTCCATCACGGGTTATGGGTTAAGGTTTATGGGTTGAGATCTAAAATATTTGTAAACTTAAGGTCGAACATATATGTTTGTAATCATATATGCTAGAAGATAATTAATGTTAAAACTCCTATATTAAATATGTACTAGTGCCAAATATAATAAGTATTCATAAAAATATGAATACTTATTTTAATAAATTGTTTTAACATATACAATTTTAAAAAGAAATGTGTAAAAATTTGCACATGAAAAGTAAAGAGAAGCTAATCATTTGAGAGAGCATCAATAAAATAACTTACATGTCATATTAAGGTAATTGGAACTATAATATAAGCCAAACTCATCCTATATTAATTTAATGATAAACCGAAGTTCATACCATAAACAAGTTTCACATTGTGCAGGCCATTTCAAATAAAAATGCAGGAAGTTTAGATGAGAAGTTCGAACCACAAACAAATACCCAAATTAAACAAAGTTTACAAAAACATAGTAAAAAAAATCACTTACCTCAACCGACACGCAGAAGGACCTTTTTGAAGTACGTGAAGGAAGATGATGATGACAGACCTAGAATGAAAACTATAGAAACTGATACAAATGTCATTAAAATGTATGAAAAATCATTATTGACATTGTCAAAAATATAAGGAAATGAATGTTATTTGAATACCTGCTAAAGCTTCTCTTCAATCTCCTTCAAAATATAAATATTGCTAGCAAATGAGTTCCTACAACCAAGAACGAAATCGTTCACAGTTTAGAAAGTGGGATATATTAAAACAATTGCCGTGAAATATTATAATCAACCAAGGTCATGAGTTGAACTGAAATAATTCATTAATCATTGTTATCCTCAATAATTTGCATATTTATAAGTCTTCTCATTTACACTAGCTTAGAAATTTGGTTAAGAGTATAAAGAAGATGATGACAAACTTTACTTAGACTAAGAAAAGAGCATAAAGCATCAAAGGCAAAAGTTAGTTGGTGAGATGTATATTCTCTGAAAGTTGAGAGAGATCTAAGAATCAAATCTGTCAAAACAACTTCTCTTTTAGTCTTCCTATGTGGCACCGTGTTCCCACTTAATATGTCAAATTATTGATCACATTTTACAACCATCCTAAAATTTAACTGTGCTAGGGAGGAATTCTAAAAAAATGTGCATGAATTTTTAACATTGATATAAGTGGGCTTTGGAAAACTTAGAAGAGAATATAATTCTAACTTACCAAATTTCCTAATGTTAAAAACCGTTAGGGTTTAAGACTTAAATTATCTTTAAGTAAAGGATAAGTAGAAAGTGCCAAGAAAGTTGAAACAATGATAAGGTTTTTTTTTTAATCTACATAGTGTTTGTGATTGTGTAGGAAACAAAGGCTTTGTATCTTAAATGATTGAAATTTGGAGAAGGTAACATTACCTTTGGGTAAGTCTTTAGCTAGAAATAATTTGAAATTATCATAGCTTTCAACAACAAATGACATTGTTTATGTAAAAGATATTTTAGAATTGAAATCCAATTTGTACTTTACAGTTTAAGCAATCAAGATGTTGACAAAGAAAATAGAACAATTTTATGCGCTTTGCTACAATTCATTGGGTAGATTCTCTTTCTTTAGCAAGACAATTTTTTTATGGACTCGAGGGCTAGATTGCACCAGATGTAATGAAAGTTGTTAGAAAAGGTATTCAAAAATTGTATAGGCCTAGCTTTAGACTGATTGGCCCCTCAAAATTCCATAACCCTTATTTTGAGTATATTGACCATGAGAATCCTTATTCCTATAGTTATAGAATTCCTTGAGAATAAGATCATCACTTAATACTAACTATACAGGTAAATTGGACACATGAGGTCTACTATAGAATATGCTTTTACTCTTATAAGAGGACCTACTTGTTGAAATTAACATTTAAGTGTATAATTGTATTGTCTACAAGTAAGAAATAGATGTGTCCATCCCTACATCCCTTTCTAAAAGCAAAATTGAAGATTACAAGATCATGTTTAGACCCTTATTCTTTTATTAAAAAAGTTAAGCAAATGCAGTGCTAGATGCGACTTGGAAATACCTTAATTGTAGACCATATGAATCAACCTTCCTACAGTCCATACAACACAATATTAGACAAAGACAATAGAGATAAAAACCATACAACATAACCTAGAAAATGTTACGGCCGAATACACTTTAGAACAACGAAGAATAAAATGTTAACAACTTACGTCCAGAAATCAATTCACCTTTAAGCACAGCAGATCCACAGATGTGGAGATGAATAGACAGCAACGCAGGGCGCAACCGACGGCTAGAAGGAAGAAGGAACAAACCCACAGCGACGAGAAGGATGAACCCACGGCAAGAACAAATCGACGATGCAACAACAAACCCACCATAAAGAAAGCACCGAAAACGCGACAGAGAAAAAACTCAGAAGGTGAAAATGCAGACTAGGGGGTCGGGGTAAAGGGAAAGGTGATAAAAAAATGACATTGTCTTGTAACAATGTCGTTTTCTATTTCAGTCAACTTCTGAAGACCGAAGGATAGAAACAGGGTCGTTTAACGTAAACTTTACAGACGGAATGTAAATCCGTCAGTAAATACCTATTCGACAACATTTTATTAAGTACATGGGGTAAGCAGGTGTTAGACCCCGAACTTTTCATGGAAGTTAGGACTACTAAGTGAGAAATTGTTGATGATTATTCATGTGTAGAGAAAAGGAGAATCCTTGAATTTGAAATGAAATAGAAAAGATGGTTTAGATACAAGATGCATTATATGTGAAATGTTGGAAGTGAAATGTTGGAAAAATGTGATTTAAAAATGTGCATTGAGTATACTTCGGTGTTTTAGCCATAACTTTTGATCTAGTTATCCAAATGAGATTATTCTTGATTTGGGTTAAATTAGAGAGTTAGGGCTACAAATTGTCTGATGAAATCAAGTTCTAATTCAGTCTCTAAGAATTTCAGTTTCGGATGGAATTTGAGCACATAATATTGTTTCAGTATAAGAACAGTCCGAAATGTTTTGTGTATAACTTTTAGATTATTGAACCAAACTGAATGATTTTGGTGTCATTAGAAAATTGAGACAATGAGGAATATTTTCTAGAAGGAAGTGCTATCAAATTCCTTCAATTTCATGATTAGAAAAAGGACTTGATTTTTGGAAGGAGTTAAGCATGATTTGAATAATTTTGAGGTTTTGCAAGATTAATTATTTTATTTGGAGTAAATTATTATGTTGATGTTGGTAGGATTTTAAAATATGGATTAGTTGAATTAAGTAGCAAGAGTGTGAATGTATGAGGACATTTTGGGAAGAACACTTAAGCATTAAGGTTACAAGGCTTACATGTAAGGGTAAAGTGGTCATTACTCACTCATTAATGGCAAGATTGAAATAAAAGGGTGTGGTCTTACGTTTTGAAGAAACAAAAACGTGATTCAAGAGAGAGAAGAGGAGAGAATCACGAAGAAGAGAGAAAAGAGAGAAAGAAGAAAGAGCAAGCTAGGGTTCAACTTTTCTAAGCCTTCAAGAGTGATTTTCAAGTTGTTCAAGAAGGGAAAAAGGAAGAGGATGATGAGAGCTTCCATTCAAGCCAATAAACTCTTCTTTTGGTGAAGGATCAAGGTAAGAGTATATTTGACTTGTTGGACCTACCCAAACCGTTCTGATGTGTTGATGTGTCCATGATATATAGACAAGATTGATGCATACATGATTTGTGATTGATGCATACATGATTTGTTTTATTATGAAATTGGTTGAAAATTTAAGAACCATGTGTTTTATGATACAATAAGAACTTTTTATGAAAATGAACCTTTTTAAATGGTTTTACTCGTTATTCGTTATAAACTTGTTACCCACGAGCTTTCGAGCTCACCCCTATTTTTGTCCCATCTCCAGGTGTTAAGCAAGGGACCGAGTGAAAGAAAGTCAAGACATTTCTCCGGATTTGCATGTTTTGTTTTGTTTTGGATTAATTGATGTAAAATAAGGCTTCAGATGTATTTCAAGAATTATTAGGTTTTGCATGCTTTGTATATTGGATTTTGATATTGATGATGTAATATGGCTTAGAATGCCATTGAAGTTTGTAAAACTCTTATTTTATGATGTTAATGAAATATGGATTTGTGTATGGATTTGAAATATGAATTATATATGAATGATGTTCAGTTGAAATTAGATATAATTGAAGAAGTGATCTATATGAGTTGATGAACTTTACATATGAATTGATATTTATATAAGGGAGGCACTATGGAAAAGAAAGATAGAAATGTTATGAATGATGAGTTGTGGTTAAATATGAAGAGTAAAATGAATTGAAATTGATGATTTGATGAATTCTAATTGGTAGTTGAATGGATAAGAATGTGTTGCATTAGTAGAGGAAGTGAATTTGGGACAAAATTCAAGTTTTTCATAAGGTTAAATTTTATGAATTGATTTAAGGGAAATTCTGGAATTTTCGAGGTAGAATTGGTAAAAGTTGTCTTCATAGAAGTTGTAATTTGTATTTCAATCTTTCCAATGCTATAAAATTTTTAATTTTTGGACATCGGAATGGAAAGATATGTTTGTTACAAGATGTGATGCTGCATGGAGTGTATGCACAGGACAACTATGGTGATTTATAGGAATTTGTGGTTTTGATGAATCAATTGGGTCAAGAATTGAGAGTTTTATGAGAAAATTTTGGTGTTTTAGTTGTTATGAAGTGATTTGGCACTAGAAGAGTTGAATTTGTGGAGATAATAAGTGAATATGATGTTAGTTTGGATGTAGGATGCATTGGAGGGGCTTTAGAGGGGTTTGGGAAACCCCCATGTCCGTTTAACAGACTTTAGGTCTGTTTAATGGACCTTTACGGGTCAAAAAGGAACCTTAGCATCGCCCATGTCCATTTAACGGACTTAATGTCCATTTAACAGACCTTCTCAGGTGAAATTGGCTCCTAACCCCGATCAATGTCTGTTAAACGGACATTCACGGGACAACTTCAGGAAATCATGATTTTTGACCCTTTTGTAGGTAGAATCTCACTTTTTGGTCTGTATGAAAGTTTTATATCTCGAAGTCTTAGTTCCAATGGTCTAAAAACGAAATCAATCTGACATTTGTGGTGAACGTTATGACAATCGCGCCAAGACACGTTACTGCATGATTGAGGACTTAAACATGTTGTATTCTTTCTGTCATAACTTCCTTAACCTACCTCCAAATGAAGTGATTCTTGAAGCAATGGATTCCTAAGACATGTATCTATCTCTCAATGAAAATTGGTATCTTTTGGAGTTGATTTTAGAAAGTTTTATGGAAAGTAAGTGAGAGGTCGATTAGGAGAGCATGATTGGAGTATGTGCACCCTTTAGCTTTTTAAGCATATCTTGATCTATAGAGCTCCATTTGAGATTATTCTTTCCATTTGAGATGATTCTTTCTTCAAATCAAATTAGAGACTTAGAGCTACGTTTTACTTGAATAAGTCCAATTGAAGTTCTGGTTTGAGAATTTCCAATTTCTGTTCACAAAAGGAGAAATGAGTTCGAGTGTGGTGACTGATTTGTATGGGCACGCCATTGAACATATTGTGAGGAAATTTTTAGGATGTTATGCGAATGAAGATGAACTGATGATGGTTAATGAGGGTTCAATGCAATAACCCTTCAAGGTAATATGCAGGCATTCATGTTTTCGCAAGAGTTGGGTTTCGAAAACGAGATCCAACATAGGTGGTACAGAGCAAGAGTTAGGTTCCGGAAACGGGATCCAACATAGTTGTTATCAGAGCAAGAAGTTGGGTTCCAAAAATGGGATCCAACAACAGGAAACAAATGACGAAAACAACGTTGTCTTGTAACAACATCGTTTTCGATTTTAGTAAACTTCAATTTTCATAAATTACAAAATTACCGACTGTATGTCTTTTTTCGTCAGTAATTACCGACGGAATTATTTCTGTCGGTAATTTTTTGTTTGTAAACAGTAGTTTCCTTGTAATGTGATGAGCATAAGTTATTAAACCTAATAAGCATCGATTTTTATAATCTGATATGGAGCAAATATACTACCTCTTAAGTACATCTTTTGTGTGTTGGCTTATTGTCTTAAAACATTTGGCTACTAAATCTAGATTATTTAAGTTTGATTTGATTAAAAAAGCTACTTATAGTTTGTGTAATGGGCTAAAGAGTCATTGGAGCATATGTTCTTACATACAGACTTAAATGGAGGTGTTTGCTAGATCTAGGGTTAAGGAAAGTGTTCTGTATAGCCTTTTCATTGATGCCTTATGTACCCAGATCTACCAAATATGGCCAACAAGAACAGGTCTATGTTTAAGAATAAACAAGTTCAAGTAGATGAATGTACGTCTAGGATATGCCAAACTTTGAAATATTGACGGGAGTGTGTGTACAGAGAATAGAATAGGAAGACTATAAAGATAAGGCATAAGTGTCACAACCCGGTACCACATCGGGCCCATGACAGTCGCTGCATACTCGGGTTAAGGATACTCACAGTATCCTTAATCCAACTATGCAAGGCTTATTGTATATATTTTTTTTTCATTTTTTCTTTGTTTTTAAAAATTTGGGCAGTACAACGGCTGTATTTTAAAAATCCCAAAAACCTGCAAACAATTTCAAACACACTTCTATATTCACATCCAGCCACAACTTCAGGACTCTTTAGTCCACTCAAGACAATCTCAACTCCAGGCAATCTCAACTCAAGCATCAAAAGTTCATACATAAAATCTTTTACAAACGTAAGGCAATCAAAAATTAACTCGCAAAATCATAAAGCATATTTACACAAACACAATTCACGAGCCACTAGACAATAAAAGTACAAAATGGGAGACTACCCACGTGCGAAAATACCCCGTAAATGTCAAAAAGCCGCACAGTCCTCACAAAGCTTCGAGCTCACTAAATTAACCTGTATGGTTGGAAAGCGGAGGGGGTGAGTACACTGGGTACTCCATGAGCAGAAGAAGCATACATCGTAAATAGAATTGATTCATTCCAAGTCAGTATAGATAACCTATGAAGTGAATATATATCATATAGAAAACACATAGGCCCAGCCTATGTCTCAATGTATACTGGTTAGGAACCATAGGCCTAGAAAAGTGTCGATACGGCGACTCGACTTTCATGTACCAACGTCAAGGGTACGGGGGTCGCTTAATCATAATCAGGTGTGCTCAGCACACGATTGGCCAATCGTTTCCTCACCAATCACAAAAATCATATATGACATTTAAGTATCAAAAATCAAGTTAGGCATAATGCCTTTATTTATCGGTCCAACCGATAAAAATGAAACCTTATCATGACTCTAAGCCAAAAGAGAATAAAACATGCATCATACATGACTAATTTATGTATATGTAAATTTCAAAACATTTTCTCATCAAAGAAAAGCCATCTACTGTACTCCAAATGCAAAGTTGTTCAAAAATAGTGCCATTTATCAAATACATACACATGTTAGCATCCATTTGAAATTCAATTCTACCATACGTTACCTAGGTTCAAAATTCACATACAAGTCATCATACATGTCTTAGAGTGATCTAATCCCATATGTGAGATATGGTTCCCCAACTCACCTCAAAAGAAGGTATACCCTCTCTTAACCTCATCAATCCTCAGTACGAGCTTCTCGATTCACAGCTCCCGAGCCTTTATACATAAAAACAACATACGATGAAAATACGACTTAAACATAAATTTCATATTTAAACACCATCACATTAGCTTCCCTTTTTTTCATTTCCTAAGGCATTTAATGCCTTTAATCCAAACTTACTCATTTCTTGACATAATTAAACACATTTTTCATCCAAGCATATTAGGCCATTAATCATCAATCTAGGCAAGATTTCAAGTTTACTTTAAGTAAACATGATAGTTTCTTTCCAATGTACACCCTCAAAATCCTTAAATCCTAAGTCAAATTTACTTAGGCTTTTTATCAAACACCTAATGTGCATGACTTTCAAGTCTCATTTTCAATACTTTACCATAACAATTCATGCTCAACATGACATATGGTAGCACTTCCAATGAATGACACATTCCACCACTTCATTCAAACCAACTCCTTTCATTTAAGCTACATTTATCAATTACACAACTCATCACATTCATCCACCTCTTCTCCACCATTTCGACCTACACTTAACCAACACACATTTTCTTCATTCTTCATCATCAATTAACATCATACATGTATAATTAACACCATAGAATTCATTTTTATCATCAATTGCAAAAGACATTCAAAAATTCACCAACTTTCACCTAAAGGGAACAATTTCGGTTTTGACTTAATGAACCCTCTCCATGACATATTTCATTCATCTAAACCATGTTTCATGCATAATCAAGGATGGAGAACAACATGTCTTAACACCAAACTCAAAATCTTAATGTAGAGAGAGATGAGACAAAATTTACGTATACTTTCCTTTAGCGATATCTTCAAATTCCTTGAGAATTTCTCAAATCTAATGATAGAATTGAGTTCCTTGACCCCAAATTAGCTTTAGAATACTTTGGTTTGGGTTGAAAAGTCAAAAAAAAGGTAAATTTTTGGGTGATGGCCAAAAATCCTCTTCTCCTCCTCTCTTCTCCTTTCTTCTTCTTTCTTTTAATAAAAACTAAGTGTTTTAATGCCCATTTAATGGATTGCATGGCCGCCACATGTAGAAGAGTCTAGAATTTGACTCTTCTTTAACCAAACAAGATGAATTTACCAATTTGCCTTGAGTTATGTGAAATTACCATTATGCCCTCCAAATTTTTCCCAAATTCGCAATTAAGTCCAAAATTTGAGAATGACAAAAATTTTATTTTCATTTTGGTCCTTGGACTTTTGAAAATTATAATTAGACCTCTCAACTTTATAAAATTACTAATTGGTCCTCAAAGAATTGAAAAATTACAATTAAGTCCTTAACTTTTACAATTTTGCAATTAAGTCCATATGTGCACCAACTTTTTCAATTTAACTTTCTAAGTGTCCGATAAGTCTATAAATTATGTCTAATCACCCCTACGGCATTAGAACACATTTAATTTAACCACCACGGTTTTTCCATCCGATGGACTTGATTTTATACACTTAAAAGCTTATGTATCAGAAATTTTCAATATTTTGCAAACTGATGAACGCTAAGTTCATATAAGGCCATATAATGTATATATCACTGGCATATGTACCAAAAGGATTCAATTACATATTTAAAATCATATACAACCATGTATACATCAATATACAGTAGTATCTCCAATTACAGAACAACACAAAAGGCTCGGAAAATTTGGTGTTACAATAAGTTTTTATTATTTTGATTTTCATTCTTCTGTATAGGGGGTTTTGCTAGACGGTATGCCCCAATCTTATGAATTTCATTTCGTATCAGCTAGAAAATGGTACAAAATAGGAGTGTTAATGTACTGGGTGTAAATATCTGTGAGTATTGGTCTGTTTCATCGGATACCGACCGGTATATATAATATTGGCCATATACCGGCCAATACCAGAAATTTTGAAAAATATAGGGACTTATTAGCAAAATTTTCATATTTTTTAAAAAAATTACTCTCCCGACTCTCTCTCCTCCTCCCCCTTCTTTTTTTTTCAAAGTTTTTGTAATTAATTATTTAGTTAAACTTTTATTGTGACTTTTTAATTTTAAATTTTAAAATAAAATAAATATTTTTATTACTAATAATAATTATACATTAAATTAAACTTAAAAATAAACTATTTTATTTAAATTTATTTTAATCTTTTATATAATATTTATCAATATGTATTAATAAAAACATTTTATTTTTTAAAATAAATAATTTAAAAATTTTTATTTATAAACTAATATTAATTATATATATTTTTAACTATTAAATCAAATTTTATTTGAAATTTATATATTTTAAAGATATTTTTAATTGTAATTATATTTATTAATAATTATTAAATTAATTTTATAAATTAAATTAAATTATAAATTAATTTAAGATATTTATAAATTTAGTAATAATTAATTTTAATTAATTAAATATATAATATATTGAATTGAGAGTAAATTAAATAATATATATTTTTGTTTCATGTTTCAATTCTACTTGGTTGTTTCCCTTTCAGAACTCATACTGTAAATTGTAATAATTTAAGAGTTAAAGATATTTATTGTTCTTTTTTAGATGTTTTGATTTAATTATTATTTATTATAAAATGAAAATTGAAATTTTAATATTTTAAATACTTTGTATTATTTTTAATTTTATATTTGTATAATGATGATTGTCTTTTTTTTCATAAAAATTGTGGTTATTATTTATATGTAAAATATTTGAAAATTATTGTTATTTTATATTAATTGTGATTATTATTTATTATTATTATGATTTTTGGAGACAGGGTTAAAAATATACAGCAAAAATGTATAATATGATAATGGACTATTTTGCAATTTAAAAAAAAATAAGAACTATTTCATAAATTAAAAAATTACCTAAAACGGTACCAGGTATTGACCAGTATCGATACAGTATCGTACCAAAACTCAATCTGATACTGTATTCTCAACATTGGTATGCCCTCTGTATGGATGTAATTCTTGAGGTAGGAATATATTTATTCACCTTATTTCAAAATAAAATATTGCATGTTAAATATATACACAATATAAGCATATGAATCTACTATAATGTCTACTCCTAAGTGCCCAATCTTCACATCAAAATTTTAATATACAACACAGTTAAGTCCTATAATCATCACTTTGTTCAACAATGGACAAATTAGTCACTCTCCTTAAGTCAACTAAATAAAAAATTGTACATGTAAGAAATAATATTGCATTCAAACTGAGAAATATATAATGTGATTCTTGTTTGTTCTATTAGATTGAAAATTATCCTACATAAAAGATGGAAAATGTAGAACATCACATTAAATACCAAATGACAATATCACCTGCCACTAAAAAAATGCCTATAGGCACAATACAATTTTCTTGCATTAGGTCTAATACATTACTATAATTTTGTCAATCACAATAATTTAATCAAACCGTGTCTAAACACAAAATAATCAATCCAATGGGTGGTATATGTAAGATTACGACTTCCTTTGTTATGTCCCCAAATTGATAGGTGATACATCTATTTCTAGAGCCATAAGTATAGAGATAAAGTTACCAAATAACACTGTTGTAGGACCAAAGGGCAAATAAGATAAGAAACTGAAGATACAATAAAAACAACTAACATTTTCCCACAAAGGGAAGTTGTAGTTAGATGTAGCTTTATCTATTTTTCATATTGCATTCTACTATCACCAATAATTACTTTAAGAGAAAGTTGCCTGCATTACAAAAGAATTGTAGCACAAGGGTAAAGTTTTCATCACTGGTGGGTAATGCTTAATAATGAGGAATTCAATTTAGCGAATGAGGTCATTCCTTTTTTATTCTTTTAAAAGAAGAGTTCTCCAATGTTACCATATTACCATAATATTAATTCTACACATTGTACATCCTGTGAAATATTTATGCTCAACATGTGTATTTAGGTCTTTTATCTTTTTATTTTTCCAAGTATGTTTACTCCTCAACTAAACAATCTTTTACTATTTATTGCTACTGTCACACCTTATTTTTTATTATAAATTAAATACAAAGGGGGTTGAGGAGTAGGCCGCTAATGACTCATCAAAACTGAATATATTAGACACACAACATTACAATGTTCTACTTCCATTCCTACACTGGAATTAGTATATTCATTGATTACTCTAGGAAGCATCCCTAAGTTATTACTATTTACATAAATAAGTGCAAAATTTGTTGTGAAAATCGATCGAATTAGAGCAAGTTCGTAGCTAAATAGGACTGAAGGAATAGTAATGAACACACAGATTTGACGTGAAAAACCCTCAAATTAGGATAAAAGCTACGGACAAGGATAGAAGAATTTTACTAATGAGAAAAACTAGAGAATTACAAGGAAAAACTAGACCTAAAAATACACAGAATATTTTTGTCTCTCTTTCTCTTTTTTTCCTATCTCACCTCACTGTCTCTCTTGTACTACTTGCTATGCTTTCTTCATCTCCTACCTATGCCTATTTATAGGCAGGAGACAAATGGCCAGACATCCCTTTACTTGTTTTTCAAATTTTGACAATTCTCCCACTTGAATATTTGATTGAGAGTCAATCAGATCTTCACACTATTCTTTCTCCCTTGTCGCTTCATGTTACTTACATTTTTGTCAAGCCACACGAGGATCGACACCACACAAACTTGTCACATTTGATTGTTTTTGTCATAAAATCTGTCAGGTTATCTATTGTATGAATTTTATGCATTTCCACCGTTCCTTCTTCCACTTTCTCACGAATGAAGTGATATTGAACTCGAATATGTTTTGTCTTTGAATGAAATGCTGGATTCTTTGCAAGATACAAAGCCCTTTGACTATCACAATATAGAGTAATATTCTCTTGTTTATTCCCAAGTTCTTCCAGCAACATCTTCAACCATACTTCTTCTTTATTAGCTTGTGTAGCTGCTACATATTCTGCTTATGTTGTTGACGTAGCCACAACTGTCTGTAGTTTTGAAGCCCAACTCACAGCTCCTTTAGCTAGTGTTATATCCTGTAGTGGATTTACTTTTATCAAGATCACCTGCATAATCGGCATCAACATATCCTTCGACAGTAAAACCTGATCCTCCATAACATAATGCAACATCTGAGGTTCCTTTGATATATCTGAGAATCCTCTTAACAGTATTCCAATGCTCTTGGCCAGAATGCGCCATGTATCTACTAATTACTCCCACTGCATGTGCAATGTCTGGTCTTATACAAATCATAGCGAACATTAAGCTTCCCACTATTGATGCATACGGTACTCGAGACATCTCCATCCTCTCTTCTTCATTGCTAGGACTCATACTTGAGGATAACTTGAAATTAACAGGATGAGGGGTATAAATTGACTTACAATCTTGCATGTTGAATCACCACAAAATCTTCTTTAAATAATTCTTGTGAGAAAGCCAAATCTTCCTATTATTTCTATCTCGGTGAATTTGCATCCCTAGAATCTTGTTTGTTGGTCCCAAGTCCTTCATTTCAAATTTCCTAGCCAACTATGCCTTTAATTCTTTGATACGATCATTATTGGGGCCTGCTACCAACATATCGTTTACATATAATAGAAAGACTATAAAATCATCTTTCTCAAACCTCTTGAAATATGCACAAGGTTCTAGCTTCAGTCTGCTGTATCCAAGGCTCATGATGAAGGAATTGAATCTCTTATACCGACACCTCGGCATCTGCTTTAAACTATATAGAGATTTGTTTAACCTACAAATCAAGTTCTCTTTCCCTTTTTCTTCAAAACCTTCTGGTTGGAGCATATAAATTTCTTCTTCAAGATCTCAATAAAGAAATGCAGTTTTCAAATCTAATTGCTCAAGATACAAGTCAAATATAGCACATATTGCTAGAACTACTCGAACTGTAGTGAGTCGAACCACAGGAGAAAATATTTCGTTAAAATCAATACCTTCTTTCTGAGTATATCCTTTTACGACTAATCTAGAACAATATCGCTCTATTTGATCGTCACCACTCCGCTTGATCTTGTAAACCCATTTATTGTCAATAGGCTTTCTTCCTTATGGTAGTGATACCAGTTCTCATGTCTTATTCCTATACAAAGCTTCAATTTCTTCCTACATTGCTTCCATCCACTGAGATGCATTTGAACTATTCATTGCTTCTTAAAGATTTGATGGCTCTACATCCTCAATTAAAAGAGAATATGTAATATTGCTCTCCATAATATAATCTGAGTGTCAGCTCGGTACTCTTCTTATACGAGTTAGTCTCCGAGTATCTGGAACATCATATTCAACTGGTTCTTACTCCCCGTGCTCTGGCGCAGCTTCAGAAGAATCATTTTGATCAACTTCCCTATCCACTTGTACAGTTGTAGTTTTCAGATTCTCTTATACAGTACCAACATTTTCTTCTTGCTCTTAATCCTTATGTTTCATGAAGATAACATCCCTGCTGATAACAATCTTGTGGGAAGTGGGATCTTACAGATGATACCCCTTCACTCCTTCAGCATACCCTAAGAAAATGCATCTTCTATATTTTGGATCCAACTTTGTAGTTTCTTGGGCATTAAACATCACGTAGGTCAGACTTCCAAATATATGGACGTTAGAATAATCCACTGGTTTACCAGTCCACATTTTCAGTAGTGTCTTCAATTCAATTGCAATTGATTGAGTTTGATTCACCGCATAACAGGCAATATTGACTGCTTCTGCCTAGAATTTCTTATCTAAGCTTGTAGTTCTCAACATCGTTCTTGTTTTTTCCAATAGAATTCTATTCATCCACTCTGCTACTCCATTTTGTTGAGGAGTGTATGTCATCATGAACTACCATTTGATGCCTTCTTGCTTGCAGAATTCATCAAATTCTTTCCCAGTATATTCGCCTCCATTATCTGAGCGCAAACACTTAATCTTCTTACCAGATTCGAGTTCTACCTGCGTTTTGTAAAATTTGAAAGTTGGAAACACATCTTCCTTCCTCTTGATAGGAATCACCCAACATCACCTCGAATAATCATCAATAAATGATACAAAGAAATTTGCTCCTCCTAAGGGCGTAACTGGTGCTTGCCATAAATCAGAGTGAATCAATTCTAGAATTTCTTTGCTTATCAACTTTGATGTGTTGAACTTCAATTGATGTTGCTTAATCACAATGCAATGCTCATAGAAGGGTAGTGATACCTTTGTGAGACCTGGAAGTAAATTCTTCTCTGCAAGTATCTTCATTCTTTGTTTCGACATATATCCAAAATTTTTATGCCACATCTTTGCAGATTTGTCGTCTGGACTAGTCACCGTAAAGGATGCCTCTCCTTCTTACAAAGTTACTCCCTTTAGCTTGTACAGATTTGCAACAATCTTCCCTACTTTCATAAATACTAGCACTCCTTTAATCACTTTCATGATCTTGTTTTGAATCTCAAACCTGAAACTGAGATCATCCAATTGTCCTATAAGCAACAAATTCTTCTTCAGGCCCTCCACATGTCGCACTTTTTCAATTGTCTGAAATGTCCCATCATACATCTTTAACTTGATGGTGCCGATACCAACGATGTTTAAAGCTTGATCATTACAGTTATTGTTGGACCTCGAAATTTTTCTAAATTATTTATTAATTGTTTGTTTGTTTATTTATTTATTTTTAGAATTGATTCATTATTTTAGTGGGCATAAATAGAAATTAGAATTTTCAATGGTAATGTTAGAATTAAATTAGAGTATGGTTAAGGTATTGGATTTAAATGGCCTAAAGAGTAAGAAGACTTTACATTAAATGAAGGGGTATTTTTGGAAGGGCAAACAAAGAAGAGGGGCAAAATAGGAAGAACAAGACAAAAGTTGGTCTTGAATTAAGAAGAAAGAAGAGAGTGTCATTAGAAGCAAAAGAGAGAAAAGAAAAACAGAAAATGTGGAAGAGAAAAGAAAGAAGAGAGAGTCATGAGAGAACTTAGAGAAGAAGAAAACATGGGAAGAAGAAGAAGAAGGAAGAAGATTTGTTCAAGGTAAGTTTCATTTTTCTTCTTACTTTGTTAGAGAAGGAGTTAGAAAGAGAATGGGATTTGTGTTGCGAGTGAAGCAAGGAAGAAGATGATTTAAGAGACCCATTTGATTTTAGGTTTCTAAACTAGGGTTTTGGTTTTACTAACCTAGACAAACTATGGGTAGGTTAGTTTAAGCTTGATTAATATCCTTTTGTGATTATTAAAGCTTTATAAATTTTTATGGAATATTGTTTTGAATGAGTACTTAGTTTGTATAGGAAACCCAATCCAAAAGTAAGAGGAAAGGCAAGCTTGACTTAGATTTTTGCAAGCCAATTAGGTGGCTAATTTATTTATAGTTGTTGTGTAATATGAGCAAAATGCCTTGTATGTGTATTGTGTGCTAAAAGGGATTGTTTTGAGTTGTTATGAATGTGGAAAATGCATTATGATTTATGTTCATGTTATGCCTTGAAAATGTCATAGCATTTTATATAAATGGAAAAAGGAAAAAGCATGAAAGTATAAAAATGTATAGAAATGAATTGACCTTCGAAATTTGATTTTGTTTGGGAAAGAGAGGAACCGTTTCGTTAGTCATTTGCACGTCAACCTAAACCCTTCTCTCGGCTGCCCGCTTATGGTATATGAGATCCAAAAAGTGGACTCATTTCGTTTATGGTGTAAACTTCGGTTTCTCCATTTCGTTCTACGGAGCACTCGATCCATTTATTTGTGCATTTGCATTTTGATCTGTTAAGTTATGACGCAAGTTGAGTGTTATGCTTTGATGATGAATTACACTTGATATGTTCGATGTGATGACATTTTGAACTATGAGTTGTGAATTAGAATTGTGAATGCTGAATTTACATTGCTAAATTAAGATAAGATGTATATTCCTATATGTATTTACACATATATGTTTGATTGTGTGGCTTGTTGCTAATGGCTATAAATATATTAGCTACTGAGTTTTGAAATTCACCACATCATTTTCACTCCTTAGGAGCCGAACGAGAAGATTAGCAATCCTTGCAAGGTATCTGAACAAACTCCAAAATAGTTAGCTTTTATAACTAAGTTAGTGATTATATTTTGGATAGCTTTATAAGCATATCAAACATTGAGCATCCATTTGTATTTTGTATTAAGTTAATGATGTGTATGTTGATATGTAACTAAAGCTTGTTCAAACCCCATTGTGTTATGTAATGAGATTTGGAAATGAAGAAGTTCTTTTATGTATGTTTATGCCTACCTTGTGGTTGATGTTGAAATTAGAAATATATGTTAGTGTATAATTGAATTGGATTGGTAATGTGTATAAGTACAGAGTTTTTGTGTGAATGATAGGACTTCTGGGTTTCGGATGTGAAAATTTTGCCACAGCAAACTGACCCCAAAGGGTTTTACACGTGATTTTTTCATAATTTCACCTACACGTGATTTTTTGTAATTTCGCCGCGCAAAGCAACAACTTTTCGCCACAGCGTATTTGTCCTGATAGATCCTTGGGTAAATCCAGGGACTTCATCGTGGCGAAGCCAGTCTTTCGTCACGACATATTTGTCCTGAAGGGTTAGTCGGCCGGACCCTGAACCTTCGCCACGGCGAACTTCTCCCGAAGGGTTCTTAGGATTGTTTCCATTCTTTCGCCGCGGCCAACCCACCAATTGCTGCCCCTGAATTTCTTATAAATTGAATGTTTTTGGCTTTCCTTTCACCTTATCCTTACCCCACGGCCTCGAGTGGTCACCTCAGGGTAGGTCACGAGACCCAGGCCTAACATTGTTTGGTATCAAAGCTTAGACTCTTTTAAGGATTTCTAAGCCTAGAATGCATAGTGATATGGATTGTTTTGATATGTGATTGATTGTTTACATTGTGAATTGATTGATTGCATTAAGTGATATGTATACATGTAGGAAATAAGATTAAAATGAAACATAAGCTAATCGTTAGTGTTTTAATTGTAGGAGTAAGATGCCACCTCGTAGAAGAACACAAGAAGTTCTACAAGGATCAATTGCACCTAACTCTCCGCTTAAAGAGGAGGATACAGATGAGTCTAAAGCCCCAGGAAATGCTGAGGCCTCTGTAAGGCACAGTAGTAGGCCCTCTCGACCACAGACACAAGAGTTTCCTCTTCCGCAGGAGCAAGTGCCTACTCCTTTAGACCCTAGGCTATTCCAGGCATTTGTCCAAGCCATGAGTCAGATGTCACAGTCTTCTGTTGTAGCCCCAGTTAAGAAAGGGAAGCAATTTGATAAGGTCATGAAATATGGGGCAGTGGACTTCTATGGGAGATTCGATCCAGAAAAAGTTGAGACCTGGCTGAGGAAGATAGAAAGGGTATTGGAGCAGATGGATTGTGAAGATGATGAGAAGATTGAGTATGTTGCTAGCTTGTTACAGGGAGATGCTCTGTATTGGTAGAAGAGTGTAGCATCGTGTCTTGCGAGAGTGTAGCACCCTACTCTCGCAAGACACGTACCCGACATCCTGAATGATTCCCGGGTCCGTGCCCTGTGAGGATGGCATGCTAGCACACTCAGTCAGTAAATCTCATTACAAAATTTTTCTTTTCTTTTTAAAATAATGCACACTTTTGCAGAAAATCAGAAATCAAATCAAGCCCATTTTATTCGTAGTACAATTTTTTTAAAAAAAAATTAACACACGCGTATGTGGAAATGAAGAATCGAAACGGCCCATTTTAATCATAAAATTTTTCAATCATATTTAAAATAATTACACTCAAGATCAATTTCATTTACAAACCTTTCCAGTTTGGAAAGTTATTACAAAATAGAATTGATCAATACACATGATACAAAAATTTCAAATTACATTCTTTCATACAAAAATTAATGAAAATAATTATGCAGATGCGAACTGATCCCGATCTCTATCTTTTACTCAAATACAGTGGCTAGACTCTAATTTGATTAACCGGAGGTCTTCTTTAAGCCTGAAAAATTATTGCAAATTTTGAGTGAGTTTTGCAAACTCAGTGAGTGACCATTCTCGATGGCTCACTTAATCACATAACACATATTACATTCAGCAATCATTCAAACGATTTAAATCATGCAAATCATACGCATACACAGTGCTCATGAGACTCTCTTTCAATTATTACTTTGTTGTGACCGAGTGCCTATAACTGTCCCTTATCCATTGTGGATACAGGGCTCATTAATAATTGTCTCGTATCCGTTGGGGAAACTGGGATCATTTTACATAGTGAGCCTTTGGCTCTTAACCACTTTCTAAGCTCTAGGCTCTTTTTTCACATTCTGAGCTTTAAACTCTTTTCGGTGGTTACTCCGGTCACAACTACCTTTATCTTTCATGCATTCATGTAATGAAATGCATCAATCACATATGATCAATTATTCACTTTCACATATTATCGGACCTTAGTCTGGCATTCAACATTAAAGTTGAGAATCACTTTTTCTTTCATATGTAGACGTTTAACAATCAAATCATGTATCATTTATTTCATCAGAATCACATACAATTAGCACTTCGATATCTTCACATTTAGCAAACTCCTCGGACATTCAAAGTCCGGAATCAGTACAATCACACCACATTCATAATTATTCAAATCGTAATACAAACAAAACAATCAATAAAGTAAGACCATCTAGGTCTACTTACAGTACGCTCCAAATTAGCATTTGCTTCCAATTCTGGAAATATCTGAATTCGAACGTTTCTCTTACACATCCAAAATTATGCAACACACATGTTGTACACCTATTAATAATTGCACAATTATAAGTATTCGTTTATGCACAAATATGGAATATGTACAATGCATGCTTAATGACAATCCCGGGTATCTTTCCATTATTCTCATCATATTATCAATCATATTTCAAAACTCACCTAAGTATAATTTGTACTTAGGTTTACACCTCAATAAAACCACTAGAATCAAAATTCATAATTCAATTACACATCATTTCATTTCTAGCAATATTAGCTCTCACAGTATCCAAATCTCATTCACTTTTATTTAATACCCATTACTCATTTCCTTTGAATCACAACTATAATCATATGAACCTCTTCATTTCCATTATACACGTCTTTGGTAATTTGGTACCAACAATTCATTCCCTAATGTTATTTTAACATTATATGATCATATAATATCCAAACTCTCATTCTTTCTTATAACATCTCCCAAAATTGCAGACCTTCAGGTTTGTTTTCCATGAACAATCTGACAATGAAAATGGAGAAATTTGGCAGCATCATTAATAATCTCAATCTGAAAAGGAAAATGAAGAAATTATGGAGCATCATTAATAATCTCAATTCATTCTCAATTGGTCATTATAAGCATTTCCACATCTTACTCTGACTCCTCTTAGACTTTGAACTATAGGAACTATGACCGACCAATATTCAATAAGTCATAGATTACTTCTGATATTATTTCCACACATATAATATACATATGCTCCATATTCTCACCCATCATGGTGGTCACATTATCAGATGTGCTCTTACAATAGCAAATCAACTTAAACTTAACAACTTTTTCATATATCGCTATCATCATCCCATCTTTCAAACTGTCATTTATTTCATCTTACACATATATATATTCTCAATCAATTCATAATTATAGGGCATAGCCCATACGAAACTTAAATCTCCACTCCACAAATACATTCTCATGCTAAATCAGAAACTCTTATAGCGATAATCACACAACTATTCTGAGTCCAAGTTCAACCTTTCAAGGTCATTACAACTTGGCTTATGCACTTTAATCTCAGCATTTCCTTATTTTTCCTCAAACAATCCATGACGGTGTATTCACATTTATATCACCTTCGAGGACATAACACCATAACGCAATATCGATTTCATATTTGATAATACATCCACCGATACAAATACACTGAATCTTTATCTGTTATATCCAACCATAAACTATTTCTTTTTTTTGTTGAAGTCCTTCAACTTTCCTCTTTTCTCTTTCTTGCCAAAAATCCTATCTTATAAGCATTCTCACTTTTCCACAATATCTTTATATACTGAATTACAAACTCTTATAATATTTATGATCATAACAATTCTATGATTTCATTTCATTCTATCTGTACAATTTAGTCTCCTCATGCTCATATTCTCACTTTCCTCAATCAATCCACGGTAATATACCTATTCACACTTATATCACCTTCAAAGGATATATACCCCTTGTGGTGAGCTCTTATCTATCATACAAAACCAGATACTATTTTTCGCTTCCAAAAGGTCCATAAACCTTTATTTCCTCACATTCTATCAGATCATCATTTGTATCAATGCTCCCAACAGCTCAGACTCTTAAGGAATGCTTATGCACGTGACTCATACTGGGGATCAGTTGCCGTTGTCTGCTATAACATGACTCAAATGCATGTAACATGACATATATTTCAGAATGCCCATATAAGATAGTACTTCTGAGCTCTGATACTACATAAATGTAACACCCCAGTCCCGCAAGACCTGAACCTGACATCGTGGGTGATATCCGAGTCCATGCCCCGTGAGGGTGGCATGCTAGAGCACTTAATCATTCAAAAATCGGTATAATTTTTTCTTAAACTACAACCACAATATGCAGAAATCCATAACCAATTTAGGCCCACTTTCATTCATAAACATTTTCAATCTCATTAATACAAGCAACAAAATTTTCAATAGCAATTTGGGCCCTCTCATAAATACAAATCACTTTGGTCATTTCGGAATACAAATTTATAAAAAAAGTTACGGAATATACTATTCAATACAAAATAGAAAGATACAATGCAAACACGAACTGATCCCGACCTCTATCCTTCATTTACATACCGTAGATATACTCCCGTTGGCCTAACGGGGTATTCTTCTAATCCTGAAATTTTTTTGCAAATTTTGGGTGAGTTTTGCGAACTTAACCCAATCACGTAACACTTAATTCACACTTCACATTCAATACACTTAATCTTTTATATTATGCATATGTAATGCACATAAGACTCACTTTCCAATTGTTACTTTATTGTGACCGAGTGTCTAAGTTGTCCCATATAAGGCCCATTGATAACTGTCCCTTATTCGCTTAGGGGATACAGGGCTCATTAAACATTGAACATGAGGCTCTGATTCACTTTTGAGCTCAAAGCTCATTTTCACTCGTTGAGCTTTAAGCTCTGATCGGTTGTTGGGACCCGATCTCGAAACCGGATCCCAAGAGAAAAAGCGGAAAGCGGAAAGCGGAAACAAAGCGAAGAACGGAGAAACGAATCGCAAAACGAAAATCAGAAATGAAAACATAAATCGGATTGCTCGGAATCGAAAGCCAACAAATCAAAAGCGGAACAAATCGAACAAATCGAATGGGGATCCGACATCCGAAAACGTGTATTGTATAAAACTATCGCGTTGGAAACCATACGACAATCGGGCTAATTCAATCAAAAATCGGTATAAATTTTTCTTTATTTTTCTCATAATATTATTTCCTTTTCATCTTTATTCAAATCAAAACCAATCCATGTTATTTCCCTTTTGGAAATTCATCCTCCTACAAATCTCAATTCATAAAAATCTTCTTATACACTCATACATGTCCCAAAATTTCATCCATTAACCAAAATCTTATCTCATCTTTAACAAAACCTATTCTAATTCTTATTC
>JAOTAX010000003.1:13127701-13154447 GCA_025629825.1 Erythroxylum guanchezii | reverse complement strand
ACGCCATCTCCGCGGAGCTCGGACTCGGATATCACCGATCGGTATCGAGTTTGGGTCGAGCGGGGTGGGGTGCTACACACATGATGATGTCTTATGTGCTAGATGTCAGTGCATTAAAGTACATTATGTACTATACAAGTAAGTCAAAGTTCTAAGTTATGGTGCCAATAGAGTTGGAACACTCAAATGTTTAGATGAGTGAAGCAAACATTAATCAATTGGTGATAGTATATGATAATCATCATTAAAAAATTCTCAGGGTACGTATTAGTTGACTTAATTAAAGAAAAATCAAAAGCATTTACTATGTTTAAAAAGTTTAAGGAGAGACTTGAAAGAGAAATCAAGAGGAGGATCCAGTGCCTACACATATAACATAGGATAGTACATCTCAAAGGAGTTCTCTACCTTTAAGAGTGTAGAATTTGTTCGCAATTCACGTGGCCACACACTCCACAGTAGCACAGTGTAATAGAGCAAAATAACAGGCACATAGAAGACATATGCAAAAGCATATTACACACAGAAAATATGCCTCCATAATATAGATTTGAATGTATGAAGATGGTGTTGTATGTGAGAAACAAGCTACCATAAACAAGATTGTTTTGTCTCACCACACAAGAGGTTATGGAATATTAAACAAACAGTGAGTCACTTTTGAGTCTTAAAATGTGTGTGTGCTACATGTTTATTCTAGATAGTTTACATAGTAAGTTTGACAAGAAGGCGATAAGCTGTATATTTTTAGGTTATAATAGTGAGCGAAAAGGTCAAAGATGTTATGATACCATAACAAACAACTACTACATACCACAAAATTTTGTATTTGTCGAGGCATCTTCTTGGTGGTCATCAGAAAAGGTTTTGCTACCAGACTCTAAAGAGATGAAGGAAAAATTAAAGGAAAGATTAGGAGATTATGGTAATCTAAGCCTGAGAAAGGAAGACTTAGGCCCAAATATAAAATAGTTGAATATAAGACTTGATCAACCAAGTTAGAGGAGCAAATTGTCTAAAGGAGAAAGCGCTTACGACAATTTGAGTGAGAGTCCATCTCTAAAGATGTGGCCCGTCAATGAAATCTATGCTCATTACAACTGGCACATGGCTAAGCTTAAGAATTTTGAGAAGGTAATAAAAGAAGATGTGTGGAGGAAAGCGATGGAGGAGGAGATCCAGGCATTAAAGCATAATGAGACTTAAGACTTGGTACTGAAACCTAGAGATGTATAAGCCATATTGTACAAATGGATGTACAAGGTAAAAAATAAAGCTAATAATTTAATTTAAAGATACAAGGCTCAGCTAGTAGCTTGTGCATTCTCATAACAATATAGACTCAATTATGATGAGACATTTAGCCTTATGCCCAAAAGTCACTACAATATAAGTTTTACTAGCCTTTGCAACAATCAAATCATGGAAGCTATGACACATGGACATCAAGAATGCATTCTTATATGGCTAGTTAGATCAAGAAATATATATGGCGTAGCCGAAGGGGTTTGAGAACATTCCTCATCTATATTACGTGATAAACTAAAGAATGTAATATATGATCTAAAATAAGCACCTACAGCTTAGTATGATAAGATTATAGAGTTCTTAACTCAAAGTAGGTTCACTGTAATGCCAACAAATTCAATTTAATTCATAAAGATAAGGGGCAAGAAGCTATTAGTTGTACTAGTCTATATTGATGATCTCATCATCATAGGAGTTGACGTAAAGGAGATCTGTCAAAACAGGAATGAACCTTTTGGTAGCTTCCAATAAAAAAAGGTTAGAGAATCGAGACATTTCTTGGACTTGGAAATGGAATACACTAATCAAGGATTATTTCTTTGCTAGCATTAGTATGCAAGATATTTGCTACAAAAGTTAAATTGATGACAACTCCAATGAAGACTAATACCAAATTTTGCTTAGCTAGAGAAAAAGATCTTAAGGATGCTACCATATATAGGAAGTTGGTTGGGACCTTGATCTATCTCATCTTGACCTAACCAGATATATCATTTATAATTGGAGTTGTTAGTAAATATATGCAAAACCCAAAGAAGCTTCACCTAGAAATAGTATGCAGGATACAAAGGTATGTTAACGTTACAGTTAACTATGATATCTTAAATAAGAAAGCAAATTTATTTGAAGTAATAAGATATTGTGATACAAACTATATTAGTGATCTTGACACAAGATGATCAACCACCGATTATATGTTTAGTTTTGGCTCCTACGTGGTGCCTTGGTGCAGTAGGAAACAACCAATTATGTCATTGTCTAGTACCATAGCAAAGTATTAATCAGTTGTGACAACAACTTAAGAGTTTTCTTAGTTGATGCGGTTAATGAAATTTCTTAATCAATTTGTTAATCTTTTCATAGAGTCGAAGTTTGCTATTTAGTCAGCAATATTCTTAACTGAGAATTCAATATTTCATGATAGGACTAAGTATGTGAAGGTTCGTTATCACTATTTGTGGAAGAAGGTCTTATGAAGAGAGATTGAGATGAAACATATCTAGATCGAGGATCAATTATAGATATATTTACAAAGAATTTGAGCCTAAAGAACATTTTGAGAGCCACTTGACATGACATCAAAGATCGGAGAATAGTTGGTGAGAGGAAGTGTTAAAATTACTGACAATCTCTTCATAACAAATTCTAAAATATACTAAACTTTTCTCTAAATTGAAGCTTGCTTTACAAGCTTCATTCAAAGGTGTTGAAAATCTAGAATTTCTTGCTTTGTACAGCTGTGGAATATCCAGAATATCTTATACAACTAGAAATTTCATATATAGCCCATGGTCTTTTCTATCTTAGGATATAATCATTTACTATTTTAGGATAGAATAATTTACTCCTTATATTTGGGAGACAGAAGATTTCATGGGATTGGCAGAGGTCAAATTTCATTTATATAAATAATGTACAGCCTAGAACTAAATGAAAATACAGAACAATTCAGTTTTTAAACATGGTATCAAAATATGTTGCTCTTGGATCAACCGTTACCACCTCAACACGATAGACTATGTCACGTGTTAGGTCTTAAATTAGCTCACACGTGAGGAGGCGTGTTGAAATATAAGTGGGAGTTTGTGCCACATAGAAAGGATATATGGCCTTAAACATGCATATAAGCCTAGTGAGTTACTCCTTCTATCAGCCTTCATTGCTGAGTATTTTCTTCTTTCCAAGTCTTTATTGCGATTTTTTTCCCATCATTGGCCTTGATTGCGAATTTTTTTTCTTTGTTCTTATTCAAACCTTTGACATGTCTAAAACTTCAGAAATCAATTCCACTACCAAGTCAGAGGAGACATCAAATACTCAACAAACAGGGGATTTGTAGAATATTTAGGTAGCCTATAGGCTTGATGGAAAAAATTATTTGAAGTGGTCACATCTTGTTCAAACATTTCTCAAAGGAAAAGGCAAACTCAGTCACCTACTTGGAATCAGATCGAAAGAGGGAGACCCTAAATTCGCTGCTTAGGATGAAGAGGATTCCATGGTCATGCATGATTGTGGAACTCTATGTTACCTGAAATAAGTGACACTTGCATGTTCCTACCAATAGCTAAAGACATATGGGATGCAATTCGATGGACCTATTCAAAGGCAGGAGAAGCTGCCCTAATCTATGAGATCAAAATGAAGATCTTAGCCACTAAACAAGGTAACCTTTCTGTTACTCAATATGCCAACCTTCTGCAAAATCTATGGCAGGAAATAGACCAATACCAGTGTGTTTAAATGTTGTGTAGTGAAGATGCAACGACCTTGAAAAGCTTTATCAAAAAGGATAGAATTTATAACTTCCTTGTTGGTCTTAATATGGAATTTGATCAGGTAAGAGTTCAGATATTGGGAAGGGAAAAATTACTATCTCTGAACGAGACAATATCACTGACCCGGGTTGAAGAGAATAAGAGAGAAGTTATGTTGGAGCCTAAAACATTAGAAGGATCAGCAATGGTTTTTACAAAATTGAGCAATAAGGAACCAAACACAAGTAATGGGCGTGCAAAGTCAAATAAAGACCCAATTTGGAGCACATATTGCAAAAAACCACACCATACGTAAGAGGATTGCTTCAAACCCTATGGGAAGGAACAATTCCTTAGCCGTAAAAGAGGATTCCAAGGAGGAAAAGCCCACTTTACTAATAGGGAAGACCAAACTCAAGAAAAATTTGACCAGGTTGATATTGGAGAATTCAAGAAAGAAGAAATAGAAAAGTTGAGAAACCTCCTAAGTGCGCTCGAAAAGTCTTCTAGTATATGTTCATTGTCTCAATCAGGTAAGTGCCTTAACTCTCATGCTTTAAGTGCCTTGATTATGTCTTCCCTAGGCTCTTGGGTCATTGACTCAGGAGCCATTGACCATATGACTCATAGCCCAATCAGATTTAGAATATATAACCCCTGTCTTGGAAATAGAAAAATTACTGTTGCAAATGGATCTTCTATTACTGTTGGAGGCAAAGGAAAAGTAAATCTATCTGATTCTTTGTTCCTTAATAATGAGCTGCAAGTCCCAAAATTGTCCACCAATCTTATATCCATTCATTAAATTACCAAAGATCTCAACTGCAAAGTAACTTTCTATTCTACTCATTGTGTTTTTCAGGATCTGATTACGGAGAGGATGATTGGACTTGCTAAGGTGAAAGATGGACTTTATTACCTTGAGGAAATGAGTGACAACAAAAACAAAAATAATCAGCTATCCCTCACCTACTCCTCAAGTAACCTCTCTCCTAACAAAACTGAAAGTTGGCTTCACCATTATCGTCTCGGTCATCCTCCTTTCACTTTACTTAAAAGCATGTTTCCTTCATTTTTTAAGAATGAAGATGTTAGTAGTTTTCATTGTGATACATGCAAAATTGCTAAACATCATCGAGTGTCATTTCCATTGAGTAATACAACATCTGCTACACCTTTTTCTTTGATACATATTGATATTTAGGGACTATGTAGAATTTTGAGTATTTCTGAAGCTAAGTGGTTTATCACATTCTTAGATGATTGCATTAGAACTACCTGGTTATTTCTTATAAAAGAAAAATAAGAAATAAGCAGTAATTTTTCAATATTCCATAAAATGATTTTTACATAATTTGGAAGTTTGATTAAAAGAATAAGATCAGAAAATGCAAGAGACTATTTTAATCAAATTCTCTTATCTTTCTTTCAAAAAGAGGGTATAATACATGAGTCATCTTGTGTAGACACACCCCAAAAAAATGGGATTCCTGAAACGGAAAAATAGACATTTACTTAATGTAACTCAAGCAATTTTGTAAAGTTCCAAAAACCTTTTGGGGGGAGGCTGTTTTAACTGTTCCATATTTGATAAATAGAGTACCTTCCAAAGTTTTAAATAATCAAAGTCCCATAATTGCACTTTCTGATTTTTACCCTGATTTTAATGTCCCTTGCAAATTGCCACAAAAGTGTTTGGTTGTGTTGCTTTCATACATATTCATGCTCATCAAAGAAGGAAACTTGATCCAAGGGCTTTAAAATGTATTTTTGTGGGATACTCAAACATAAAGAAAGGATATAAGTGTTATCATCCACCTTTTAATTTTTTTTAACCTCCATGGATGTCACGTTTTTTGAAAATGAACCGTACTCTCAAAGTAACAATTCTCATCTTTAGGGGGAGAGCTCTTGGGTAGATAATGAATTTCTCCTTGATTTTGATTTTCAAAGTCTTGCACCTAACTTGAAGTCTTCCAAATCTGATCATACACCTCACATTGAACCCAATTCTAATGGAGAACTTGCTAACAATGGAACTGAGCCTAAAATTGATCAAGAACCTGTTGAATCTGAAGATGAACATGTTGGTAATGAAAATTCTGCACTTGAAAATGAACTGACAAAGCAAACCACTAGTTTGAATCCTACTACACCACTTAAAGTCTACTCAAGGAAGAAAGTTTCTATTTCTGAGCCTGTGCAAATCCAAAAGTCTGAACCACAATCAGGCACTGAATTTTCTGACCCCTTGTGTGTTAAATCTGATTTTATTCTTTGTGATTTTAATGATTTAGACCTGCCTATCGCTGTTCGAAAAGGAACCCGAGAATACACTAAGCATCCAATCTCAAATTTTGTATCATTCTATAGACTTTCTCCATAACATAAAACTTTCCTTACCACCATCAACTCCATTCTAATTCCACAAACACCGCAAGAGGCACTTAGAGATAAGAATTGAGTACAAGCTATGAGAGAGGAGATGAATACTCTAGAGAGAAATAAGATTTGGGAAATTGCAAACTTGCCTAAGGGAAAGAAAACAATGGGGTGTAAATGGGTGTTCACATTTAAACATAGAGCTAATGGTTCACTAGAAAGGTATGAAGCTCGATTAATTGCAAAAGGATATACACAAACATATGGGGTAGATTATCAAGTGACCTTTGCACTCGTAGCAAAAATGAATATTGTACGTGTTCTTTTGTCTTTAGCTGCTAACTTTGGTTGGTGTTTACAACAATTCGATGTTAAGAATACATTCTTACATGGGGATTTAGAAGAACATGTTTACATGGAACCTTTGTCGGGTTTCAATGAAATTTTTTATGGGAAGAAAGTATGCAATTTAAAGAAAGCTTTATATGGACAATCGCCAAGAGCTTGGTTTGGAAGATTTACTAAAGTGATGCTACCAATGCAATACAAACAAAGTCAAGGAGATCATACTTTGTTTATAAAACATGCAAAAGGAGGAGTTACAACACTACTTGTATATGTAGATGACATTATTGTCACTAGGAATGATCCAATTGAAAGAGAATCACTCACTTAGCAAAAGAGTTTAAAATTATAGAATTGGGAAGGCTAAAGTATTTTTTAGGCATTGAGGTAGCATACTTAAGTAAAGGGAATGTCGACTTCCAACTTTGAAGATATTACATACAAGCTGGGAATGGAAAATATCCATTCACCAGCTTGAGGAAGAATGTTGAAAATCTAAAATATCTTGCTTTTTATGTGGAATATCCAGAATATCTTGTACAGCTAGAAATTTCATATATAGCCCATGGTCTTTTCTATCTTAGGATAAAATCCTTTTCTATTTTAGGATAGAATAATTTACTCTGGGAGACAACAGATTTCATGGGATTGACATAAGTCAAATTCCATTTATATAAATAATGTACAACCTAGAACCAATTGAAAATACAGAACAATTCAGTTTTTTAACATGGTATCAACGCAGGTTGCTCTTGGATCAATCATCACCACTTCGACACGATAGACTATGAGACGTGTTAGGTCTTAAATTAGCCCACACGCGAGAAGAGCGTGTTAAAATATAAGTGAGAATTTGTCCCATATGGAAAGAATATATGACCTTGAGCATGCATATAAACCTAGTGAGTTACTCTTCCTATCACCAATTGATTTTAGAATGAAACCTCATTTAGGCTTGTATATACTCAGTTTATTTAAGGCCAATCTTATAAAATTTAACAAACGGACATAATATTTTATGGTGAGAGATGGACCTATATAAGCATGGATTTATGTATTCTTGTTCATAACAAGACATAAAAAAACATTCCATAGATATTGAATTCGAAGACATTGCAAGAAATATTAAGGCCTTGTAAGACCAAAGTATTCGAATGTCAAAAATAACTTGTATTATGTTTTTGTACTAAGTCGTAATGTATTATAAATTATTTAGCATTGCCAATAAAATTATATGTTTAAGTCACTCTACTTGCGATTTGTTCAACAAAAATAAATTTGACATTTTATTTAGTTTGAAAGGACGAGAGGAAGACAGTCTGCAATCTATGTAACGCAATGGACTGCTTCGATATGTTCAGTTTGTTGGTTTTGCTGATAACATAATTACGTGATGCCCATGATGGTAATGTATTGTAAGTTTGGAAGTTGAGCCTACTTCTCCACATCCTCTGCTCTGCTCGCAGTTAGCATTCCTGTCTTTTATTTCCTACAGGCTACAGCAAATGAGAATAAAAAAACAGTTGGCAGAACACGCTTGGATTTAATTGAGAGTATATGGACAATCTTCAAATCTTCAATTAGAGTCTTAAGGCTTAAGCATAAATACAGGGCATACAGTGGTGATCGGGATTTCAGATGCAAAATTAAGCACAGGCAGAGACAGTAGAGCTACAATAACAAAGCAAAGGGTTTGAGCTTCTGGACACTAGAACTTGAATAGAATATTTCTAAGCAAAGTTGA
This sequence comes from Erythroxylum guanchezii, assembly GCA_025629825.1. NCBI lineage: Eukaryota > Viridiplantae > Streptophyta > Magnoliopsida > Malpighiales > Erythroxylaceae > Erythroxylum > Erythroxylum guanchezii. The sequence goes on along the minus strand of JAOTAX010000003.1, from coordinate 13,146,191 downwards.
GTCAGCGTCCCAACAAAACTTGAGAGACGTACTCGCGCTGAATTGCTCGGTGGCAAACAAGACCAGTGGGGCAAGTGATCCTCCACCCCAGCCCATGAAGAACTCACATATGTTACTGACAAAGATGAGAAAATTTTACGGAGTATTGTGTACCCAAAAGGTTAACTGGTATTCACCCATTTCAAAACATTCTTTTTCTTCTGCTTCTTACAGTGTGCTATCCATGGAAAACTACCTCTTCCACTCTCCTTTGATAGCCTTATGAGAAAGCCAACAAGAAAGAGGAATGTGCATTCCACGAATTTAATATATTTTTAATTTAAATAAAAGCTCAGCCTCAACCTTTCCTGATATCAAAAAGTGCTGCCCATTGCAGCCATCAGGAAGCACATTGGTAACTCTCTCAAGCGCACAAAAGATTCAATGAGTAACACAGGATTGAAATTTCAACTTGTTTATTAAACAAAAGACTTGGGTCCCTTATGGGAAATTCATTTTGAAAGGTTCTTCCGATTACCATCTCTAGGAGAAGATAGAGATTTGTCACTTCTTATCACTCCTTTACCATCTTCCTGCACCAGGTTCTGTGCCCTTGGTGATATTGAAGTTAGCTTGTCATTGATCGAAGTTGAGAGAGAATAACGTCTAGCTGTGCTATTCTTCTCATATCCATCTAGGGAAAACCTTGGGGATACTTGTTCTCGCAACTTTGCAGATTTAGTTGGTGCCATGTAGCTGGGCAGTTTTGGTGTGCTGCTATTGCTAACCCCATTCTCCGGAGGTTCTATACGTAGGGGGAATGAAGCTCTTCTTTCACCGGTGTTAGGGGCATCATCATTCGTACTATCATGTTTAGTCTCTTGCTGCTTACTTACCTCTCCGGTGTTAGGGGCATCGTCATTCGTACTATCATGTTTAGTCTCTTGCTGCTTACTTACCTCTCCAATGTCAGACACCTTGGCCTGGGAATCAAAATTACGGTTCTCAACCATAACTTCAGTATCATCATCCACTGCAGGTGCTATCGAACTCTTATCAACTTCAGACTTTTTTAAAACTGCCAACTCGTCGTCTATCGTATCTTTCATCTTATCAACAGAGTCCGACCACTCTGAAACTTCCAGCGAACTAACAATATTGGATACCTTTGTCACATCACGCTTTGTTCTCTTCTTATCAACCTCAGATCTTTCACCAGCCTTCTTTGAGGACTTAAAAGTTTTTCTTAACGTTGTTTTTAACTTCTCAGATCCATTCTATGCATGTCTTGGACTGGACTCTGCTGGTTGGTTTGAGATCTTTCGTAGGTTCTGTTTATGCCTTTCCGAAGATGAATGACCTGAGGAACTTCGGATATTAGCACCTGATAGCCTCACAACACTTGTTTTGGGTTTGCCTAGTTTAGCATTCACTCCTAAATTTTCACGTTTATTCTTCGACTTCAAATTTACATTCTTCTTCACTTGCCAATGGAACTCCCATATATGCGACCTTGTCCACCTCTCCAGCCATTCCCAGGCTGAGTTAGGTTCCCCAGGATAATAGTGCATGCATATAGGTCTTCCACTAGATGCTGCAGCCAGAAGCTTAATAAAACAAAGGGTATGCATCCTTAGTTAAGAAGATGAAGATTGTAAGCTAAACCATAGGGTTCAAGAACAATTCATCTTTTTCAGTTGCCTTTTAGGCATAGCACAATTGTAGGCTGAATTACATTATAGATTGACTTGACTAATTAGTGTACTTCAGACCAAAACCGCAGAAAGACAATATGCTGCAATATGCCATTAGGAATTTCTATAAAGGAAAACAACGCATGCATCATTTCTAGCTGTCCATTAAACAAATCTACCATGTCACTATGTATATATCACCTTCCAAAACCACAAGAAGTATCAGGACATGTTGATCTCTTACCCTAGACTTGTTATGAGAAAGTTTCCAACTCATACATGATACAAGACATTTCAGACAAGTTCAAGTGAAAGCATTGACAAGGCCATCAATTGAGACGCAATGCTTCATACAAACAGAAATTTTGGTGCGGTATTGGTTCATAAAATTGAGATTAATCTATTATATATCCATGCCCACTAAAGTTTAATGCAGAACAATAGACAACTCAATGTTATTCTCACCTTCCTAGCAAATAAAGCATTCTCCTTGAGCTGCTCTCCTACAATAGAGAATTTGGTTCTAGAAGATTCCGCGCAATTAGCACCCTGATGAAGAAAAAATTGTATATCAAGGACCAGAGTAACAATGAACTATCTATCCTAGTATAGAACAATCCTTAACACACTCATTAATCAGACATCTTAAATTTCATGATATACTATTGAAAGAGAGGAAATGAGGACTATCAGAGTTTGTAGTCAATATTACATTCCTACTTGTTAACTTCAACATGCATCATTTCAGTCATGATGACCTTCAGTGTCCGCAGCACACAAACAGTAATTATAGATCAGGCAAATTAGCTACCCTGAGGAAAAATGAAAAAACAATATAAGATTATAAGTCAATGGTGAATCACCTGAAGTCTTTCCAGATTGCATTTATCCCGCACATCAATTCCAACCACCGAACGTCTAACCTTCTGTCCACGAGCCAATGCCTGAATCTTCACAATTAGCAGCAGAGAGTATAATGTAGCGGCTGCTTGCCGTCGAACCAAATGACCACGAATAAGTGCTTGTAACCCTATTATGCCTTTGAGTGTTCGGAATGTATAACGATCCTTTAAAAACAACATCCCAGTATCAGCAGAATGTTGATAGACCAAAATATAAAATTTCTGATAGTCCATTCCAAAGGAAGAATACAAAGTTCGCTGCAGTGGTGTACATCTGACTAGAAACATCACCTGCGAACTGCTACACAGTTTTCAGTAACTAAAACCGCACAGCCAATTTTGGAAGAAGTGATGATGCTGCTACATCAAACAATTAGACCCAACAACTAGGTAATGGAAATAGCAGCTCGCATGTCACTGAATCTCAAGTTCTCAACAAAATAGGAGAAAGGACAAAAAGTTGTAGTATATTTAGGTAACAGAGATACTACCAGAAAACCTCTAAAAGCTGCCTGTACCCTTGTGGCAGCTTTGTAAAGCTTGATTCTCTCAGTATTGCCTGTAGAACAGATATCTTCTGCATTCCAATTGTCTACTGCATTCAAAACTGGTACCCCATCATGGGGCAAGTTGGCAGAGACTTCATGGTCTTGGTCCAACTCACTTCCTGTTTCAGCAACCAGCAGTGACTCTTGTGGAGGATTGGCAGTTATATCAGTCAAAGGTGCTTTAGGAGGAATCGATACTTCTTTATTTCCCTGTTGCTGTACTGAAACAGAAAACTTTTAGGGAGTTGTTTTGAGAAACTTCATGGACAACAAAGCTAAAAAAAGTAAATAAAATATGTTAAATTGAGGAGCATGTCAACAAATTATGTTGTTTGACATAAAAGAAAATTTTCACTGATTTTTTGGATTTTCAAATTCCATTGATTCATTATGTTCTGTTCCAATTTCAAGTGTAGCTGACTTAAAAGCATGTATGTTCCCACTTGTTAAATTCGATTGACAGTTGGGATCTGCTTTAACAAATTTTCTTTTCTTCTTCTTTTTTCTGAAGGTGTGTGATTGCTGTGTCTCTATGTTCCCCATGATGTTATGTTGTTTTGCAAGCTGGAATGACTTAGAGAAGATGAGTACAATGTAAACGTGAATAGACAAAAAATCTTACCGAAATATCATATCCTTTTGAGAAATTAGACTTGGATGATTTCTTCCCATGAAGAAAGGACTTGATCCACTTTGCAGGAGACCTCCCCATATTGACGAACCCAATATCTCGAGCTCAAAAGTCTAAATTAAAAAACATGGAAGATTACAGCAAGAGAGCACAAAATTCAATACCTTAAAGACTTGTAATCACTAGTTGGCATTTACAAATACTGCACAATGAAACTTCTCTTATCACTTTATCAGCATGAAAAGTGGCTAATCATAATCATCCATTTAGCCAAGATAAGAAGAAAAGGTCGATGAAAAGGATTGTACTTCAACTTCGACTTCCAACCATATACCCCTTACCCACATGCACAAGAAAAAACTTAAAATTACAAACTTTACACATTTACAAAATCAATAATCTTTCTCAGATATCAAACAACAAAACGAGAATCATACCCTCTACAAGCATAGACAGAAAGTTGATGCAAAATGGCTCAAGTAAAGAAGCAAAGCATAGCAAACATCACCAAACTTGAACCTGTTTTCCAACAGACAAAACATAATGCAAGATGCAGTAAAACAAAGGCTGACTTGTGTTAGGGAAAAGCAGTTTGAAGCCAAATAGTTACCTGAAGTAGCAAGTAATGGGCGGTTACTGATCAAGAAAGAACACAACAAAACCAACAAAACTTTCAGCGAGAAACAGTGACTAACAGTGAGCACCAAAACAGGGGAAGAGAAGAGCGTTAGCTAATAAATAAGGATATACACAAATAATTTAAAGAGAACTGGAAAAGAAAACAATAAAAGCAATCATAATTAATGTGAATAATACAAAAAGAACGCACCTTTTCTCTTCTTTGCCTGTAGTGGGTGCCATTTCTTTGTCAGTCTCAGTCCCTGCAACTGAAAAGACTTAGGAGGATACCTATAGAAGCTTCAGGATAATTAATTAGCAAGAAAAAGGTTAATTTAGAAGTGGGTGATAGAGATTAAGACATGTGGTGGTTGGTGACGAATCTAGATCTTCTCTGTCTTATTCTATTTCATAAAATTTCAGTCATTTATTTTGTGGGGCTTACATAGAATTTATGTGGAACTTACATAAATAAATGGTTGAGATTTATTGGACACAATAAGATACTATAATATTGGACAGAAGATCTAGACTGTTGTTGACGTTGACTGGCGATTGCTCACTAATTATGTATACCTCAAATATTGTTTTTATTTTAATTCATGTCTTATATGGATAACCCATTGTCATTAAGACAACAGCTGTCGAGAATTTTCAGGTTGCTTCCTACCGAATCGAGAGTGCCAGTTTGTCTAGATAAACAGGTTGGCCTACTTCAGTATATAATGCGGACTTGGGTTTACAGAATATTTTCCATTTGGCGGGCTTATTGCATTAGACCGAAGTCATGGTGTAACCATACAAATCATAGCGACTGGACATAATTCACCAAATATTCTGGGTCTGGGTCTAACCACGACTGGCTCATCAACTTAGCTGTTTTTTGAATCAGTCGCAAATCATCTGAACATCCATTCACACTGAAACACAACAGTGTAATACTAATAGCTTTGCAGTTACTAAAGCTCCCAACTTCCCACCTTAGTTCATTGGTTTGAGAAAGAATGCATTTCCTAATGCAACCTGACAAATGCTCACCTGCAATAAATATAGGGGAAGATGATATTGAGCATGCATTTAGTTGTTTAGTGTCAGGTCGTCAGGTTTCTCTAAAATATGCATCATAACCCTTTCTTTTTTTCATCTTTTTCTATGCGCACCCATGTGCATGTGCATGTGCATGTGCATGTGCATGTGCTTCCCCGCCCTACAAATTAGCTTTCCATGCATATTTGTATCAAAGAACGGATCCCAATATATATATGTTCTCTTCAGCACTTTCAACCCACGCACAAATGTTATTCTTTTCCTTTTGTGCCTATACTCGCATCTAATTCAGGAGGATCGCCTAAGTAGTGAAAGACCACTTTTTTCGTCTAGTAAATTTAAGGTTTAATTAATATGTATAAAGAAATTTAATATAACCTTTTAAAAATAACTACACTTTAGATACATTTCTAATCACCTGTAATAAATTACAGATTCGATAAAATGAGTATTTGAACACAAAAATCCTAACGATAGGAACTAGAAAAGCAAATTTGCATTATTCACTTGCGATTTGGACATACCAAACTCCAGGGCTCTTGATTAATATGAGGGTCCATGGAACTCACGAACACCCTCAAGACACGCATACATTCTATCCCATTAGTGTGTTCCTTTTCCTCCATTAAATGGTCACCAAGATGGTACTTAGTATAACTACAAACAAAACAATACAAATTAGCTGGAGTGGAACCACCTCCATTTTTTTATCATGCACATCCAACTCACAACCTCAACTCTGCTCTATTGACACTCATTTTCGAGCTCAGACGACGCGTCTCACCGACACGAGCGGACCATAGACAAGGAGGGCCACTCATGTAATTTGACGTTGCCGACGTAATGACCTTTAAATTCTTCGACACTGACACCTACGTAATGACCTTTAAATTCTTCCACACTGGCACCAAAGGACATGCAATCCGATTACTCCTTACAGAGGTTTAAATGTGGCCACCAAATTGAATGCCCTTCACGGAAGTCTTGTGCCATTGGCGCGTGACCTTTGAGATAATCGAGGCTCGCGAGCGTACCAAAATAAACGTGGTCAACGCCGGGTTTCCTGGGTATGCCGAAGTTAGAATAGAAGCTGGCTAGATATCGGGTGCTGAGTTGACTTTGACTCTCACCATTCTCACTCTCTGAAAGTAAAATGGATGTGCGGTTCTTAAGCTCGGTTGTAATTTAGTAAGTGGTTTCGTAGCGTAGGATCTGCATTGCTTGTTTGCGTAGCGTAGGATCTGCATTGCTTGCTTTGTTCTCGTCTCTTGCAATAGGTTTTCTTTGTAGGATTCTTCTCAATTTATCTGATTTTGTCTCTTCTCACAATTCCTACAGCATTCTGTTTCTTTCACGAGAATAAGTATATTCTAATGTTTTTTTTTTACACCAATTAATAGTAAGGAAGATCTCTATTCATTATAGCTTCCCTGTCATTTCCCAAATTTTATCTACATTTCAGTGATAAGATTCTTCCAAATGAATCAAACCCGGATGTCAATTTCTCCCCATCACTGTTTATCTTAGTTAAGTTCTGGTTTAGCTGTTTCTCGATATGTCATTATCGGAAGCTATTCCCTGTTTTCAGTGAACATAATTTCACATCAAAACCTCCTACAATTAGTACATGCAGCTAGTGCAGTAAGACCACTGTTCTGTGGAATTTGATCTAAAAATTTAGCCGAGAAATGGAGAACTCCCGGGTCTTGTACATTTTCTTGTTTCATCTGCTCGTGTTTCCCTTGCTAATTCCAGTTTCAGTCGGACAGTTGTCTCAAAGTGAAACTGAAATCCTTTTCCAAGTTCAGAGACTTCTTGAATATCCTGGAGTTCTTCGAAGTTGGACAAATTGGACCAACTTTTGCTATCTTCCTTCCTCAGCTTCTCTTAGGATTGTCTGCTCAAATAGTCATGTAACAGAACTAATCATTGTAGGAAACAAAGCTTCTCCATCTCAGGTTGCAGATCCAAGTTCAGGAAACTTCAAGGTTTCCGCGCAAACTCTGTCCAACCAGTTCTCCATTGACACCTTCTTCACCGTTCTAACAAAGCTTTCACATTTGAAAGTGTTGTCACTGGTTTCTCTCGGACTGTGGGGTCCATTACCTGCCAAAGTCAGCCGTTTTCACTCGCTTAGAGTACTCAATTTCAGCTCAAATTTCATCCATGGGGAGATTCCTCCGGCTATTGTCTCATTGAAGAGTCTAAATAGTCTGGTTCTGGCTGATAACCTTTTGAATGGTACTATCCCAGATCTCAAAGAATTGGTGCTACTTGAAGAGTTGAATTTGGGTGACAATAGATTTGGACCGAAGTTTCCTTCCTTAAGTTACACTTTGGTTTCTATCATGTTGAACAACAATTCCTTGAGGTCTGATATATCATCAGGATTCAAGGGCTTCAACCAGCTTCAGCACCTAGATGTCTCGTCTAACAAGCTTGTTGGACCAATAACAGCTGCTCTTTTCTCACTTCCGTCAATTCGGTATGTTGATTTAGCAGATAACCAACTAACTGGGGCTTTTCCACGTACTGTCTCTTGCACTGCAAAGCTAGAATTCGTAGACATTTCTCGCAACTATTTGATAGGAAAGTTACCATCTTGCTTAGCATCCAATTCATCCAGTCGTACAGTCATTAGCTCATGGAATTGCTTATCTGAAGGCAATTCAAGTTATCAACGTGCATTTTCCTTCTGCCATAAAGAAGCATTGGCCGTTAAGCCTCCAGTCAAAAGCAAGGAGAAGAAATCTTCAGCTAAACTAGGCATAATACTAGGTGCTATTGGAGGCGTTGTAGGGTTGATTGTTGTTCTTGGAATGCTGGTTCTAGTCATCATAAAACGATCAGGGATAACAGTATCAGATGATGATGGCAAATGCAATGCATCTTTTGCCGACAAAATCTCAGTTCGTAGTGCCTCAAAACCAACTGATTCAAGTAAGTTTTCCGATGTGCTTTCCGCTATACAGTACAAATTTAATCAAGGACCCATATTTCCTTGTCAATTTTTTCTCATTCATCTTCAAAAGATCGATTTCTTCTCTCTTCCGAAATATGCTCAAATATTGGCTAAGTGAAGCTCAATTTTGCAGGGCGTGTGCCCCAGACAATGAGATCAGCAGCCATAGGACTTCCTCAGTATCGTGTTTTCTCCTTGGAAGAACTAGAAGATGCAACAAACAATTTTGATCCATTGAACTTCATGGAAGAAGAGTCTCAAGGGCAGGTAATTTTGTGAGACTATCGCTGTATATATATCCCACCGATATCTAGCTTATAATAGCTTCAAATGTTTTCTTTTGTATTTACAGGTCTACAAAGGTTGGCTAGGAGATGGCACTGCGATCTTGGTAAAATGTGTGAAACTGAAACAGAAAAACTTGCCTCAAAGCTTGGCTCAGCATATGGAGGTGCTATCCAAATTAAGGCATTTGCATTTGGTCAGCGTCCTTGGACACTGTGTTGTTACTTATCAGAATCATCCAAGTACAGCCTGCACTGTTTTCGTTGTTTTTGAGCACATCTCAAATGGATCATTGCGAGATCATCTAGATGGTAAAGTAAAACACCAAACCATCTGGATCATTAAGATCTCTAGCCATTAAATAATGATGATTTCATGCTATAATCTGACAGATTTCAGAAAGAAGGAAGTGCTAAAATGGCCACAGAGAATGGCAATCACAATAGGAGTTGTCAGAGGAATCCAGTTCTTGCACACAGGAGTTGCACCTGGCATTTTTGGGAACAACCTAAGATTGGAGAATGTACTATTGGACGAGTGTCTCAGTGCAAAACTTAGTAATTACACCATTCCTCTTCCATCGAAGGTTCGAACAAATCATTTTGACAAGAGATGGAAGTTTGATTCACATACAAATCACTACTGCAACTATCATAAGTCTTGTTTTATTTGTTCTGTTCTTTAAGTGATTTGAAACATACTGAGCAGTGGGGATGAAATAATATTTGTTTTATTTTTGGAATTTGTAGGCTGGATCCGAGAGTCCTGTAAATGGGCATGACATCAACAATCCTAACAGGTATATCATCTTCTCATCCAAATTCTGTCTCTATTTATCATTTTGAGCATACTAAAATGTTAAGAATCAATTAACGTAACTGTTAGTGGTTTAGCACCTGTACGAAATAGCATTATCAAAGTCATTTCTCAATCCTTTCTTTGGCAGTGAAATTGCAGAAAAAGAGGACCTGTATCAACTAGGGTGTATTCTGCTTCAAGTTATTACCGGAAAATTCTTTACATCTCCAATTGAATTAGAAGAGTTAAAAGCTCAGGTAACTAATCCATCACATGGGTTACTATTATTCCAGCAATTCCTTAACACATTATACAATTTTGTCTCTGCTAAACAGCTGGAAAAGAGCTTAGTAGAAGCTCCAGCTAAGTTGCGAGAATTTATTGATCCGTCGACAAGGGGCAGCTTTGCTTATCAATCACTGAGAAATACAGTTGAAATCGCCCTAAATTGCCTCTCCAGTAGCCCAAATAATCGACCCTCAATAGAAGACGTGCTCTGGAATTTGCAGTACTCAATACAAGTTCAAGAAGGTTGGACCAGTAGTGGAAATCTTGCCACACAAATGTAACACATTTCAATTATATTTCACCGTATCCACCACTTACTACTCGGTTTCACTTTGTATCATAAAATGGTTCGAGTTCTCTGCTTACATCAATAATGGTCATAATCTGTTTTCTCTTTCCTGTATATTTCCAAGAATTTTATTCCTTGATTGCATGTGAATTGTGATGGTATGATTTTGACAAGCTTGCAATTTGTGTGTGTCATAACAAAACTTTAGCTATGAACCTAGGATAATCATGAACTTGTATTAGCTGAGAAAATATGAAAAAGTACATATTTTGCTATCGAACGACGAACAAGCTGCTGAACTAGTTGAAAAAGCTTTTGAAATTTTTAATTCGCCTTTATAAAAGTTGTATATCTTTATCTAGTTAACGTCTTTTTGTGTCTTTATTAATGTTTGGACCTCTAAACGAGTAGAGAAACTGAATGTTCACAAACTTAGTCAGCAAAGGACTTTAACAATTATTTATACTAGCCTTATTGGGTCTTCCTATTATAAGCCCAATAAATAATTGACTCATATTAATTGGGATTCATTTTTTTTCACCGGACTTTAACTTTTTAACTAGATCTTTTATTGAAGTTCTTTATTATCTTTAATTCATATCAAATTTAATTTTCTTAATGTTAATTTTATAAAACTCGTAATTAATATTTGTCCAATAAGAAATTACTAACATTCTCCCCTTGGACAAATATTAATTACAATAGTTGTAACAACAATAAAAATTGTAAAAGTGGTTTAACAAATTCAATGAAAAAGTTGACCAATTTAAAACATGTTATTCAAAGGTAATGAAAGTCCATCATTTGGTCCTATAAGGCTTTCGATACTGGATAATAGCAAATGTATATGCCATATGCAATATAAATTCAATATGATCATGCATATCTAATAATGAGAAAATGGAGTGTGACAAATTACAATAATATTTGTATAATTTGAAATGTATCATTGCTTTATTTGTTGGTCTTAATTTCTCTGAATTTTATGCTAAACTGCATCAGAGAAATTTATTTTCTTTTATAAAAAGCAAAATCGCATTAGAGAAAACCCTCATGGGATTAAACAATTTTTATCCCTCTACATCACACATACACACAGAGATTGAATTTGAGCCTATGTCTTCAGGGCACATACGAATACATATATAAATTCATGGATTTAATAAGATGTAGAGGGATAAAAATTATTTAATCCCATAAATTTATATATGTATTCATATGTGCCCAATGACCTTTAAATTACTTAAAATCAACATAGATCTTGAGCCTTTTACTTGCATTATGACAATGTACAAAAACTGTATAACTGAGAACAAAATAATGATTATCAATATGCATAAAAATATATTGTCATATACATGAAATCTGTACAAATTTATCAAAAGCAAATATGGTGAACCCTAACTAATAGTGTTTAAGAACTTTAGTAAACCCATACTACACATATGTTTCTAAAAAATAACTGGGTGAAGCCCTTTAGTTAAAAGATGAACAAGCATGTACTCAGTCTCCAAATGTTCAACTTCAATGTCATCTTTTTGTATTAATTACTTTATGGTCAAATATTTGACCTACAAATGCTTAATCCCTATGATGTTCTCATTGTTGTTACTGAACAATACAAAATAAAGATTATCACAATATAATTAAATAGGTCTAGAAACTGAATCATCCACGGATAACTTAGAAATGAAGTTTCTAAGCCAAATCACTTGTGATGCAACCCTATACATGCCACAAACTCTGTATACATAGTTAAGGAAGTTACCAATGTCTGCTTGATACTCTTTCCAGTGTCTGCTTGATACTCTTTCATAATATTGCACCATCTGCTAACATAAAAATTTACCATGATATGGACTTCCTATCATTTGGACACATGGTAAAATCTAAACCCATATAACCTAGGAGGTCTAGACTGTTGATTTTCTTGAATGTCAACATATAATCCTTAGTTCCCTTCAAGTATCTCAAAACTTATTTGATTGCATTCCAATGGTCTATTCCTGGGTTTGTTCGATATTTACCCAATAGTCCAATAACAAATGCAATGTTTTGTCTAGTGCATACTTGAGCATAAATCAGGCTACCAAATGTATTAGAATAAGATACATTCTTCATTGTCTCTCTCTTTCTCTTTGTATCATTATTTGGACATTGTGGTAAGGATAATCTCTCACCATAAGAGATAGGTGTTGTAACAGTTTTATAATCAGCCATATTAAATCTTTGCAGCATTTGCTCAATGTATGCTCTTTACGAGAGATCCAACAAGTTGAGACCTATCTCAGTGAATATGAATAACTAGGATAAAAGATACCTCACCAAAGTCTTTCATGTTAAAATGCTAAGCCAAAAGCTATTTAAGCTGATTGAGTATGGCCAAGTCATTTAATGTAAACAAAATATCATCCACATATAAAAGTAGAAAGAAAACCTTGCCCCCCTAACCTTGTAATACAAACATCTTTCAAATTTATTTTCCATAAAGCCAAATAAGGTAACAACCTCATCAAATTTTAGTTACCATTGTTTGGAGGCTTGTGTTCAAACTATGTGTGGTTTTTCTCATGTTACAAACCATGTTAGCTTTGTTTGGTCATAAAATCCTTCAGGTTGTTCCATATAAACTTCTTCACAAAGGTCTCAATTCAGGTAAGCGATTTTGACATATATCTAATGTAGCTCCATATCATAATGAACCACTATTGCTATAATCGCTCTGAATGCATCATTAGAGGATACAAAAGAAAAGGTAACATCAAAGTCAATTCCTTCTCTACAAATGAACCCTATGGAAACCAACCAAGGTTTAAACCTCTCAACTTTACCCTGAGAGTCCTTTTTAGTCTTGTAAATCTATTTATAGCTAATAGGTTTGTAGTTATGAGGTAAATATACAAGCTTCCATACCTTATTATACTTCATGGATTGCATCATCCCTCATTGCATCCCTCCACAAATCTAAATAAGGTGTAAAACAACTTTTATAAAAGTAACTGGATCTATTACATTTCTAATAGCATAGTCTTGTTCACCTAAATATACTATGTAATTAGATGAGATAGCAAGTCTTCTCACTCTAATAGATCTTCCTAATTGAACTGGTTTAGTATGATCTTGTATATTAGGAACCCTAATTCGTACAGATATGGGTTTATGTCTATGTACTAGTATGGTACTAAGACTTTTATTTACCATATATGACTATATGAGTGATGGATATAAAATAATTGTTCTATCATTTGAAGGGAGAGAACTACCACCCTCATTATGATGAGATGGACCATCCTCATAATAACCTATAATGCCTCTTTTAATATGTTAAACGCAAATAAACAAATGTCATCAAATATGAAAGGAAAATCTTTAAACAAAAGATTTGTAAGAGGATTAGCAATCAAAGAGAAGTCCTTAATGAAGCGATAGTAAAATCTAGCATGTCCTAACAATGCCCAAACACTTTTAATATAGATTGGTGGTGGAAGCTTCTCAATGACCTCCATCTTGGCTCTATCCACTTCTATTCTTTGACACGATATCTAATGTCCTAATACTACTCCCTCGTGTACCATGAAGTGACATTTCTCCCAGTTTGGAACTAAGTGTGACTTTTCACATATACAAAAATAGTCATCATACACCTTTAAAATGTTATTAGAGTATTGTATGACCCAAAAGACATTCGTCTATAGGCAAAGGCTCCATATGGACATGTAAAAGTAGCCATTCGTTGATCTTCTGGATAGATAAAAATCTTATTATAACATGAATATTCATTAAGGAAACAGTAGAATGCACGGCTAGCAACCCTTTTGATAATTTGATTTGCAAATGGAAGAGGAAAATAATCGATTCTATTCACCTTGTTGAGCTTCTAATAATCAATGCACACTCTCCAACTTGTGACTATTCAAGTAGCATTTATTTCATCACTTTCACTCTCCACTATTGACATACCTCCTTTCTTAGATACATATTGCATCAGGTTGATCCGTTAACTAACCAAAATTAGGTAGATGATACCCACATCTAACAACTTTTTAACCTCTTTCATATAAGGGTTTAATCTTTGTTGTCTTTCCCTCACTGCTTTGCTCCCTTCTTCGAGGTTAATCCTATGCATGACCATATTAGGACTTATTTCTCTTATCTCAGATATTGGCCATCCTATGGCCTTCATCTACTTCCTAATTAACTTCACCACCTTGTCTCTCGTTTCCCATCTAGATAGTTTGAGATAATGATAGGTAAAGTTTGGCCCTTACCTAGGAAGGTAGACCTAAGGTGTGTAGGTAAAAGCTTCAACTCAAGAGTTGGTGGCTTTATAATGGACAGTGATATAGGGGCTTTCATTCTCACTAAAATTCTTGATGTGATGGAAATCCCTCCTCCTCCTCTCCTTCATCCTCAGTGTCAACTTCCTAAAACTTGCTTCTTCAGTGTAGCTCTCTTTTTGCTCTTTGATACATTCGTCCACTATACGTATCTTCATTCAAGAGTTGCTTTCCTTTGGATTCTTCAAGACTTTGTTCATGTTAAACTCTACTTGATCATCACCTATCCAAAGAATCAGTTTGCGTTAATGAACATCAATTAGAGCTCTCTTAGTATTCACAAATGATCTTCTAAGAATGAGTGGGCAATTCCTATCCCCTTCAAAGTCTAATACCATGAAGTCCACAAGAATAATGAATTTGTCCACTTTGACAATGACATCCTCCACTATACCAAATGATTTCTTAATCGATTGATTCGCTAACTAAATCATCATAGAAGTTAACTTCACATCGCCTAGCCCCAGTTTCCAAAAAATTGACAAAGGTATAAGGTTGATACTTGTACCCAAGTTACATAAGTATTTAGAGAATTCTAAATCACTAACAACACAAGGTATTATAAAACTCTATATAGGTCCTTTAATTTTGAAGGCATATGGCTAGTGATGATGGAACTGTAACTTTTCGTCAGCGTAACTGTTTAGTTATCCTCCCAAGTCCATTTGTTTAATAGTATATTTTTTAGGAACTTCGAGTACTTGGATATGTGTTCTAAAGCCTCCACAAAAGACAATTTAATTTGCAACATTTTCAACTTTTTCACGAACTTTACAAATTGTGCATCCAATTTGATCTTATAAAGCCTCTATAGGAATGAGATTTTTGGTGGATATAAAGGAGGAGGAACTTAGGGAGGATCCTCATTCTTCTTCATGCATTTTTTTCTTCTCTTGATCTTCTACAAGGTGGGGTTTATCTTATTTTTCTATGGGTTCTTCTATCTCTTTCCCTCTCCTAAATGTGATAACCTTAAGTTGCTCCCTTAGATTTGCTTCCATATTGCTTGGGAGACTCCCCACTCTTCGTGTAGACAATGTATTAGCTAAATGGCCCAGTTGAACCTCTAGATTGTGAATAAAAAAGGTATGATTTTTAGCTATTTGATCGAATTTCATTTCCATCCTCTTTTGGGTCTCTTATAAAGTCATAATTAACTTGTCCATCTTTGAATCCCATGAACTGGACTTGTTTTGCAAAAATCCCGATGGGCCTTGAGTTTTCAATGGAGTCTCTGCATTATTAGATCAAGAGAAATTCATGTGATTCTTTCACCCAGGATTGTATATTTTTGAATAAGGATTGTTACCTCCTCGACTAAATTGTACTCCCATGTAGTTGAGTTTTCCCATGTTGTTGTTTTCCACCAAGAAACAATCAGCTATGATATGGCTTTTTTGACCACATTGCTCGCATCCTTACTGAATTACTTTGAGTGGAGAGGAATAAGTGACTTTTAGGTTGTTCAGTTGCTTTGTTAAATTGGCAACTTAATTATGCAATTTTATCACATAACCTACAACAATCATTCCTTTTTTATCCTGAAAAATTGATTGATGTCTACTTCATTCTAAAAGTCCAAAGACAACTATTGTTTGCCATCTCCTCTAACAAATCATCCACCTCCTCAACTATTTTCTCATTAATGATCCTCCAGCAGCTGCATTAATGGTGCCATACATAAGTGGATTAACTCTATTATAAAATGTTTGTAAAAGGAACTCCCTTGACCAGTTGTGATGCAGACATCTCCTTTGCAACTCCTTTTATCGCTCCCACGCTTCATATAGAGACTCCCCTTCATTTTGCTAAAACTTAGTATTTTCCTTTATAAGTCTTATTGTCTTAGTCAAAGGGAATACTATCTAAAATGTTCGCACCAGCTGCTCATATAATGTGATATTTTTTAGGTTAAGTGAATTCAACCACACACGAGCTCTATCCCTAAGTGTGAAGGGGAAGAGCCTCATCCTGACTGCATCTTTTGACAACTCATTATAACAGAAGCTGTCACAAATTTATAAGAAATTAGCCAAGTAAGTATTGAGATTCTCATTGGCCAATCCATATAACTGTACATTGGAATGACGTATATTTAACAGTGCTAGTTAGATCTCGAATGTGTTTGTTTGCACTGGTGGTCCAGTAATTCGTTATTGATTGGCATTGAGGCCAGGGTTATTTCCTCCACCATCATTCTTTTTATTATTTTTTGTCATTTAACGCTTCATATCTCTCTTTCCTGCTTTGTGATGTTTAGAGTTGGTGTGTATTCTACCTTGCTTAAACTCCTAGTGATTTTTGTTTTTATGCATCACAATCAGATAAGAAAAGGTATTTGAATCCTTAAATCAAAGGAATTCAAATTGTAAAAAAATGCTATTTAATCCCTAACAATGACATCAAAAACTTGTTGATAAGTTTTATATAAAAACTTTCAATACCATAGTATACAAATTGTAACTTGTATTACCAAGGTTATCATTCTCACAAGGACTAATTAGAAACCTAACAACTTGAATAAAACTTCTTTAAAGTACTAAAAATTGATTTAAAATAAAATAAATTACTAAAATTGAAATAACTAATTAAATTGAATAAGTGAGATGCGAATAAAAATTGAATGTGATCAAAGATGGAAACTTAGGAATTATTCTATCCTTATTTTATCTCTCGTTATTCTTGTTTATCCAGTTATGCTAGATATCCTAAGGTTTTGATTATCCTCTCTCGAGATCTAATCAAATGATCCCAATTGAAATTGATACTCATAGAATTGTAACCTCTCGATTCACAAAACTACTACTAACTATTTAATTGGATTTGAAGCAATCTTAAGGATAATTAAATCACAATTAATATATCTCTTCAATTGTTAGTTAATTTGATAATTACAGATCTATTAAGCTACCAACTCTTGTTATGTAACTTAACACATATAACTTGATTCACTCTCTAGATTTATTACTAAGTATAAACATAAAAATTATCATAAATTATTAATAGATGTATTAAATTTAACAAGAATAAGGTTCAACAAAATAGATCAAGAACAATCGTTCATATGAATTCAGAAACTCATAATCAAGTTTAACATCATATTAATCCAAATAAACATTAAAGACAATGAAATAATTGAAGGAAAAAGAAAGAAAAACTGGTTAGAGTCTTGATCTAGAAATCTGGAATTTTTTAGAGCTTCATTTGATTTCTCCTCTTAATCTTCTTTAAATCTAGTGGCTGCTGCATTTTTTGGTGCTTCTCTTGTCTTTAAATAGTGCTTAAGGATTCTATGGTTGTTTCTAGGGTTTCCTTGCTTACTTTTGTTTCAAAAATAGCTTCAAAACCTCAAAATTTCAAAAATCTCATGAGCTGGAAATTGCTATGCCATAATCATGGCCTTCATGATTCCTTCTTCTCTGTTATGATCATGCATAAAGCCACAATCGTGATAAAGATTCCCATGCATGTCATGTACCATGATTGTGGCCAGCCTCCATGCATCCATTCCTTCTCCTTTCCATACACCCACAAACATATCAAGCACCTCTTGAAGCCTAAAATAAAATCAAATTCTTGTTCTAAACCAATCAAACACTTGAAACACATGCAAATACTAATAATAACACAATTGTAAGTCTATATACCTGATAATCATATAATAAATGCTTGAATACACATTTAATCACCTTTAAAAATATACTATAATCTACACCTATCAACATCACCACACTTTAACCCTTTGTTTGTCCTCAAGCAAAACTAAAAAATACAAACAAAGAAAACACATAAACACACAATCATGCAATATGCAATAATGGTACAATGACATCAAATCTTATGGAATTAACTTAAATTCAAACATCAATCACTCAAAAAGTGTTGGACCCCAAATTGTTCTTGGAAGTTAGAACTATTATATATGAAGTGTTAGAGGTTAAAACGTTGGAAAATGTTACATTGAACATGCTTCGGTATTTTGGCCATAATTTTTTCTCTAGTTATCGAAATAAGACAATTCTTGATTTGAAATTAAACTAAAGAAATAGGACTACAAATTATCTGTTGGACTCAAGTTCTAATTTAGTCTCTAAGGGTTTCAATTTTCGGAT
>JAOTAX010000003.1:13110086-13122122 GCA_025629825.1 Erythroxylum guanchezii | reverse complement strand
TAATTTCTTCTAGATTTCTTTCAATCCAAAACACCTGCAATAGATTTCTTAACCAATTCTATATATTTTATTATTATTATCAAAACATAAAGGAATTTAATTTGTCAACCACCATTGGTCCAACACCAGACCCGTGGGTTACACAGTCTACCCGTGTGAATTCACAAGATCCGTGTGTTCCTAGTGTAGAAGCATAATCAGACCCGAAGGTTACACGATCTGCCCGTTTGAAATCACACAGGCAGTGTAATTTTTGATGCTGAAAAACTACCAGACCAGAAAGTTACACAGTCTGACCGTGCATATTCACACAGTCTGTGCTTTATCCAAATGATAGAATTTCACTTCGGAGTCTCATGAGAGTTGTAGATCTAGAATTCCTCTTTCAAATCGTCTAGAAACGACGTCCATCCGACATCTGTAGTGAAAGTTATAGCAATTGTGCCAAGGCAGGTACAAAATGATTAAGGACATGAACATGTTGGATTCTTTTGGCCATAACTTCATCATTCGACCTCCAAATGAAGTGATTCTTGAAGCGATAGATTCCTAACACGTTTTTCTACCTTTCCAAAAAATTTAATAGTCGTTGGTATTGAATTCAAAAAGATTGATGTAAAGGAACTGAGGGTTCATTGAAATAACCCTACAAGAAAACCCGCTTATGTTTTTTGACTCTAGATCGATAGTTGGGCTTTGGAAATGGGGCCTAACATGCCGCCTTTATGACACATGATTACACATTAGATGGGCATGTATGTATCACACACGCCAGACTCTGAACTCGTCTTAAAAGCAGTAACCTGCTTCTTCATGGCATCTCCCTCTAGTATTCAAAAATAGGCAATTTTTGGTGACATTTTTTATGATATTTTGTCAAAAAATCACCTTAAAGTTCATTTTGACCTTTTCTCCATGCAATGCTTCATTCAAAATCAATTCAAACAACAAATATACAATTTATATAAACAAAAAAAAGATTAATTTCTTTAATTTTCATATGGAAAAATTCAAAAATCTTACTTTAAATTTATATAATAATGGAACTGCTTTGATACCATGTTTTAGTCATAACACGAACTTTAATTTTGGACCTAAGATTAACTATGAACTTGTATTAACGAAGAAAATGTGAAAAAAAAAAAACTTGTTTTGCTATCCATTGAATGATGAATAAGCTATTGAACCTCTTGAACAAGCTCCTTGATGTATGAATAAGCTTCTAAAAATTTCAATCAACCTTTATGAAAATTGTATATCCTTATGCCGTTAACGCCTTTTTTCGTCTTTCTTATTGTATGGAATTCTAAACAGTTAATAGAGACATCCACGAATTTACTTAAACAGGCAGTAGGAGACCTTAGTGCTATTTATAGTAACCTTATTAGGCCTCCCCATCATAAGCATAATAATAACTAGCCCACACTAACTAGTACCCATTTTATCATTGATTTCAGTCTATTAACCAAATCCTTTATTAGACTTCTTGATTATATTTAGTCTAGATTAAATTAAATTTTGCTAATGTTAATTTTATAAAACTCGTAATTAACAATTATCCGATTAAAAATCAATAACACTTTGTATCACTGGCACTCTTTGTTTATGAAAAATTGTCATGAATAAGTTATCCTCTGTAGTAGCCAAAGCTGTTTCATATAGGATAGGTTAAACAGTTAGTAGTTATTATTTTTTGGTTGCTATCTTCTCTTTTCTATTATTAAAATTTAATTTTTTTGGATTGGTAGATTTTAGATATTTAAAGATAAAAAACGAAAAAAAAATGATGTAGAGAGTTCAAAATTTTATATTTTACTGAATAGAGAAAATAATTTTCAAATATAAATGAAAATAAAATAAAATAAAGATATTTTTTAAATATAACAAGTAAAAGATATTTATAATAAATTACTTGAAATAATTTATGTTTCATTATGATTTCATAAGATTATGTAATAAAATTATATTAAGGGCTTGTATCTACAAAATTTATTTGTTTGAGCTTTTAGTTTTTTAAATTTTAGTTTCTTTAGAATTTTAGAATTTATAATTATAATTTTCATATTTTTATTTATTTTAGACTAATAGATTAATTTAATTATTCAATACTAATTACTAATAATAATAAGTATATTTGATTAGTTTTTGACATACAATGAGATTAGAAATATTTAATCAAATTAATCATTAATTTTTATTGAACGAAAACCGAGATGAATGAAGGATTCATGATCTTCACTAAGTGGTGATTAATTTTTCTTTATCAATACATAGACTTAATCCAAATGCAACCTTTTTAAGGCAGGAGATTTGAAGAATTTTTTATTTTTTTATCAAGTCACAAAATTGTGCAGTATGGCCCTTCTATAAAAGAAGAAAGCAGTTTTAGTATGCCTTATGCCTCAAGCCCTAATAATTCCCATATGTTTAGTCCTCTTCACTTTGTTTTGTTAAGGTATTATTAAGGGTTAATTATCAACAAAATCCTAAATTTTTGTCTATTTTTTAATTATAGTTTGAATTTTAAAGAGTAACAATAAAATGCTCAATTTTTTTTCAATTTTAGCCCGAACTTCAAAAAGTAGCAATAAAATATTCAAACTTTTAATTTTTTTCAATTCTAGCTTAACGTTAGTGTTTTCCTTAAATTTGTTGACTTGGCTTGCTACGTGTTTTAGAAATCTTAACTATTAATACACATCAGCCAAAATTAACACAACAAATAAAGATTAATGAAACGATATTGTTTAATCACATAATGAAAATGACGTCGTTATTTAAAAATGACCTAAATCAGATTATACAATCCCAACGATCTTATGCTTTGATTTCAATTTTTCTTTCATTTTCAATTTATTCTCTCGATGCTCTCACCCTTTAATTTTTAGATTATGTAGCTCCGACGATCTCACATTAAAGATATCAAGATAACGAACTAAAAGAACTTATTGATACAGTACGCTGTAATGCAATAGTAGTTTGGAGAGTCGGAAGAACAAACAGAAAATAAAAGACTGAGGACATCGGAAGAACAATAGATAATGACGGGTTAAAATTGAAAAAAATTAAAAGTTCAAGTATTTTATTGCCACTTTTTGAAGTTTAGACTATAATTTTCAAAAAAATTGAAAATTTAAGTATTTTATTACTATTTTAAAATTTAGACTATGATCAAAAAATTGAACAAAAGTTAAAATTTTTACGATAATTAACCATATTATAATTTTTTTGATAATTAACCCTATTATTAATCGAATACGAAGTAATGAGCTCGGTTGAAGTTCCAAGCTCCACGCAAACTGGTAACATGGACCTAGTTGACAAGTGGATCTTTGCATCAGTTTCATTTAAAATTTAAACTACACATTCTGTGACTTGTCAATTAGTTTTAAACAAAACGACGTAGTATTTTAAGAAATATATAGTTATGTGACAATTTAATTAGTAAAATTTATAATATTATATTTTCATATTAAAATACAGTAATCTGAAATAATGTATTTTGAGAGACCTCAAAATCAAAATAGCGTGAAAGTGAAACGCGCGAGTACTTTTATAATGTGATGACAGAGAGTACATGAGATAATGATAGGTGTGTACGCATTCCAGGAGGAAGATGGAAACCCTTTACTTTTCCCGCCCAATTATATGGACTACATCTACATCATTAGTCACTGCTGTTTCTTTAATGTCTAATTACGTTTCAATTTAAGCACTTGAAAATGCATACGGTATAAGACTTTGACTTTTAAGAAAATAGATGCACTGATTTCTTCGCCTTAAAAATACACGCACACCGTCATATATACAGACAAATCCTTGACATGATTGATTTTAGGTAACTTGTCCTAACGTATACCATTAGTTAAGAAAACTAAACTATTTAATTCAGTGGGAACCATCAGCTCTGACCTATTAATTCTATCCACCTACATGTGTGCACTCTGCAAGTGGGATTTTTAATACCCTCAGTTCCACCAAAAAACATAATTATATTTTCCAATAATACACCAGCTAATCCTATATTTTAAAGTAGAATCTTTCAAGTAACTAAAGCTTTTGAGCGTCTTGATTGGTTCTACGTACTCTTCTCACTTGGATCGCTTGACTTTTCTTTTATGTATGATGGATTTTTAACGTAACATTATAATGGAACATAATACAAATAGCTGTAATATTAAAAAATTATTATTTAGAAAAAATGGAATGATTCATAATGTAATATAGTAAAATATTGTTAGAAGAAGGGTTTATAATATAATATAGTGAAAAGTTATTTATTATTTTACATTTTATCCTAAACCTTCTAAGTCAGAGGTTTCTTATTTTTACTCTTTAGGATGAAATTAGATATAATATGAAACCTTCCTCTTTCATTTGATTTCATTTTATTCTATTATAAACTCTCCTTCAAAACAATGGACTAATATTATATTTCATTATATTCTATTAATAAACTTACAATCTAACATAGCCTAAAGTCGATATAAAATTACACCGGTAGGTTTCTAGTTAGAAAATTTGCAGAAGCTTCCGTCACAAATTCTCAACATATTCTTTTATACTTTTATCATTTATTAAGGGATAATTATATAAGTTTCGGTATTAAAAGACACAATAAATCGAACTAATTAATTAGTTAGTTCCGTTAAAATATAGTTTAACTTGGAATATGTTACTTGTCATAATTTGTTAGCATCGTTAAAAGAAAATATAAATGGCATGCAATTATGTGCAAATAGCTAAACGAAAAGATATATAAAGTTTTCATACCAATAATCCAACTGCAAAATCACATTGGTTTAGCATGCATTGGATCAGAAACTTATTACTTGGATGCCTATAATTATTTCTTTAAATTTATCTTTTATAGTGACTTTTACTTCGTGTTTTAGAATCGTGATTAAATCCTCAAGTGAAATTAACTCCTTAATAAATATTCACACGTTTTAATTTTTTCACGTTTTCTATGTTGTATGGGTGATTGGTGGCTTGGTACTAATAATGGCATGCAGCTTATGTTGACCACATAATTCCGTTTACGACTACGATTGTTGGACGCGACTGGTGAATGATCCCACGGGTTCATTTTCTTGCCATATCGTTGAAACTGATCCAGAGCTCCCTAATTGTCCAAATATTATATAGAAAATCATAACGTTGTACGGTTGTGTTGACATTTTTGAATAAACTAAGTGAGAGTAACATGCGATAATAGATAAGCAGGTTTGAAGTTTGATTACCAAAAAGTCAGAATCTTGAGGCTGCTGTGAGGAGTATATATATTTGTTAGGAGGTGAGCCAACAAATTAGTTGGAACCTGTCGAGAAAGTAAGGAAGCAAAACTCAGAACCAATGGAGACAGCTAGTGGGAAGTCTGTTCATGGAAGTGTAGCTTTTGATATTGATAATGAGCAGAAAATGAGTTTGGACGGTGATGAAGAAGCTGTGCTTGTAGAACTCAACAAGGTGAGCATTTTCAACCTAACCAGTTGCATGATCAGGATGTATGTTGATGAAATATTTGTTTTTAATTAGGTTTCAGGAAAGAAGGAACAGAATATTTATTTCCTTCTGAATTATATTCATCTTGAGAACCACAAATAGAGTTCAATTACCTACAACTTCTACAGAGTTTTATGTATGATTTAACTTTTAATGTACAAAAGTAAAACATACGCATTCAACAAGTACTCCTGTTGATTCTAATGGCATGTGTTTAATTATTTCTATGAATTCTAGGACAATCCACTTGGAAGAGTAAAGGCCAAAATAACTGAGGCTAGAGAACAAAACTTAAGGTTGAAGCAATTGTTGAGCCAACTCGTGAAGGATTACCAATCTCTGCAAAAACATTTCTACGAAATTTTTGAACAAGAACAAGAAACTAAGACATTATCTAGAAAAACAGAAACTGCTAGTGAAGACAGTGATCAACAAGAACAAGAAAAAGAAACTAAGACATTATCTAGAAAAACAGAAACTGCCAGTGAAGACAGTGATCAACAAGAACAAGAACAAGAACTGTTGTCCCTCTGCCTTGGAAGAAGCCCCAGTGAACCTAACAACAACAGGAAGAAAAGCGACAACCTAGTTAACGGTGTAGGGGATTATATGAAAATGAATGGATCATCGCTTTCCCTGGGAGTGGATTGCAAAATTGGGACAGCTTCGAAACCGACCATGAAGAATCCAAGCTCAGAGGACAGTGATGAAGACAACAAGGGAGCCAAACCGACGCCTGAGATACTTCCACCTAGTAAAATTTTGAAGATAATGGAAGTCCAAGTTGATGAAGTTTTCCGTGAGACCCAGACGAAGAAAACTAGGGTTTCTGTCAAAGCTCGGGTTCACACCCCAATGGTTAGTATCAAATTAATTTCTAGCTTTTGATCAATTAATATTGCAATGATGTTGAAGGATACTAGGTGCATTGATTGGTGATTTGCTATATCTACTTTGGGTGTGATGGTTAATGGAGTCTTTATGGTTGATACTAGAGGCCATAGATTCTCACCTTGATTAATAATAAAGATTAAAAATGATTTGTGCATATAAGAGCTTATTTGTAACTAATTTTTCAAAATTTTAGGTAAATATATGATGTAATATTTATGGATATATGAATCGTTCCTCTTTTCTAATAAAAATTTTAGTTAAAAAATATTAGAACTCTCTTGCATATAAATTTATTAATTGAAAATTCTTAGATTTTAAATATCAATAAAATAAAGTTTATAGAAAAATATGGACAAAAATATATTAAAATAAAGTAAAAAGATTTTTTATGTTGAAAGTGAAATGAAAATTTACATTTATATAATTAAACTTTTGATCTATTATCAATCTTTTTATGTTCTAAAAGAACACTATTATTCAATTTTCCATCACCATATATTCACTATAAGAGTTAAGGACATTAAGTTACAATTTTTTTGTGACTAACTATTGTTTCGTCACAAATACGAGTTTTTTTGATACAGGACAATTGATTGACGATATTGTTTAGATTAATTGTGATGATTTATTTATTTTTTTGTCACTAATAATATATTAATTGTGACAATTTAGTATCTTTCACAACTAAGTTGTCACTATTAATATATTAATAATGACAACTGTTCTTTTATCACTAAGTTTTGTCATTAAAAGCCTATGCAATTTGGCGCCAAAATAGTTTTAGCGGGAATAGATTGTAATTGTGATAAAGCATATGTTAGTAACTAATATTTTCTATTTGTTATGACAAAACATAGTTTGGTCACTAATATTTTTTTTTTGTTACGAAACGGTTAATCGTTATACAATATTTTACTTGTCAATAAATATTCAATTAATTAGTGTCTACTTTATATTATCACAATAACCGAACTATAATTATGGTCACAAGTATTCGTAATTTAGTGACAATTTTTTTGTGACTAACTATTTTTGTCATCACAAATACGATATTTTTTAGTGTCAAGACAATTGATTGACACTATTGTTCAGATTATCTGTGATGATTTATATTTTTGTCACTAATACAATGGTAATTGTAACAATTTAGTATATTTCACAGTTAAATTGTCACTATTAATATATTAATAGTGTTAAAATTTATTTTATCACTAAGTTTTGTTACTAAAAACCTATTATATTTGGTGTCAAAATAATTTTGGCGAGAATTAATTGTAATTGTGATAAAACATATGCTGGTAACTAATATTTTCTATTTGTTGTATCAAAACTTAGTTTAGTCACTAATTTTTTTTATTGTTATGACGAAACGGTTTATTGTCACACAATATTTTACTTGTTGTAACGAAAACTTTTGTCAATAAATATTCAATTAATTAGTATCTATTTAATATTGTCACAATTCCAAGCTATAACTATGGTCACTACTATTTGTAATTTAGTGACAATTTTTTATGCCTAAGTATTATTTCGTCACAGATATGAGCTTTGTTGTGACAAAACAATTGATTGATACTATTGTTTGGATTAACTGTGATGATTTATTTTTGTGTCACTAATACAATAAAAATTATGACAATTTAATACCTTCACAATTAAACTGTCATTATTAATATATTAATATTGTCAAAATTTCGTTTATCAGTAAGTTTTGTTATTAAAAACTTACCTACTTATTATGACAAAAATTTTTGTCAATAAAAATTCAATTAGTTACTGTCTACTTCCCTTTTTCACGAAAGAAAATAATAATAATAACTTTTTTATGTTCTAAAAGAACACTATTATTCAATTTTCCATCAACAAATATTACATAGAATTTTGCGCATTATGTTGTCATTTAGAAAAGCAGAGGAGCTCTATAATGGAGAAACCATCATAATCCAAACTTTCATTTGCTACAGTAAGGCTTTCCAACATAACTGTGCGTTCCATAATATATATATATATATATCTAAAATGGTATTTAAAATACAGATGAACGATGGGTGTCAATGGAGAAAATACGGGCAGAAAACAGCTAAAGGAAATCCATGTCCCAGGGCATATTATCGTTGCACGGTTTCACCAACATGTCCGGTGAGAAAACAGGTAAATATCTTGTCATCTTCATGGGTTTCCCACTCACACACCCAACATTTGATCTCATATTTCAGTCTTTGAAATTAGTGCGATTTTCGTAACTGAACTACACACGATCTCCGCTCTCATGCATGATACGATATTTTTTGTGTAAATTAACCTTAGGTGCAAAGATGTTCTGAGGACATGACAATCTTGATCACCACATATGAAGGAACACACAACCACCCTCTTTCACTCTCTGCCACAGCCATGGCCTCCACGACCTCGGCAGCTGTCTCCATGCTACAATCTTGCCCATCTACATCCTCACAGCAAGGCCAAGTGACCTCTGTTTTCTCTCCTACGCCCATCAGTGGTTTGTTAAACTTCAGCCACTTCCAGGACACAAGTCAACATCAGTTCTATCTTCCAAATTCTTCAATGTCCACTTCAGCGAGTTTACATCCCACCATCACGTTAGACTTCACTGCACCAACTATCAACACCATTCATTTCGATAACTGTAGTAATACTACACCACCTACACACTTTTCAACCTATCTTAACTTTTCGTCACCTTATTCCCCAAGTTTAGAGCACAACGGATCAATAGATAAATCTTTCAAAGCTAGTCAGTATTCTGGAGGATATGGGACACTACCTCTTGGTCTCAGTAGCAAAGGAAAACACCGACCTCTTGCGCATTGTTACCAACGCTTTTCACTAGTGAACAACCAAAATACTCCACTGACTTCTGATGACGTTTTACACCCATGATGGGTCGAAAAGTCATCATGCAAGAATAACTACTAATGGTGGTTATTCACAGATGATATATAAAGGCAAAGGCAACGGTTTTGAAAAAAAAAACTTACTCTGTGTATTTTATCCGTCTGTCGACGCTGGTTCTTTCCAACTTCTGGAAGGAGATCTCTACATCCTTTAACTGGTGGAATATATAACAAGAATCCAAGTATGTGATTTTTTGTTTTGTCTACGCATATACAATCGATCCTGATGCATAATCTTTGTGGTTGTGTTGTTTGATCTGTTCATTTTATTCTGACATTGGTATCAGAGCATATGGTTTTGCATGATTTGTTATATGTTCTACCGTATATATCTGTTGTGTGTTCTGTCTTTCTAATGGCATGAGTTGTTTTTTTTTCCTCTTCGTTTCACTGCTCCAACAGTAATACAGAAAGGAATATAAACAACGCAGTATGGATGCTTCATGTTTATGAGAAAGCACCGAAAGAAATTGCGTTTCTGATTGTGGGTTTGTTTTGTATTTGGTTGAAAGCAACACATAAATGGTTTTGTATCCTCTCGAATATCTGCAATGTTGTTTTCGGTGTTAACAAAGAACAAATCATCTTGATGTATGAGTTTGCAGTGTCTCTGAAGTTATGGGTGTTTGTTGTGTTGAATTTATGCCCTTGATCATGTTTGAATTGGTTTCCGTATGAATATATCAAAGAAAAAAAAACCTGCAGAAACAAAACGGAGAGATAGTTTCGCAGGAGGAAGAAGAAGACTTCTTCTTGAAAACTGAAGAAACAAAAACAGTTTCCGATGTGTGTATATATACATATGTTATACATTTATGGTATAACACTTATGGGTTTAACAAATTATACATATAATATAAAGAATTAGAAATTAGTTTTTTAATTTATGCTAACTAATTAAATTAGTTAAATTAGTTTCTAATTCAATTTGAATTATTCATATTTGAATATTAGAAATAAGTTTCTAATAAATTAGAAAGTTAAAAAAAAACCTAATTTGTTTAGTTAAATAACCTTAGAAATAAACTAATTTTGTTGGTTTATTTTCTAATTGAATAAATACTAATTTGTTTAGTTAACATTAGACAGGAGTTTTATTAGAAATTAGTTTCTAATTAAACCAAGATAATTGATTAGTTCAATTATAAGTTAAATTAGAAATAAGTTTCTAATTGATTAGATATTAAAAGCATATTTTGATTAGTTCAATAAATTGTTGATAAACAAATAAAAATATAATAAAAAAATTAAATTATTTCCATATATGAGCATAAGTTCGCTATGTGTTAGACAAAATAATTCATTATTTTGTACACTCTTCTAATTCTTGAAAATTTGTTTTTCAGGAAAATGCCTATTATTAAGCAAACACCTAAGCTTATTTGATGTGAGGCACAGAAGAGACGAATTGACAGCATGTATGTACAATTAGTCAACATGCGTTTAATGCCTGAAGATGATTTAACACAACATGTTATTGCAGTTAATAACATGATGCAAAAATTATATTTTGGAGTTGCCTAGCTTACGCAGATGTTGAAGTAAAGTACATGACTTTGCTTGCGACATTACCTCAACCTCAAGGCGAACTATTATGAATGCTCTGGAATAATATGCCTGAGAAGACTTATAATTTGTTAGTGATGACATTTATTAAAAGGATGCGTAGAAGGGAGTTGATTAAGGCTTTATATCCTATAAGTCTTCCAATGGAAATAGTAAGAGCTATTATAAATCGAGCTTCGCGAACTGTGTCACGTGAACTCGTGAACTCATTTCCGCGTAGGGTTCATTACCTATAGACTGTTTGTAGGTTGAAGCACATTTAATACAATAGGTTGTTTTTTATAAGAACAAAAGTCTTAATATTTATGTAATATGTTTACATGAATTTTATATAGGAATTCGTCTAAAGTAAAGTAATTAGGATTCGATTGTTGTATGAATGATGATTGAACGCATTTGTGGACTTTTGATTTCATAAGCAATTGTGATCAAATTATTTACTCTTTGAACGATTAATGTGACATTAATGTGCATATAAATTTCTTTCTTATTATAGAAACTTAGTGTTTCGAAAATGACTACTGCTTCGAAGAATATAGTTGTTGAACTCAATAGGGGTGAAAAACTCAATGGTGACAATTACGAAATCTGGAGTATGAAAATCCAATATGTATTGGAAGAGCAAGAGGCTCTTGAGCCATTAAACCTAACCATGGACGTTCTTGAGGAGGGCACGACAGCCCAACATAGAAGGAACCGTGATGCATATGAATTATGGAAAAAGAAGAACTCTTTAGCTCGCATCACGTTGTTGAATAGCAT
Organism: Erythroxylum guanchezii; assembly: GCA_025629825.1. Taxonomy (NCBI): domain Eukaryota; kingdom Viridiplantae; phylum Streptophyta; class Magnoliopsida; order Malpighiales; family Erythroxylaceae; genus Erythroxylum; species Erythroxylum guanchezii. The sequence continues at coordinate 13,110,480 of JAOTAX010000003.1, read as the reverse complement.
AGATAATGATATCATGCGAGAGTTCCGAAAATTCGAAACTGTAAAGGACATGTGGTCCGCATTGGTTGCTCGTTTTGGAGATGCTTCAGTGACCAAAGTTGGGTCACTTACAATTAAGTTTGATACTTATACGAAGCACCCCGATGATATAATGTAGAAGCATTTGAGAAAAATGTCCAACATAGTAAGTGAGTTACATAATGTTGGTCATGAGCTGTCTGATGAGCAACAGGTGCAAGCTGTGATTCGTTCACTACCTCAGAGTTGGGAGCATATGAAGATGCACCTAACTCATAATGAAAATATCATGACAATGTAAGATGCTACGAGGCATCTTATCTTGGAGGAAGAGCGTCTTGAAGCCTCAAAGATGTCTTCTGAGGCATATGCAGTT
>JAOTAX010000003.1:13098494-13108795 GCA_025629825.1 Erythroxylum guanchezii | reverse complement strand
AGAAAATGCTTTAAAGAAGAAGAAATAAAGTTTTTCGGTTTCCGTGAAACCAATTACAAAATTGAAACCACGATAACCTCTTGCGTATTTAATCAAGAACCTTCTCTTTTCTCTGGTTTTTCATGCAAGTATATTGAATAACACAACAGTTCTCTTTGTATCTATCTTTACGCACAAAAACCGAAAAAAAACAAGACCCATCAAATGATCTCTTCTTTCATGTAATAAAGACAAGATTATAAATGCATTTATTGTATAAAACCAAGGATTTGTGTGTCGTGCTTTTAACCATTGGTCTTAAATGCACTCTCATGTACACAATTGATTATTAGAGTTACTGTTGATCACGACCCAAACTCTAATCTTTGATGATGTAATTCACGTAAGAAAAGATGAAAGAAAATTTTTCTCTTTCGATTAGATTAAGCAAAATTAGGGAGAGAGCAAAAGATAACCAAAAATCTTTTGTTTCTAATGTGTTTTGTTGTCTTAAAACAAGATAACCTTTTAAGTCAATTTCCTCTTTTTATATGAGAATAAACATAACTTTTGGAGATTATGTTATGTGGCTATTTATTTTGTGTCCTTTCATATTGTCTAACATATTGTACACATGCTATTGTTGATTTTGCAATTAAATTATGTGCCTTAATAGTTTGAAAATGATACTTAGTTTTGAAAAACTTTTCTATCAGATTTCTTAAAGTCGACATTGTTGATCTGGTAAGTTAGGTAGTTAAAAAAATAAGTTTGAAATTATTCATTGGTATATATAATTTGCTATTAATTATTTAGTACATTTCTAAGAGCCATACTTCTAGTCCTAAGTAATGAATATCTAAGATTCATCCAATAAATATTTAAGGTCTCGTATGATAATCAATAATGAAAGCATCAGAATTAAAAAAAAAATAGAAATGAGAATTAAACGTGGGAATTGAAATAAAAATATAATTACCGATTATGCAAGTTTAATATGCAAGCATTAGGACTGAGATTATAGAAGTCAATAGTTGTATATCAATGTTTAGTATCAAATATTAAGAATGATAATAACAATTTTTTACTTATGTTTAATTATTTTGTGATTGATTTTGTAAATAATTAATCAAATATTTTATATTATTATTATAATTAAAAATTTTGTATTTAATAAATAAATAATTAAAATTATTTTTAATGTTTCAATAAATTATTAATTTTTAAATAATTTTGTATGATTTTTCTTATAAGAATAAAGTTAAAAACCATAACGAACTTATTTTACGATATAAAATCATTGAAATTAAATACATTAATTATTCAATAAATTAAATAAAATAATTTGCAATGTTAATAATATCATCCTAATAAGAATCAATCAAAATAATATATTGTCTAAATAAATAAACTAATTTTAAATTATCTAATAGATATTATAATATCATGTGATATTATGATTACTTAAGTATGTCTCAAGCAATCAATACTTTATAATCATCGAGCATACTGAAAAAGACCTCAATCTTTTTATCATCTTCATTGATCAACCTTGTTGTTTTAATCAACTCCGTTGATGAAAGTCCTCCAACCTTTTTCAATACGTCAAATAATTGAGTTTTTTAGTTTTTTTCTCACTAATATCCACAGAAATAGAAAATGCTTTTTTCATATCGTTTAAAGACGAAGTAGGTTCATGTTCATATTCAAAAAAGCTTTTTATATATTTTTTTATAGCTCCAAAAGTTTGATCTAAAGTGGATCCATGGTCTTTTTGCGCTTTCTTCTTCCAGGTTCATATGGTGATGTTGAATTGTTTTGAGTCACACATTCTTCATCATTTCCAATATTTGATTGTATCTTATTCACATTACTGCATTCTTCATCATTTTCTTCCATACTTTATTCACCTAGCCCTCGAGCCCTATTTCCTATTGCTCTGTTTTTTGCATAAATTTTAGCTAGTCGATCAAAGTGGACAAATGGTTTCGTGTATAAAATTGATGCTCCTTCACGACTCTAAATAATAATAATAACATTATCATAAAAAATTATGTGCACAAATAATATTTTTCAATAAAAAGATTAAAATTTTATTTATACCTTTACTTAACCTGTATAAATGTCTTTATCACCAATTACCATTTTTTGCTCATCATCCCATCCAGATCCACTACCATTTTTTTGAATATCAAATTTGTATCCAAATAGCTTCTTCAGAATTTTAACTTGGATTCAATGTTAGGTTTTGCTTTAAGATCATTTTCGGGTATTCTTTCTTTATAAGGCGTCTTTCAATTTCAGTATAGTATCCATTTTTATGGTTACAATTCATCTTCTAATTGGTGCCTGCCAAATCATAAAGTATGTTGACAAGCATTTTTTTTCTTCCTCACTATTCCAATATCTTTTATTTTTTCCTCTTCCTTGAACAGGTACATATTGCATATTATTTATACTTTCTTTATGAGATTCCATCTAAAAGACACATACAATTAAAAGTTATAACAAAAATGCAAACAAATAAAATATTTAAAATATTGCATATGTAAAAAAAATAAATAATATTCATGAATAACAAATAAGATTCAAAGATTTTGAAGAAAAAAAAGTAAACTATATAAATTATTAATAATAAATGTCAACAACCTCTTTTAGCTCTCCATGACATGAACATTTCCCTTGCCAAATTATCTCTCCATGTAGTCCATTAATTAAATGTTTCAGCAGCATCAATGTAATCAACATGGACACTATTTTCTAGTATATCATCCAACTCATCATCTAGTGGATCTTTCCTCATATGTTAAGGAATAAGATTGTGAATGTAATAGAAAACTAATATGATATCAGCTTGGTTCTCAATTAAACAATAAGAGGGACTTTTTAAGATTCCCTATCGTAACTTTAATAATCCAAATGTCCTTTCAATAGCATTTCTAGCTGCAAAATGTTTTATATTGAAACACTCTTCTTAAGTATTTGGTTATTGTCCTAATCTCCATTTAGTAAGACGATATTGTTGACCTTTATATGGTGCAAGAAATTCCTCACAATTTCTATATCCAACATCAATAAGATAACTATTACATGATATGTTCATCGTATAAACCATATGATTTTCATATATAGGAAATTGATTTGGGCATATAAGATTGAATAACTCACCCTAAGGAATTTTTAATCCATTTCTTTTAGGTAATGCATCTCGAAGCACCTTACTATCAACAACTGAACCTTCCCATCTAGGTAGTAAATATATAGATTGCATATCCATAGAACACATGCATAAGACATTTGTGGCAATCTCATTCTTTCTAGTATGATATTAGGCATTTTCAATATTTGGTACATGTACCTTAATATATGTACCATCTAAAGCTCCTAAGCAATTATGAAATTAGCAAAATCATACCTAGTCATTATCAACCAAAAGTAAATTTCGTACCAAATAAAACTCTATAAATGAATATTATTACCTTAAACCATATCCATCTTTCATCGGTGCTATTATAAGGGATATGTTTAGGGACTTTAAGTATAACTCATCATAACTTAAGCACAGCTCTCAATACATCATGAAAATGTCTACCTATCGCCTCTCCTGAGCATTGAAAATCATGATTTTTCAATTTCTCTCGTCAAAGGCAAGGAGATGTAAAAATATTACTACTACTTCCTCTACATCTATATTTTTAGTATTTTTCAATCCACCAATATTTCCCAGCATTGAGTATGATATGCAAAAAAATACGCCTATCTATATGAAGTTGCTCAATGCATGCAATGTCATTATCCATAATCATACCATTAAGATGTGCTCTTTGAACTAATGGATTATGCCTACTAGGCTCTTTTATGATTCATAGAAAGTTCCTCTTTAGTAGATATGATAATAAGCTTAATAATGTCACAATGAATCTCATCCTTCTTCTTCTTAATGTGTACCGTAAGTATAGAAAATCATAATGTTGAGGTGTATGAGCCATGAATGCCATTCAAAAGATAATAATCATCATGAAATATACTAAAAGAATCAAAGTATTAGTGTTTAAGGAAAAGAATATTATTTTTGGTTTAAAATCAAATTAGAAACTTCAAAAGTCTCCCAATCTAAAAATTAAATTTGAAGGGAAATGAACTAAGGAGAAATAATATACACACGTAATACAAGTTATTTGTTTCCAAGAATAGGCATATGATTCACACTAGTCACGTTAAATTCTAGATTTGAATTAGGAAAAGATATAATGAATAGATCATGTGATAAAAAACTTCTTGACATTTTTTCTAATAGGTTAATTTAAAAATGCCTCAATATTTTTGTATTCTTTAATTTAGCATGGAACAAATAGTTGACAGGGTGGAAAGAAATAAGCTTCAGATATCTATTCCAATTATTCCCACATTTTGAATAGATGTAAGATGTAAGTTTGTTATAAGATTGACCAAACATTTGATAACTTATAAAGAAAGCCTATGGATGTTTCCATCCATGATGTTCATAAGCTAGATGGTGGAAAAGTAACTGGATTGATTATAATACCTTGGGCTCCTATCATGTAGATTGAATATTTAACCTATCATCGATACACTACACTTTCAACGATCCATTAAATGCCTACAGTAATCTTGTTGACTTGTTGCTTTGTAGGCAGGCACATTCTATGTTATAAAGGGGACCTATTCCAACAGTCAATGAATGACAAAGATGCAAAGGAAACAGGGGCACAAAGGATCTGAAGGGGTTATAAAGCCCTTGTTTCATTTTCATTGTGGTGAATAGTCATATATTTATAGGCACTTGACTATTGGCATAAATATGAAATGTACATTAGCAAAAGATGACTATTGGTTTTTCGAGAAAATGGTGGAAATTAATGGAATGCGATGATTGAGGGGTATGTACGAAATGGTAATAGGGTTGTTAAGGAAAATATCAGAGAGAAACCATCGCATCATCGTAAAATAATGGTTAAATCATTTATTAAAGTTTTTCCGTTCTCCAGACTCCAATGCAAATTGAAATTATATTATTTAATCACGCAAGCCTAAATGAAAGTGAATTCTGAACATGGTTTATGGTTTTTCAACAGTACTGAACACCAACTGATTTCTCTAATGAAATATGTTCGTATACAATAATAATAATTATCACATAAAGAAAAATAAATAAATTTTAAAAAGTTTAGAACCATAAAAACTGACATAGAGAGATATGTTTGAGAAGCAACAAAAAAGGAAGAGCCAATATAAGGTTTTAGTTGAGATAAAATAAAAAAAGAAAAGAACAAAGGAGTTTCAGTTGCTTACGATTCTTTGTTATTCTTGATATCTTATTCTAGATTATATTCACATGTACCTTGGAAATAAAAATCCAAGATTATTTAAAATTTATTTCAAATATGTCAATCCTTATATATTATTAACAACCAAAGGCAAAAATTAAAAAAAAATGTAAGTTTCTTACCCATTCTTATGTCTTCAATCCTAATTGCCAAACGTACCATAAGAGTCATATGGTAAATATTTAAGGGTTAAAGATTCCAAAGTCACTTTTATATTTCTATAAATATTATTTTGGAATGAATCACAACTTAGTTTTTGACTTAATACAGTCAAGATTTAAAAGTTAGTATTTATTTCTATAAATATATCTCTTAAATGAATTATGACTTAGTCTTTTGATTCAATACAATCTTTTATTTTGTTTCTTCTCGTTATCATAATAATATCAGTCACTTCATATTAAACTATGATAAATACTTCTAATTTCTAAAACTAACTAAAGAGAATTATGACAATTAATGTATCATAATGAAATTGTAGAGAAGAAATATGATCAACTAAAGAATGAGAAGGGGAAGGTAACTCCATAAAGAGACGCTTTGCAGAAAGCTAAAAAGAATGAAAAGCAATCACTCTCTCTTATTTATATAAGCTCGTATGAGAGTATATTTTAAAAAATTCATACTAAAACAATTGCAAAGGACGCATAGAAGTTCTTCAAATTTCTTTTAAAGGAAAGATAAGGTAATTAAAGCACGTATACAAACCTTAGAGGTGAGAATGAAAACATCAAGATGAATGATTCAGAATCTATTGATGAGTTCTTTAACAAAGTTTTGGCAATTATTAATTAACTGAAGAGATATGGAGAAATAATAAAATATATTAGCGTGATTGAATAAATTCTTTTGTCCTTGATTTCAAAATGTAATTATATATCATAATTACCATTAAAGAGTTTAAGCATTTGAAGTTAAAGACAGCAAATCAACTTTTATTTTCTTTACAAGTCTAAGAAAAGAGATTGAGGAAAAGAGTATAACTTATAACCAAAATGTTGTAGGAAAAATTGAACTTTAATGGAAAAATGATAAAAGTTTTCAAGAAATTTGAAAGTGAAGTTGAGAATGAAAGAGACTATTCAATTAAATCCATATAAACTGATAGAGGAAGAAAGTTTACGTCAAGAAGATTTAAATAATTTTTAAGTTATCTTAGTGTTCAACGTTTGTTGATTGTTTCAAGGTCATCTTAGTACAATGGTATTATATAATAAAAAATAGAATCATTCTTAATATGATTCGGAATATGCTAAAAAGTAAGAGGATATTAAAAGGAGTTTTGAACTAAGATAGTGGAATATATAGTTTATTTGAATAATCAAAGTCCCTTTAAGAAGTTAAGGCAAATGACTCCATAAAAAGCATGGGGAGGAAGAAAAGCAAATATTTCTCATTTTAGGAGTATTTAGTTCATGTTCTTGTTGAAATAAGAAGCAAATTGGATGATAAAATTATGAAACTTGTATTTATTGGTTATGCAAAAAATTAAAAGGATTGCAAATTTTATAACCCTTGGAATAAGAAAATTGTCATTAACTATGAAGTTCAACGAAAAAGGCTCTTGAGAGTGTAATGTTCATTAAGATAAAAATATAGTTTTCTACCTTTAGTTGATCGCTTTGTTTACTATAGATCAATCTCAAGATCAATTTGTTGGTGACGTTACACCACAAGATCCTCTTTGTGCAACTCAAACAACCTAAACACATTCTTTAAAACTCCTCTAAAAGGCTATCTAATATGCAAAGTTTGGATGAAATTTATGAAGCAATAGAAGAAAGATGAAATTTATGAAGCAATAGAAGAAATCACCACTACGTTTTATTTATTTATGTCACTTGAGGAAGTTGTCCTAGATGAAAGATAGAGTTTTGTTATAAATGAAGAGATGAAAGTCACTGAAAAGAATGATAGTTAATAGTTGGAAATTCTTTTAAATAGAAAACAACATGTAGTAGTAAAGTGAATTTATAAAGTAAAGAAAAATACTAAAGAAGAAATAGAGAAATATAGAGCTCAACTTGTAAAAGGATTCACTCAAAAGGATAGAATTAATTATGATGAAGTGTTTGATCTGGTGATTAACTTGGAAACTATTCAACTAATTATTCATTGGTAGCTCAACAAAGATGGAAGATTTTTTTCATATAAAATCAGCCTTCTTGAATAGAAACTTAGAATAAGAGATTTATGTGAAACAATATTTGAGTTATATTATTGAAGGATAAGAAGACAAAGTGTTGAAGTTAAAGAAATTTTTATACAATCTTAAAAAAGTATAAGAGCCTGATACATTTGTATTAGTAAATATGATCTAAAAAATAACTTTTTAAGGTGTTATTGTGAACATACTTTATATGTCAAGGGAAATAAAAATGAATAAATGTTATATGCTTCTTTGTATGTTCATAATTTTGATTTTTATAGGCAATAATATGATAATGATGAAAATGTTTAAGAAAAAGATGACTAAAGAATTTGAGATAAACTATTTAGATTTATATATCTCATTATCTTATAATTAAGGTAAAGCAAAGTGAAAAGGGATTTTTTTTTTTCTCAAAAGCAATCTTTGAAAAATTCAAGTCGAATGAAATCAACTTTGTTGGTACACTTCTAAAATGTGGAATCAAGTTTTCTTAGTTTGATAATATTGAAAAGATAAATCCAACTCTTTTTAGAAGATTGGTTGAAAGGCGCATTTTTTAACTTGTACAAGATCAAATATTTTATATGTAGTAAGTGTTATAAGTTATTATATAAAAGCTCCAACTTTGAATTATATAGATGCAATCAAGATAATTTTTTACTATTTTAAAAGATGTTAGACCATGATTTATTTTAAACTGCTAGAAATGATTTCAAATTATTTAGATTTAGTGACATTGATTGGCCAGCAGATTTTAATGATTGGAAAGTTATTGGTGATTTTATTTTCTTCATAGGCATTATTTATTTACGTGGAATTCAAATAAACAACCAATTGTTACTCTTGCAAATTGTTAAGTGGAGTATATTACAATTGCTTCTTTTATTTGTCATCTTATTTAGATGAGGAGGATATTAAAAATTATGAAATTTAAGTGAAGTAGTGCTACCGATATTTTTATTGATAACAAATCAATTATTACTTTAAAAGGAATTTAATTTTCATAAATAAGTAAGCACACTACAAGAAATATGTAAAATACGGACGAAAAAATTCTGACGGAAAGGAAAACGTAGCCAATTCCCGACGGAAATATGTCTTCGATCGGTGAAGTTGTCTGCTGGAAAATGGAAAAAGCGGGGAAAATAAAGGAAAATTTACCGACCAAAAATTCCGTCGGTAATATAGTCGGCAACTGTGCATCATCTTCCGTCGTGGAGGGTAGATCTTTATATGTAAATGGCGTCGTTTGGAAATGTAAGCACACGACGTCGTTTTGTTACAGTTATCAAGTCTTTATGAACAAAACAACGTCATTTTCTTTACTTAAAACGACGTCGTTTTGGTAGAGTAGGAATTGTTTAGCTTGAGGATGGAAATGACTTCATTTGGTTTGAAGTCATACGACGTCGTTTAACTTTACTAAATAAGATAAAGCCGATAGAAACCGAACAACGTCGTTTTGGTTATGGTAAAAGCTCCCAGCCGTCCCCTTCCCCCAGTCGCACCTACGCGCATCGCAGCCTTTTCCTCCTCCAGATCTGCTCTGTCCACCATCGTTTGCGTGTCCTCCGTGGAGCTGCTGCGTCTCAAGCCATGAGTGTCATCTTCTCCGGCAGTCTTCGACAGTTAACGTCCAGGTATTTTCCTCTTCTCTCTCTCTATCTTCAATGACGATGGGTTCAACCTTGAATATCAAATTTTTCCTTTACCGTGCGTGTTCAATGACTTTGGATTGTCTACATTCATTGTAAAATGAATGATTTCGTTGTTTCTTTGTGTTTGTCTGATGAAGATTGAGTATATTAATGGGGACGAAGAGTGAGTATATATGTTGTCATATTTGTATAAAAATGCATATAATGAACTATGAGTTAGGTTTTATTTGGCAGAAATTGTGATTCAATACAATACAATAGCATCAATCTTTAACTTGAATTTGCAATTAAGAGTATTAAATGTCATTAATTTTTTGTTAATCAAACATCTTAATAAAAGAATCAACTTTGACATTCATGTGTTTATACCATACAAATTGTATAAACCAACCTTCCTAGTAGGCATACCTCTCACATTAGGCCAGTAGTAATTATTAGAAGTTATTTTTTCAAAAGTGTAGTAACATCTCGAGTTATCATTCTCATTATAGAACCTCTTACAGATGAATCAAATATCACTTAAAAGTCTCTTCTAAAAATTATAGAATGTTCAAACAATCAACCAATATGATAGACCATGATGAGGTCATCTCCTCTACAGTCCTTAAAACTCTCCTATGCTTTATATAAAGGCTCACTATAAAATCACATTAAACTTGTAATGTTATTCCTAAGCTTGGAAGTTTTACCTAGGTAAAATACTTACCAAAAAATGTTTGTGACAATGTGTTCTAAGTGGTGAAGTAGATTGAAGCTACTAAGTTCAACCATGCCTTAACTTTATCTCTAAGTAAAAGGGAATAATCCTCAATCAATTGCATCCTAATTCACTCTATTTATCTTAGTGGTTTCATAAATGGCTAATAATTGGTTTATGTGTGCACTAGGATCTCGTATACTGCCTCCTCTAAACTATGATGAGTCCTAACTTAATTTTCAAGTTTTTAAAAAATTTTATTAGCCTTACAATGGTTATCTAAGATCCCTTAATGTTAGGCATTACATAGTCATATAATGCCCTCAAATTTTAGTTCTCTACCATGGGTGGTATTACTTACTCCACTTTTATCTCTAATCTTATTTCATTTGTTTACTCTAACCTTCTTGCTTTTTGTGTGGCATACAAAGCTCTTTCAATTTTGGGGAACTCTTTTAAACTTTAGA
>JAOTAX010000003.1:13087239-13098394 GCA_025629825.1 Erythroxylum guanchezii | reverse complement strand
CAGAGGGATGTTCGGTGGTACTTACTCTGAGGGTGGACCATCAGAGTCTCGAGCTACAACGGAGTCACCACCTCCACTTGCAAGGCCTCCAGATGCTGTTGCTGATCAGTCATCAACTGTTGATCCTGAAGGAACACCACCCCCCATTAGCCCTTCATCCACTCTGCCAACAGCGGATGAAGGAGATGATCGCCAGCCTAGATTTGAAGCACATGATGGAAGAAAATATATCATAATACAAAATGATATGTAATGACATCGTATGTAACACTACATATGTTTATGGATAATACAAACTAATAACTATTTGTTTTTGTATTAGGTTGATTTTGTCTGGCATATGTTCCAAACGTATGACATCTACATTTAAGGAAAGGATTGATCCTGACGGTTATGCATGGAAGAAGATAACTCAGGAAACAAAGGCATTTTACTTTCAGGAGTTTGAGGTACAATATGCAAATAATGTCATTTTTCATTTATTTGCATACTTTCATTACATAAATCATAGTAGATAATATATTATCGAATGTTGTCATTTTAATTTTAGAAACACTTTTACTGGGATTCTGGTATCGATGGGGTCATACATGGTTTCTGGGAGAAGCGAGCCTGTATACGTTATCGCGACTTTATAAATGCGATACATAAGGCTGGTGTACGACCGCCTTATATTTCTGAGAGTATATGGAGTCGTTGACAAGAGTACAGGGCATCACCTGAGACAATGTTCGTTTTTAGGCGTAACTCAACCAACAGACGTGGGCCATTACCAAGGGGACAAAGTCTTGTCGTTCATACGAGAGGATCAATTACCCACTACGAGCATGCAAAGAGACTAGTAAGTATCTAACTATTACACTTATATTCTAATTTTGTACTTTGATGGTTTCCAATTGAAATTGATTTATGAATGTTGTGATGATGGATAATGATGCTGGTATAAATGTCTGGTGCCATATATGACTGTGGTTAGTGATTTTCTTTGTTCAATATGGGGCAATATCCTAAACAGTAACTGAAACTATGCCGAAATTGATATAAATTGTAGTTTAATTTACAACATTTTATTGTTATTTAGGAGAAGTCAATGGGCGTAAACCCTACACCCCAACGGTTGTTTGTGCATACTCACACTAAGAAGCATGACGGTGTGACATTTGTTAACAGTCGATGTAGAGAAATAAATGTATGTGAAGCTCATGGTTTAATATTTATTCTTAATATTTTGCAGTCACTATTTATAATAGAAGTATTGTCTCCTAATAGGATCAAATACAACAAACAATTCAGCGACAGACTCAGGATGAACAAGTTGTTAATGAGAGGCAGGCATATTTTGATGCGGTTGGTGGTAGGGATAGTTGTGAAAGGATCTTCGGACTAGGAATATTTGGGAACACATGTTATTCATAGTCATCTATGTCAAGTACAGCAACATCAAGTGAACGACAGACAACACAACGCATTGTTCAGCTTGAGACAACGGTGTCAACCTTGATGGAGGTCATAAATAAGCTCCAAAATGACATTGTGCGATTGGAAGGGCATCGTACAGATTCAGATACCCATCCACGCTCACCAGGACAATAGGATTGTTGTACTCCTTTGGATTCAATTTCTGTAATATTTAATGTGTTTCTATTTAACTAAGAAATATTTTTCCGCTAAATGATCAATTCATTTTTTGTTTAAACAAATTACATATATATACCAATTATTTATCGTTGTTGACATTAAAATCAAAATTTACGTCGTCTAGATTTTATAAACATTTCGCATATAACATGACATTTAGGTAGCACTGGTAAATAGCAATGTAGGTTGGGTTTTGATGAACAATATGAGGTGTTACCGATGGAATTCTAATTCCATCGGTAAATGAAGATGCATTTACTGACAGAGCCGTCGCTAACAAAAATTACATTTACCAACGGTTTTGTCGATAACTACAATTACAGTTTTAGCGAAGGTTCCGTCGGTAGCTACAATTACAGTTACTTGTAAGTTGACGACGGAACCGTCGTTAACTAAAACTAGAGTTACTGACGGTTCCGTTGGTAAAGGCCATTAGTTTTGCCGATCGAAGTGAAACTTCTGTCGGATCATGATGGATACCTTTGACGACGATTTATTAAATTCCGTCTGTATTATCATCGACAGAAAGGAATACTCCTTCGGTGACGATACCGATGGAAATGATATTTACCATCGGTAAATATACCAACGTAAAACCATTCCGTCCGTATATTTACCAACGGAGGTTAATTGTCGTCGGAACATTTAGCGATGGCTTAGTTAACGATGCTTGTTTCTGTCGGTCTTATTTCGTCGCAAATGTATGTTACTAACAGAAATTTTCAATTTTTCGTCGATAATTTCCGTCGGTAAAAACCTATTTTCTTGTGGTGGCATATAAGCTCCGATAACCATTTCATCAACAGATAATGCATAGAAAAGGGGATTTAACTCAAGCACATTGCATTTAAAGATTAAGTTGTTGATATATTTATAAAATTTTAAAGTTCAAAGGTCTTTGTGGATTGAGAGCTATTCTAAAAGTTATTAAAAGCTAAACTATAAATTTAAAAAAGGCTATTAATTGAATAAGCTTGTAACCAGTTGTATTATTATATATAATTTGTTATTAATTATGTAATGAATTTTAAGAGTCATTTGTATATTCTTATGTAATAAATATTTAAGAGTCATATAATCAATCTTTGAGAGTCATGTAATAAACATGTAAAGGTCAAAATTCAAAAATCACTTCTATATTTTTTTATAAATGTTACTTCATAGTGAATCATGGCTTGTTTCCGATGTTTAAAATACTTACCAAAAGATTGTCAATATATAGGCTCCATGAAGTGTCAACTATCGAAAAAAAAAAAAACAAATTAATCAAAGAAATAAACAGATAAGTAATGAAAAAATCATCATAAGATCTAAATATGCTTGAATTCAAGCCAACAACATAACCCTTATAGTTTCACTAAATTGCTCAAACAAACCAAACTACAACTAGGCAATGCGAGCCTTAGGTAACGCTTGGCAATCAACTTAGGGTCTCTAACAAGTTCACCCTTTCCAGAAACTCTTGAACTTGTGCAATATAGGTTGTCTTAAACTTTACTGTTATGTTCATTGTATAGCAAATCGGTGAGAGTACGAAACACGTCAATGTAATTCCCAAGTTGAAATCAGTGGTCGAGGAGGATGAAGAATCATTGCTCTTCACAAATGGAATGAAGAAAAAAATGATAGAATTTTATCATTAATTTTGTGGACTAGCATAATAAATATAATTTTGTACAAACCCCGATTAATTAGATGTTAAGATAATTGGGTTTGGTTCTCTAACGTGTTATTGGGCCTGTGTTCATGGGCTTGCTATGATGGGTAAGCTTGACCCATGTATTGTAATGCACAGGAGGCCCTACTGCCAGCCAACCTTAAATACAGTTGCTCCATTGAGAACTGTATGAGTTTCTAATCAGGGTTTAGAATAGCAATAATCAATCCTCTGCGTCTTTGTCACTTCACTTCACAGAAAACAACAATAGATTTAATTGTTCCTCAATTTCTAGGTATTTGTCCATCCAATTATTGAATCTAGTATGTTACAATCCTAAGGTTAATCTAATTGTATTGATTAATTACAAAATTAATATGTAATTTCGTGTTGGTATTTCTTCAAAAAATTGATTGGAAAATAGTGCTAGTGGACAAGCAAAGCAAAAAACTCTGTTCCATGGCTAAAAAATATCACTTCCAGGTCAATAGTATAGTTCATTGATGGTTCCTAAATCTCTAAACCAAGTTTAACCTTTCAGTTTTGATGGTTGTGTTTTTTTGTCTTCATACCATTTTTCCACCTTCATATACTAACAAAAGAAAAGATTTCTTATTTGCAAGCAAATGCTTCTTAAAGTATTGTCCTGTTGGGTGTCATCAAAGTTAGAGGTTTAAGAACTCGTCAATCAAATTAAGAAAAATTACTGATCAGAATCCTTCAATAGATTTCAAGTCTTGTGAAGCTATGGTGGAAACAAATATCGGGGAGAGGAAGAAGAGAAAATTGTATTTTTCATAATTTATTTTTTAATGTATAGTTTATATTTTGTTGACATAAATATTAAATTTCACATATCATCCACTCAAAAATGATAATAGGTGATATGACATGTTATGTCAATAACATTAACCAAAATATTTATGTTGAACTATTTTTGTCAAAAAATTAAAATTTAGAACATTTTATTATCATTTTTCAAAATTTGAATTAGAATTACAAGATTCAATACAATTTGAGATTTTTTTTAAGGTATTGCATAATGTGATATAGATTAATTTATTTAATTAAAGCGATGATTAAAGCCAAAGAAATACTAAAAGAAAACTTAAACTCGAGTAATTCTATGAGACTTCAAAGCTTAAAATGAGCTTTATACTATGTTTGGTTGGGAGTTTATTAATGAAATAGAATGGAATGCAATATTATTTCATTATTTGGGATAAGAGTTTATAATAAAATAGAATGAGACGGAAGATGAGAGTTTCATATTACATCTCATTTTATCTAAGTGGTAAAATTGAGAAACCTTCGATTTAGAAGGTTTAAGATGGAATGAAAAATGATAAACAACTTACGTTATAAACATTTATTTCAAACAACATTCCACTATATTACATTATAAACATTTCCATCCCTCCAAAACAACAATTTTCTAATATTACATCTATTTATATTCCATTTTATTATAAATCATTCCATTATATTATATTTCATTCCATTTAAAACCTCACATCCAACCAAATATAGCCTAAATGATACCATAATCAGGAAATCACTGTTGATACTAGCCATATGAGTTAAATTTTAATGTGGAAATTAAGCGCAGGAAAGAAAACTCAGTTCATTCATTGAATCTGAAAAAAGGTTGGAAGAGATGCAATCGAACCTGTTAGAAAGCTGTCGTGAACTGTACTCTCTAAGATTGAGGAATCAATCTAGCAATAAAAATAGGCTATACATTATTTCCCGATAAATAAGATATTACTCTTGTTGACGTTTTATTATATATAAAGTCGCCATCTATTTTATTAACAAAAGATAAAGATTTTAATAAAATATGAGTTAGAGAGGTCATAAATTAAATAATTGAATTTGTGGGCCAAATTATAAAATAAACTAAGTGTTGGGCATTCTATTTTATTCGCCTAAGTGATTATATGAATATGAAAGAGTTCTTACAAATTTAGAGAGATTAGAATTAATAAATTCATATGTGAGATAACCAAATTGATCGTCTTCCAGTTGCGAGATAGCAATGTTAGACAAGGGACATCAGATGTTTCCAACTTAAGCCTCAACTCTTTTCTAGTTTCAGTTAGCGTAAATAAACTTTGAAATGGCGCGTAAAATCATGTGATCGGAGGCCTCTAAATTCAAAATATTATTACCAGACCCAATATTTTTGCAAGCTACTCTAAATACAGAGGAAGGAAATGAATGTTGCAGGATAAGCTTAATTCTGGGACTGAGGTAGACTAGTAAGTGGTAACGGCAGTCGTTACATGGTTGCCTGACTCAATCGTTATATTGAGAGAGCCATATTTTTTTTTCAATATATAAACTGTTTTCTAAGAACACCTAGTTCAGTATATAAAGAACATAAACCGAGTCTTGATGTTTACTGACATTTGATGTCGCTTTTTGAGGCACCTCACTATGATGAATTTCATGGGAACAATCATCTCAACAACCCAAGAAACTGGTGGGTCATGGCCCCAAAAAATGCGCTCTCACAACTCTTGGCGGTGTGATCCACTGTCTAGCTACTAAGTTCACAGGATCTAGTTTCCTGTGAAAGAGAATGTAGTTGGTGCCATTAAGCTTGGATATGTGATTTCTTATTTCACTTAAGAGCCTCCCAACCATTTTGATGACTAGTTTTGGTCTTCCGCAAACAAAATGTCGACTGTGTTTTAATCGGAAAGACAGGAACTAGAGCTGTTTTATCAATTATCATGGATATAGTCGCTTATTACGTCACACCAATTGAACTATAAGCTGGGAGTTTTGTCAACTCTCTATCACTGATCATCTGTCTAATTCTTTCCGCATCATCCCACCTTCCGAGCCCCGCATAAATGTTTGACAGAATTACAAAACTGGTTGGATCCTCAGGATTTAAATCTGAAAGCTTCATAGCCATATCTACTCCTAGATCAGGATTGGAATAATGCCTACAAGCACCGAGCAATGAAGCAAATACAGATGCGGAAGGCTCAGGCATCTCCTGGATCAGTTTGCTTGCTTCAATCAGCCGACCGGATCGCCCCAAAAGGTCAACAATGTTACCTAAATGCTCTGCACTTGGATTCAAGCCATATTCTTTCATCATCTTAAAAATTTGCAGGCCCCTTTCGACCTGACCTGAGTGACTGCTCGCTGAAAGAAGACTAGTAAAAGTTGCTGAATTTGGTTTAATCTTTAGCACCAGCATCTGGTCAAAAATTTTAAATGCAGACCCATCCTCCCCATTTTTCCCATACCCACAGATCATTGCATTCCAGAATGCCGGGTCTTTAGGCTTTATATCAAACTGATCAAAAATTCGACATGCTAAAGAAGAATACCCACATTTCATGTACATGTCGATCAGTGCAGTTGCCAAGAATTCATCTGCATTAATATGACTTCTAATGGCATGCCCATGGATTTCTTTACCAAGTTGCACGGTGGATAAACATGCACAAGCTCGTAACAGACTTGTAACTGACTTTAGGTCGGGGACTTTCACATAAGATTGCATTTTCTTAAAGAAATCAAATGCCTCAGTCCACAACCCTAGATGTACAAACCCATTTATCATTGAATTCCATGTTGCCGAATCAGGTTCCAGACCTTCAGATTTCAAAAGTTCGAACAACTCAACAGCGTGGTCACTCTGACCATTTAACATCATCCCAGCTATCATTGCGTTCCAAGTTATCAACGTCCTCATACCGTTCAGTTCCTTAAACACTCCGTACGCCAATTGCCAGCGACCACACTTAGAATACATATCTACAAATGCAGTCGCAACTAACACATCACAACCAACCCCAGTTTTCATAGCATAACCATGAACTTGATTTCCAAACTGAAGATATAACAGACTAGCAGAAGCAGAAATCACAGAAACCAGGGAAACAAAGTTGGGTTTTTCACTTGACCGCTCCCTCATGTCCTTGAACACGTCCAATACAGCAACAGCCACTCCATTCTGCAAAAGACCTGAAAGAAAAGCGTTATAGCTCACCACACTTTTCGTAGGCATCTCTTCAAACACTTTTCTAGCCAATACCATCTCATCACAGTTAGAGTACACGGTAACCAACGATGTACCAACGTACAAATCAACATCCACGCCCAACTTTACAGCCCAACAATGGACTTGCATAGAACTCTCAACGCTATCACAAGCAGACAACAGACTAGCTATACTAACAGAGTTTGGCCTAAACCCACCATAGCCAACCTCTCTAAACACCGAGAAAGCCTCTCTAAAGCACCCATTTTTCGAAAACCCGGAAATTTCCGCGTTAAATGATATCAAGTTTCTCTCGGGCATTTCATCGAGCATATTATGAGCATCGTGCAAGAGATTGAGTTTCAAGTACACGTCTGAGAGAGCAGTGGCAGCATATAAATGAGACTGGAAGCCAGTTTTGATGACGTGGGTGTGAAGAATTTGGGCTTGGAGGGGTGATTTGAGCTTGGCGCATGCTTTGAGAAGAGGAGGGAAGGTGAATTTGCGAGGAGAAACAGAGATGGAGTGAAGTTGGGAGTACAAGGCAATGGCTTCTCTGTAATGCCCATCGCTGACCAGTTTGCACATTTGGTGCCTCATTTGACGATACCATGATGTTTAGTGTTACCCCGTAGCCAAAAAGTCCATAGTTCAAAGTTGGCCTTCAAAAGCTTGTTCCAAGATAGACTTGTATAAAACATATTAAAGCTTATAGGTCTCGTATTTATTATCATAGCTCGTCTATACATCATAGCTCGTCTATCTTCTTTTCGAATACTTGTATCTTTTTAGTGTGCTTTTTTTAATACTTTTTAAATGAATTGAGTTATCAGCTATATCTTTTCTCTTCACAAGTTACATATCTATATACAAGAATAATTTTTCAATCAACTCTATTATGGCCTACTCTAATTATGGAATTTGACTCCTACAATTACGCTAACACAATGATATGATACAATCATGTCAACACTCCCCCTCAAGTTGATGCATAGATATCTATCATGCCTAACTTGTCAATCACTATGTGAAATGCTCGACTTGAGACTGCCTTTGTAAGGATATCTGCAAGTTGGCTCTCGGATTTAACAAATGGAAATTGAATAATATTTTGATCTAGCTTCTGCTTGATAAAATGACAATCAACTTCTACGTGCTTAGTTCGGTCATGTTGAATTGGATTTTATGCGATTTGGATTGCAGCTTTGTTACAAAATAAACTTATGGGTATTGAACACTCAATTCCAAGGTCCTGCAGAATTCCCTTAATACATAATAGCTCACATAAATCATGTGCCATACCTCGAAACTCTGCTTCTGCACTTGACCGAGGAACAACCTTCTGTTTCTTGCTCCTCTAGGTAATAAGATTGCCTTCTACAAATGTGAGATAACCTGAGGTAGATTTCCTGCTTGATCGATCTCATGCCCAATCAGCACCAGTGTTACCTTCGATAGTGGATGCTTCATTCTTTGAGTATAATAGCCCTTTTCCTGGTGCACCTTTTAAATATCTCAAGATTCTATAGACTGCATTGTGTTCTTCATTCGGAGCATGCATAAACTGACTTACCACACTCACAAGATAGGCAATATCCAGCCTAGTATGAGTTAGATAGATCAATTTTCCCACTAGCCGTTGATAGCGACCAATATCTATTGAACTTTGGTCAGGAGAAGTTTTAAGTGAATGATTCATCTGTAATGGTGTTTCAACTGGTTTGCAATTTATCATTCCGGTTTCAGTCAATAAATCCAACACATATTTTCGTTGGCAAAGAGAAATTCCCTTTCTTGACCGTGACACTTCAATACCTAGGAAATATCTCAAGTTTCCCAAGTCTTTCATTTCAAACTTGGTGGCCAAATACTTCTGTAGTCTCTCCATTTCTTTAGCATCGTTACCCGTCAATACCATATCATCCACATACACAATCAAAGTTGTCACCTTTCCTCCTTCATGTTTGATAAACAAAGCATGGTCAGAGTTACTTTGCTTGTAACCAACAGACTTCATTGCTGTTGTAAACCTCCCAAACCAAGCTCTAGGAGATTGTTTAAGCCCATATGATGATCTCTTCAATTTACATACATTATCTTCATGTATGGTTCCATACTTGACACCAGGTGAAAGCTCCATGTAAACTTCTTCCTCCAAGTCACCATTTAAGAAAGCATTCTTCACATCGAATTGTCGCAATGGCCAATCTCTATTAACTGCAACTGATATGAGGACGCGAACAATGTTTAGCTTTGCTACTGGTGCGAAAGTTTCTTGATAATCAATTCCATACTTTTGTGTGTAACCTTTTGCTACCAGCCTTGCCTTGTATCGGTCAATGCTTCCATCAGCTTTAAGCTTCACAGTATACACCCATTTGCAACCAACTACCTTCTTCCCTGGGGGTAATGACACTAGTTCCCAAGCTGAGTTCTTTTTTAGAGCTTCCATCTCTTCATTCATTGCTTTCGTCCACTTTGGATCTTCTAACGCTTCCTGCACACTGTTAGGAATAGACACTTCGGATAATTGATCAACATTCAGGGCATATGAATTCTACAACCTGTGAGTGGAGGTATAGTTATTAATGGGGTATTTAACATGTACTTTGAGAGAAGGTTCATATTATTTCTTTGGAATACCTCTATTTGATCTTGGTGCTAATCGAAATGGTAAAGGATTGTTAAATACTTGAGATTCGATGTCTATTTGAAGATTCTGAGAAGGAGGCTCTTCGGTTAGTGGTGTTAAGACAGGCTCTTCTAATGCATCTTTATCACCATCTGTTGGCACATCATTTTCAAACAAACTTGATAGACTTGGAGTTTGCAAACTTGAAGCATCTACATCTTGATAAGTGGTATCCTAATATGTATTCAATTTCTCTTCTATATCCTCCAACTTTAAGAACTCAGTTTCACCATTTGAAATTCCATTATTTCCCCCATTCAGATTATTTCCCCCATTCAGCTCAGGCTCATCACTCAAGTTCTCCCCTTGAGGAGATGAGCTCAAAACTCCCCCTGTGTAGTGTGGTTGGGTTTCATGGAAGGATACATCCAAAGAAACATGTAATTTTTTTATTTTTTGGATCATAACATCGGTAGCCTTTTTGAAAATCTGAGTATCCAACAAAAACACATCGTTTGGCACAAGGATTTAATTTGCTTCGTAAGGCTTTGGGAATATGAACATACGCTGTATACCGAAAGATTCTAGGTTCAAGGTTTGGTAGATGGGAAATAGAGTAAAAAGATTGTAACTTTTGTTGTGGAGTTTGGAAGCCAATAACCCGAGAAGGAACCTGATTGATTAGATAAACTGCAGATTTGACCGCCTCTCCTCAATAAAACTGTGGCATGTTCATCCCAAAGAGAGATACACGTAGCACCTCCATAATTTGTCTATTTTTCCTTTCTGCCAACCCATTCTATTGCGGCGTGTACGTACAGGAGGTATGGTGACGTATTCCCGGCTGGCTTAGATATTCTCTAAATGAAGCATCAATAAATTCCATGGCATTATCAGATTGCCAATTTTGAATTTTTTGCTGAAATTGAGTAAGGAACATATTGTAAAATTCCTTAAATGCCATAAATGCATCACTCTTCTTATGAAGAACAGACACCCATATGAACCTGGTGTGTTCATCAATGAAAGTAATAAAATATCGAGCCTTTGAAATTGATGGAACCCTTGCAGGTCCCTGTTAAGTCAAAATGACTTTAAGTGTTTAATTGTAACATCCCGCCCCAAAGGGCTAAGGGCTAGGACCCGATCTGAGGCTTAAGGATATACATGGGTCTCATGGGTATGAGTGTTAGAAGATTGAAGGTCGGATCGGGTGAATGAC
>JAOTAX010000003.1:13027005-13038654 GCA_025629825.1 Erythroxylum guanchezii | reverse complement strand
CTGTTAGCTTTTACTTTTACAAAACAAGCAATATGTGAACTTTTCGGGATGAGATCGAACTTTCCATGTTCAATACTTGCGCTACCAATCGTAGGGAATATTTCCTTTACCACTAAAAGCATGTGGATCGGTGCGTCTTTATTCCCATCCTCCTTCAATCCCTCAAACCGGCGTGCCCATGTATAGTATAGGGACCCATCTGCACGCGGTACGCTCAAAGCATTCCACTTTATTCAACCAAGACGTGACAAAGCCACAATAATTCTCTCTTTTTTTCTTGTAATCAAAATTTGGGTACAATAATTAAAAAAAAAAGATGATAGATTAATTCTTCTTCCGTCAGTAATTTAAAATTAAACCACAATTGATATGGGAATCCGTAGTTGTTTTTTCTAATTTCTTTTGGGGGCCAATGATAAGATGATATATATAGTAAACTAGGAATGGAAATTTCTAGAAACACTATTAAAAAAGACATCGAGACGGCACCGTTGTCAGCAACATAAAACAAAACGTATAAACACTGGCTCTTTTGGTTATTATTTAAGAAAAAGAAAGAGGAGAAAAACACGAACACGAACACGAACTGCCTCTGGGCACCGAAACACGCCGCCACTTGCCCTTCATCTCTCTCTCCATTTTGGTTTGATAATTCAATGATTATCTTTTGCATAATCAGTCGATGAAATTGGAAGGTTTTCTCTGATATTATCTTCCCTGTTTGATTCAGAGAGAATTCATTACCAAAAGTGAACGGGTTCTTCTTCTGAGATCACATCCGGTATTTATTCCGAGTGAATCTTTTCTTTTTCTTTTTTCCTGATCTTTTTGTTATTTGCATTTTTCATGTTAATCTGTTTTTTCGTTGCTTGTTTACTGAAAAAAATGTTGGTTTACATCGACGTAGAATAAACCCTAGCTTTGGTGTTTACTTTTTCCGTGCATTTGATTGTTTGACGCGCTTTGTTTATCGAGAAGAACCCAAATTGGATCTGTCGTTCTTCCTGATTTTTGGGGATTGTTAATTTGTTTTTGCTTTAAGATTGTTCATTATGTTTGTCTTTTAGGGCATCGAAGTTTCGCTCTTTTGTGTTGGACTCATTGTAAGATTTGTTCAGATATGTAGTTGATTGCATGTTTGCCCGTCTACGAGGGCATTGCTGTCGATTATATTCGTGGGTTGATGTCTAGATGTGGTTTTTAAACTAAAATGATGCTACTATTATTGTTTCAATAGCCAAAAGTTGTCCTGTAGCGTAGTTATTAACGCAATTGGATCTTATAAGTTAGACTGAGAAACTGTTGACGTGTTTTCTTATTGAACAGGGTAGAGCGTGAAGTACTTCTTGAGTTGTTGACATCTTTTTTTGATTGAACGTGTATCGGCAAAGATGTCAACTCCTTCAAGGAAGAGATTGATGAGGGATTTTAAGAGGTTACAACAAGATCCTCCTGCTGGCATTAGTGGTGCTCCTCAAGACAACAACATTATGCTATGGAATGCTGTTATATTCGGGTATGTCAAGAAAAGATATTAATTTTATTGACAAAAATTCTGCTACTTATTCGATCATCATTGTCCTCCTCTACTTCTCTTCTGTTGGTTCTCTGTGATTTTTCAAATGGCTTTAGATACATAACGTTCCAACAGTGCCCTTATGCTCTTTATTGGATGATTTGCAGGCCTGATGACACACCATGGGATGGAGGTAAGCTGACTCCTTTGCATGATCTGAAGAAAGAAGATTATCTATGGCATCCATTTCTTTTAATTTTATTGCCCAAATCTTGATTGATGTCGGTTAGTAACATGAATTATTGCAATTGTGGTTGTTAATTAGTGATGTGAATTGTTATATTCACCAGATCCTAGGATATATACTGTCTTTAAGGAAGATGTTCTGATCCTTTTACTTGCTTTTGCTTCTCAGTTGGTGTTCTATTCCTGTGCTGTTGTTTTTATTCCTTATTTGTTTAGTAGACATTATCAATTATCAGCTATATATGGTGAGATGGAGATAATTCATATGAGGTATTTGAATTTAGTATTTGAGGAAGTTGGCTTTTCAGTATTTTCATTTGCTGCACAAATCAGTGTTTTAGCTAGTTTCTTTTATATGGTAAACTGTTATGAGACATATACAGGAAAATATGAACATATGATCTACTTCACATTCAGAACTAGCTTAGTGTTGGATAGCTACATATATTTTTCTATTTTATACTTGCATGCCTATCATGCATTTAAAATAAACAATGAAGATTGACTACCTATACAAT
Organism: Erythroxylum guanchezii; assembly: GCA_025629825.1. Lineage (NCBI taxonomy): Eukaryota > Viridiplantae > Streptophyta > Magnoliopsida > Malpighiales > Erythroxylaceae > Erythroxylum > Erythroxylum guanchezii. The sequence continues at coordinate 13,036,374 of JAOTAX010000003.1, read as the reverse complement.
GCCTGTAATGCTGCAAGAGGTGTTTGGGAAATTCCATTATGGTTATATTGCTTCCTTAGATTTTTTTTTTTTGAAAGCTTCATAACATGTGCTAGTTTCTCTTGGTGTTTTGGTTAGGATCATGTCATTATTGCAATATTCTTCATTTTATTATAGTCTAGAATAAGTTCATCTTGATGTAGATGGTTTCTGTTTTTAGTATGGATTGTTATTTTACTTATGAAAGACGGTTGTTGGGCTTAGGTCTTAGTTTTTGAGAAACCAGATTCATGTTACGATGTATGCAATGCTTCTTCAGGTACGTTCAAGTTGACACTTCAATTTACAGAAGATTATCCTAACAAGCCTCCTACAGTGCGCTTTGTGTCTCGAATGTTCCATCCAAACAGTAAGTTGGATAAAGCAGCATTTATCTTTTTTTCTTCTTGACACCTTATTCCTGACCATTGATCGCATAACAAACTGTCCCTTGCTTGGAAGTTGAGTTGAATTATTCCTTTTCATTTCACCAGTCAATAAAGAGTTAGTTTGCAATGCACTTTAATTGTAGATAATCCTCTTCATAGAAATTTCATTTCAAATGTAGGATTCAATTGTCGGTTATCAGAGAGTACCAAGAAAAAAATTATTATTAACCAAAATATGTTTATGCGTAGAGTTGTACATCTTTGATACACCTGCTTCTTGCCTTTGCACATCTTAATCTTTCAATTGCAATAATAGATAAGCTAAGCATGAGAATGAAAAGATTTATCAATAATTCTAGACTGTTGGGAGGAAATTCGTGTAGTTGGTTCTGAAGTTTTAAGGCACATAATAAGTAACGACCTTCAAGTTTGCAGTTCTCGTTTCTTCCATGCTGGTCGATCACTTCTAGAACTGTAAGAAAATTCCGTGTGATGAGATGCATAATTTTGTCTATTCATGCCATATGACTGTCATTATTTGGTTTGCCTTCCCTTCAGTTTATGCAGACGGAAGCATTTGCTTGGATATTCTACAAAATCAGTGGAGTCCCATTTATGATGTGGCAGCCATACTCACATCAATCCAGGTAACGCACATTCTTCTAATACTTCTCTTGGGCCCTAATTGTCATCCATCCCCCAATATGTCACATGCATACTTGTAGATTCTTACAATTTGAAATCTGATGTTTATAATTTCACTATTTGTTGTTGCAGTCATTACTATGCGACCCAAACCCAAACTCACCTGCAAATTCAGAAGCAGCACGAATGTTTAGTGAGAACAAGCGCGAATACAATAGAAGAGTTCGTGAAATTGTGGAGCAGAGTTGGACTGCTGATTAGTCTTTCTGGCGCCATGACATGGAAAGTTTAGATATGGTCCGCAATCTGTTTAAATATTGTTGGAAGTTGGAACAAAGACTTGTGCTTGCTTTAACAAGTAACTGTTAAATGTTTGCTTGGTTCCAAGGAAGGAACCTTCCCATGTTGGTTGCGATGCTTGTGCCTACTGCATTTCCCCACTCTTGAACAGAAATACTTTAGGTTGATATTTTCTTCAACTCAGATTGGAAGTATATGCATTAGACCAACATGAAGATCAATATTATAATCCCTTTAATGCATGAACGCATCAAGCTTACGAAATCCATTCGTATTCTTTTTGATCAATATTCTAATCTCTTTGATGCATGAACGCGTAAAGCTTCTCACAAAACTCCCCAACTGCAGACCTGGTGTAAGACGGTTGTTACTGTGTTCTATTCATATTCTTTGCCATATCTTTCTTTAAAAAGTCGTGGCTCGTATTTTTGGGTGCAGTGGAATTTGCAAAAGTCCGGCAAGATTTGGAGCAATTTTTTGTGAGTGGGAGGCCACGGGTTTGAGTTACAAAGTTTCTTTGTAAAATATTTTTAAAAAATTGCGTATAATTGATGACCTTTTTCTAACCGCTCAAAGTAAGGAGCTTGTGTGTTGGAGTATGAGATCTTCAATTTGATGCATCTAGTAAGGTAGAATGTAATTGTTATAAAAGTATTTTTGGCACCAAACTTATATTGAAATCATGTTTATTCCTTCGACGGTCTCATTTAGGTTTTCAAGCGAGATTTAGTCTTTTCATGTGATTGTTGATTAACAAATTTGATTTTTAAACATCTCATGATTTTCAAAGTGTTTAATTGTTACATTCGAATAAAAATATTGCGAAAATATTAAATAATCATAAGTAATAAGAAACATACAAGAGTTATGGTAAATATTAATCTTTATTACTTTTTCAAAAGTATACAAAGGAATGTTCTCTTTCGATGTATTTTCTTTTTACTCATCTTTATTCTAAGCAGCAATATCCTTATCTTTATAATTCAGAATCTTAATTGAATTGAATTAAATAGATCACCTTTATCATTATCATATTACATCACACCTTTATCCAAATAGGACATTATCTGATTAATTAGCCAAAAATTCCGTCATCTTCAAATGATCCTCTTATATGGTCTTCATCTTTTAGAGTTGATGTATATTTACTATGATTTTATCTGCCTCATCATCCAAGATTTCCCAATTATCTCAATTCATTGATGATGAGTTATTCAAGCTTAAAGCCTTTCATAAGCATACTGGTTTGATCCAATGCTTACCCATGTTATGTCTATTAGTCATAGTCTGCTTATTTAAACACATATTAAATTCTTAGAGTTTTCACATGTCTCCTTCACAAGGTTTATTATGCCCAACATAGCATAATTATTGAGATAGACTTCTTCTATCAAATCTTCAGCTCCTTCTCCTCAATCCCTCACGACCATGGAATTCATTTATTCCTCACCCACCTTTCATCTTGGGCATTCACGAGCAACATATATCCTTTCATAAATGAAACAAGTAATATCCGTTTTATTTGTTTCTTACTTGTATTGAGAAGAATCACGTACCTTCTCCTCGCCTTTCTTCGAGCCATGCTGTATCCCACCCTTCTTTTTGTCCTTATTGCTAGTTCAAAATTGGTGGAGGCATTTGGAGATCTATTAAGACATCTGCAGCCATTATTGGGATTGGGAGGTCTTTCATGTTCTACCTCCAAACCTTCATTGTCTTCCTCAAACATGTTCTATATGTCCAACATCAAAGATGTGAATTTTCTCAAATACTCCCACACTGATCCATCTTACCTTAAACACTTCAAAGCCTCTTTCGCGAGCCATGAAGTGTTTTTGAGAAGGAAATGATTCGTTAGCTCCTTCTTCATCTCTCCTAAGTGTCAATGGAGGTTTACTGGAGGTTATTATTCTCTACCACAACTTTGCATCATCCACCATATATATAATCATTATTGACATCTTCTCCGAATCGGATACATTTATTGATGCAAAGTATTGCTCCATATCTTTAAAAAAATTTCAAGCTCCTTAGCACTCTGCTTGCCATCGAAAACTTGGGACTCTCACACCTTCACCAAAGTGCTTTTGGCACGCTAAACATCCTATGTTGCAATGACAAATCTTAGGATCGTAATTTCCAACCTAGAATCTTACTGTGCTTTCATCAAGTCTTCTATTTGATGTTGCAATAGTTGGATCTGTGCCTTTAAAATCTCGAATTGAGATTACTAGAAAGTGACATCTTCCTCCCTTTGAGTAATTGACCCTATGAGTATCTTTACTCTATTGACACACTTTGTCAAATTGTTTCCTTTTTCCATATCAATATTTTGGCTCTGATACCTATTGATACAAAGGTTTTCCTGAAAACTGAACTTATACCAAAGTCACGCCTACTCCTTTGTACAACAATCTCACTTAGGTCTATTTAAATAAGACTAAGTCTTTCTATATAATCGATGACGAACAAAACCTTATTCTCGAATGCCTCATGACCCTCAAAGTGTTTAAATCTCACATTCAAGTAAGAATACTATGAAATCATTTTGCAACAATAAACACACAACAGTTATGGTAAAAATCAATCTTTATTACTTCCCTAGGAGTATACAAAAGAATGCTTTCTTTAAATGTGTTCCCCTCCCACTTATCTATGTCCTAAGGAGCAAGACACAAATAAGCTATTTATATTCATCCCTGGCTTTATAATTTAAAATCTTAATCAAACTCAACTAACTAGATTAAATCTATCTTTAGAGTACATCATACTAACTAATTAGATGGCACCCCCATCCAAATAGAACTTTATCTGATAGGATTTATATACATCCCAACTAACAAGATAAGAGATTTTATTCAGTTAGAAAAGATACACCTATATCCATGAAGAACTCCATTATCATTAGATGATCCTTCTATATGGTTTTTATGTTTTAAAGCTGACGTATATCTACTGTGGTCTTATCCACCACATTATCTAAGATCTCCCTTTAATTCTCTATTTTATTGATGATGAGTCATTTAAGCTCAAAAATTTTCATAACATAATGATCTAGTCCAATGCTTACCAATGTCAAGTCCATTAGTCATTGTTCGTCTATTTAAGCACAAATTAAGTCCTTAGAGCTTTCATATGTCTCCCTTATGCATGTGATCCAGCTAACCTTCAACTTAAGGTTCATCTCAAGCTATCTTTTGGTCTCACATCCGAATCTTTCATTTCTTTAAAGATTACCGCAATGTGTACCAATGCACGCCAATGCTTGCCTACTTTCAAGCTTCTCTTAATAGTACGTCTTTTTCTTGCCTACTTGCAAGTCTTTATCTTGTTTCATTGTCCTAAGTGTCAAAAATTGGTCAAGACTTGCCAATACCTGGACGATTCTATGATTAAGACTTAAGGGTCTAACAAACTACCCCTACTAAGAATTCGACTCCTCCTTCAAAATAATTTGCGGGCACACCTCTGGATATGGATCCCTTAAAGACTCTTTATTCATTGGCACATCTATGATGTATTATTGTCCCTCTTTATCGAGTTTGTCCTCGCTTTTTTTTGGACGATTTTTTATAAGGCCCATTGTACGTAATATAGTATAATTTTGAGATAGACTTCTTCCATTGAGTCTTCAACTCCTTTTCCTTGATCTTTTACGGCCATGGAATTTATTTGCTCCTTACCCACCTTTTGTCTTGAGGATTCAAAAGTAAAATTTGTGCCTTCACAAATGAAACAGACAATATTTTGTTTTGTTTTTTTTCTTAGACTTACATTTAGAAGAATCAAATACCTTCCCCTTGCCTTTCTCTGAGACATTATGTGTTCTTTTCATCCTTGTTGTTATTTTAAATTGGTGGGGGCATTTGAAGATCTACCAAGGCATCTGCAATCACTATCGTGCTTGGGAGGTCTTTTATGTTCTACCTCTAAAGCTCCATTTGTGCATAACCTAGCAAGTCGCTTATGAAATTGAACAACTTGTCTTCCTCATACATGTTTTGTACGTCTAACATCAAAGATGTGAATTTTCTCATATACTCTCACACTGAGCCATCTTGCTTCAATCACTTCAAAGCTTCTTTAACGAGCTATGAAGTGTCCGTGGGGAAGAATTGGTCCATTAGTTCCTTCTTCATCTTCTCCCAAGTGTCAATGCGAGGATTACTCACACTGATATTGTTAGAGGTTCTTATTCTTCACTATAGCTTTGCATTCTCCTCCGTAAACATAGTCATGATTGACACCTTCTCTAAATTGGATACCTTTGTCGTGCAAAGTATTGCTCTATATCCCACAAAAAAAAAACTCCTTGGCACTCCACTTGCCATTAAAAAATTGAGGCGCTTGCACCTTTACTAAAGTACTTTTAGCATGTCCAACAACCTGTGTTGCAATGACACACTTTAAGATCATGATCTCCAATCTAGAACCCTCTTATGCCTTGATCAATTTTATTATTTAATGTTCAACCTGTTGGATCTGTGCTTATAAAATCTCAACTGAGATGAGGAGGAAGTGACCTCTTCCACTTTTTAAGGAATTGGCCCTGTGAATGCCTCCATTCTACTGACATGCTCTGTTAAATTGCTACCTCCTGTCATATAGATATTTTGGCTCTAATATCTATTGTTATAAAAGTTTTCCTGGACACCAAATTTACACTGAAGTCGCGCCTGCTCTTTTGCACAACAATCTTACTTAGGTCCGCTTAAGCAAGACTCACCCTTCCCATGTGATTGTTGACTAATAAAACTTTGATATAAAATTCCTCACAACATTTAAAGTGTTTAACTCTCAAATTCGAGTAAGAATTCTACGAAAGTATTAAATAATCATAGGCAATAATAATATATAAGAGATACAGTAGAAACCAATCTTTATTACTATCCCAAAAGTATATAAAGGAATGCTCTCTCTTAATGTGTTCCTCTCCCACTTATCTGTGTTCCAAGAGCAAAACTTAAATAAGCTATTTATAGGCTTTCCCAACTTTATAATTTTGAATCCTAATTAAACCGAATTAACTAGATCATCTCTATCCCTATCAGATTACATCATACTAACCAATTAGATGACATCCTTCTCTAAATAGGACCTTATAGGATTTAGCTTCATCCTAATGAACAAGATAAGAGATTGCATTTAATTAGAAAAGCTACATCTATATCCCTAAAGAACTCCACTATCTTTAAATGATCCTCCTATATGATCTTTATCTTTTAGAGCTGATGCATATCTACTATGATTTTATCAGCCACATCATCCAATATCACCCCGTGATCTCTATCCATTGATAATGAGTCATCTATGCCCAAAGCCTTTCATAACATACTAGTTTGGTCCAATACTTACCCATGTCAAGTCTATTAGTCATGGTCCATCTATTTGAGCACACATTAGGTCTTTAGAGCTTTCACATATGTCCTCATACATGTGATCTAGACAACCTTTAACCTACGGTCTGTCTCAAGCTATCTTTTGATCTCACATTTAAATATTATGTGTCATCAAAGATTACTGCAATGTGTACCAATGTATACCAATGATCACTTACTCTTGGGCTTTTATCAATAATGCCTATTTTCCTTGCCTACTCGCAAGCTTTTTCCTTGTTTTGTTGTCCCAAGTGTCAAACATTGGTCAAGGCTTGTTAATGCCTACATGATTTTATTATTAGGACTTAAGGTCTAACAATTATCCACTATGCTCACACCGAGTATAACAAGGGATAACATACACTAAAAATTGACCCTCTACCTAATAATTAGAAGGCATATTTTCCATCCATAGTGAAAATAATATTAATAAACGTCCACAGAAAACCTTTACAATTTACGCTGGAAAAAATGATAAAGAGATTTTATACTAAAAAATAACTTCACCCGTTTAAGCGTGGTTTGGGTTACATTTTGGACGATGATGTCATGCCATTCATGTAGATGCTGATTACATATGAGAAGCTATTGATAGTACCTAAAATTTTGGATACATTTTTAGTGAGACAAATAGGAGAGTTGGAATGCTAGAAGATGTATTGTAGAAAAATGTTGTTTAAAAGGGTGGCACAAACTTGTTTTATTTAAAAGTCTCTGATTCCAAACATTTTGACAGAGCTTTTGATATTAAGGAATCGGAGAACATCCTTTAAAGTTTGTAGTAATAATTTGATGCTTCAAAAAGTTCCTTAAGCTAATAATCATGATAATTAGCATGACTAGAATAGGTAAAATTTTGGTGGAGAGCTTAAATGGACAATGATTTAAATATAGCGAACTGATATTTGGGAAGTGTTGGTTTGCTCAAGAGAACAAGTCAATTTTGCAATATATCGTAGATTGATCATGAATCACTATAGAGGAGATCTTATGTAATTATGTAAAAGCACTTAGTTCGTTAATGCTAGATATTTGTAAGATATCCAAAGAAGATAAGTTATTCAAGTTTCTATCTAAATTGCAAACTTGGATACAAATTGAATTCCCTCATAAAGGTGTATAAGATTTATTAAGTGCAATTGCAATTGTTAATTAGTTAGTTGACTTGCATCCTAACAAATATAAAGAAGTAATAGGTACCTCAAATCAGTCCAAGTCCAATGATAATTATAAAATGGCAATAGTAAGCTTAAATATAAGTGAAAACAAATGTAAAGTGAGAAAAAAAGCAAGATGAATGGAAATGGGGCTTCATATAATAGGTATAAGAATGAATACTGGTTATTTTATTTGCAATGAACCTAACTTTCCATGTGCAAGAGATAACTAATGCTACCGCGGTAGAACATGAAACAAAAGGTGAAGACGCAAAATTGGTTAATCCATTCCAATTGTTTAACACTCTTTCAAAAGAGGTAAACATTATTCATGTCTTTTAGTTACACCTAATAGTCTGAATTAATGGTGTAGATATTGTTGTGATGGTCGATATTAGTGCCACATGCATAATCATTATAGAGAAGTTGGTTGCTAATTTCAAACTAAAGGTGAAAAAGAGCATAAATTGATTGAAAAAAGTGAATGAAAAAGTGAAGAATATTGACAGAATGGCTTATAATGTAATTGTGAATATTAAAGGTTGGGCTAGCAAGATAACATGATGGTCATTTTATTGGATGATTTCTATGTCATCCTTGGTATAAACTTCCTCTATCAGTATAAGGTAATAAAATATATTCACATTTGTATGGAATCATGTTTATGGAGGAATAAGTCCTTTGTTTTATTGGAAATTTCAATCCTATAATAAAAGAATTCAATATTAATTTCAAATCTCATTTTATTTTCAAAATAATGGTGGAAAGGGTTTAGAACATGGAGAGAATGCATATCTTATTGCCATAGTTGATATGAAGGAAAATGCAATCCTAAAAATATTAAATGAGATTGCTTCTTTTCTAGAATCCTACTAAGATATGATGTTGATAGAATTTGTTAAGGAACTATCACCAAGGTGGGCAATTAATTGTTAAATTAAGTTCAAACTAGGTGTTGTTCCTCTTATACATTCCTCATACCAAATGTTTCAATTGGAATTAAAGGACTTGAAAAAATAGTTGGGTGAATTGTCAAAAGCAGGTTTTTGCAATCTTCAAAAGTTCTTTATGGTGCTCTTTTTTCTTTCTAAAAGAAGGAAGATGACTTATTAGACGTGTGTATCAATTATCAAACATTAAATAAAGTAACCATCTATAATAAGTATCAGATTCTATTTTAAAGGACATATTGGATATGGCTTCAGCCTTCTTAAAACTAGATCACTGATCAAGTTATTAGTCAGTTAAAATTATTGAGGGAGATGAGTCAAAAACCATATGTGTAACACCCCACTCCCGCCTGATCCGAACTCGACATCGTTGGTGATATCCGAGTCCGTGCCCCGCGAGGGTGGCGTGCTACATCAGTTAGTCGAAACTCAGTATAAAATTTTCTTTTTCATTTCACTCATGTGCGCGGAATAGACAGTAAACAATCTGAGCCCACGTTCATAAATAAACATTTTCAGTTATTACAATCAT
>JAOTAX010000003.1:12997856-13026905 GCA_025629825.1 Erythroxylum guanchezii | reverse complement strand
CAGTTACTTTTCATGTGCAAAATCGACTGTTCACCAGTACTAGTATACATGTACAATCCTAATTAGTCCCAATCACTTTCACCCCTAGCCAATTTACTATTTTACCCTTCCCGTCGGGGGTGGGATGTTACAATATGTCTATCTTGGTAAGGTGCTTGCGAATTATAATCATGCCTTTTGGCTTGAACAATGCCCCCATCACATTATATAATTTAATTAATGATGTTCTAAATAAGTTTCTAGATGACTTTGTGGTCGTATATCTTGATGATATTATGGTCTATAAAAACTCTATAGACAAATATGTAAGTCCACTTATAACAGATGTTAGAATGCTTGTAAAAGAACAATCTGTATGTTAAGAAAAAGAAGTATGAGCTTACAAAGTTAGTTATTAAGTTTATGGGGTATTTGACAAGTAAAAGCCAAGTTTGGATAAATCCTTAAAAGGTACGAAACTTTAAGAGTGGAGAACCCTACTAAGGTGTCAAAATTGTAGCCTTTCTTAGGACCTGTTAATTATTATTAGCGATTCATCTAAATTTGTTCTATGAAGGTTTGCCCTATCATTGATTTACTGAAAAAAGTATTAAAAAAACATGGTGTTGGTTAGGCCATTATGTATATGTTTTTTAGAAACTAAAGTAGTTTATTACTTCAAAACTAATTGGGAAACTTTGAATTTCCATTTAAAGTTCATAATGATGTATCAAATAAATTTATTAGTTGTATGCTACTCTAGGAGGGACATTTAATATCATTTAAAAGTAAAAACCTAAAAAAATTGAACTAAGATATTTTATCCATAAGAAGGTAGTGGTTACAGGTATATTGCTTAAGGATGTGACAAATATACCTGCTAAGGCTAAACTTTGTAGTTCAAACAAATAATATGTCAAATACCTTTTTTAAGGCACATAAGAAATTGTAAGCTAAGTAAGCAAGATGGCAGAAATTCTTGATTGAATAAGATTTCACTTGGAGCACAAATCAGGAAAATGTAATCAAGTAGCATATTCTCCTAGTTGTAGAGAAGTGTGTTTTGCCTACGATAATATGTCCAAAAAAGAAAGTTGATTCAATGGACATAATTTGACAAGGGAAATTAATTATTATCTTTTGGTGCTAGAAATGCATAATGATATCACAAAACAATACTTTCTAGATGATAATTACTTATTGGCAAAGGCAGTAAAATATATATTCCTCAAATTAATGGACTTCATATTGAACCTATAATGGAATCACGCGATTAACAGTAGGTAGGACATTCTAAAAGGGAACAACTGATAAAGTTATTATCATTATTCCATATATGACATCAAATAAAGTAGGAAATAGCGGCCTTTTTTGATAAGATGTTATTTTAATACGTTAAACAAAATTAACTCTTTTGTTTTGACTATATTTTGATGCTTAAATAAGAAAGCTAATATTTTTTTTGTTTTAAAAGATGGCAAGTAGAGATTGCATCAAATTGGAGCATTAATGGTCAAAATTACAAATTTTGGAAAAAAAACAAGTTAATAGATTACTGCAGAGGATAAAACGAGATCACGTCTAATTCCATATTCACTTCATGTTGGATCCCGAACTTTTCTTGGAAGCTAGAACTGTTAAATGAGAAATTGTTGATGATTATTTATGTGTAAAGAAAAGAGAATTCTTGAATTTGAAATGAAATATGGATTAATTTAAGGATGAGTTTAAGTTAGAGTTCAGTATATTTGGGAAAGTTATCAAATTAAGAAGGCAAATTTTGAATATGGATTGTTGTTGCATATCAGTGAGATGTTATGGATGAGAAAATAGGAATGAATGATGAAATATAGTTGGATGGTTAAGAATGATGTTGCATGAGATTTGATAGTGTTTGAGTTTAAATCAAAGTTGAAAATGCAGAAAACTAATAGAGCATGAATAGGTTGATTATGAATTCTTGGTTTTTGATGATTTGTGGCTAAACTTGCATATTTTGGAGTAGTATGAAATTATGGTGAATGAGTTGATTTAAATGGAGTAGAAAAATTATTAAAAAAATTGAAGTGTTGGATTTTGGAAAGTGGAAGTCTGAAAATTTTCTGAGTATGAACAGTGGAGAGTTGGATTTTTTGATATGAAATTTCTGTGATTTTTCTGGGTTGATCTAGAGAGATTTTGATAAAATTGTCTTCATAAAAGTTGTAGTTTATCTTGCTAGCCTTCTAATGTTATACAGTATGATATTTTTCGATATCGAGGCTGGAAGTTATGATCATTTGAAGTTTGGATGTTGTTTAGGATGGAACTTTCGGGATAGCCTCATTGTTTGGAAATTTTAACCCTTATAGAGGCAAAAATTATTTTTGATGTCTCATAGAAGTTGTAGGTCTAGAAGTCTTCTTTAAAACGATCTTTGGATGACCTTAATCTGATATTTGTAGCAAAAGTTATAGAGGTTTGAAATTGTGATGTCAGTAGAAGAGAGGAAGAAGGAATTATGGGTCCACTGGAGTGTCGCGATCGTGCGCGCAGGACCACTCATGAAGTCGCGGTCGTGCATGTGCACGATCACGACCCGTAAGCCTCCCTTCATACCTAAACATCTTTTACTCTTTTGGCTCTAACTTTGTCATCCGACCTTCAAATGACCTGATTTTTAAAGCATTGGATTCCTAACTCATTCCTCTATCTCTCCATGAAAATTTATGGATTTTGAGATTAATTTGAAAATGATTGATTGAATCAAAGTGAGAGTATCGGTTAAAAGAGTATGAGTTGGATATTTCTTCTGAACATGGTTCAGTATTTTGATGACATCTTGATCTATAGAGATCCAAATGAGATGATTCTTATTTCTAACTAAACTAGAGACATGGAGCTACAAATTATCTGAAGGAATCAAATTTCAATTCAGTCCCTAAGACTTTCAATTTCCGGAGTGAAGTTGGGTATAATGTATAGTCTCAGTTTAGCAACAGTCCGAAAGTGTTTGGGCCATAACTTTTAGATTTCTGAACCAAATTGAATGATTTTGGTGTCATTGGAAACATAAGACAATGAGGAACATTTTCTTAGAAGGAAGTGCTATCAAATTCCTTCAATTGCATGATTAGAAAAAGGTCTTGATTTTTGGAAGGAGTTAAGCATGATTTAAATAATTTTGAGGTTTTTGTTAGATTAATTATTTTATTTGGAGTTAATTATTATGTTAATGTTGGTTGGATTTTAAAATATGGTTTGGTTGAATTAAGTAGCAAGAGCATGTATGTATGAGGGCTTTTTGGGAAGACCACTTAAGCTTTTAAGTTACAAGGCTTACATGTAAGGGTAAATTGGTCATTTTTCACTCATTAATGGCAAGATTGTAAGTAAAACGTGTGGTCTTGTGTTTAAGAAGGGGGGAAAATGTGAATTGCAAGGAGAAGAAGAGAAGAAACAAAATTAAGAGAGAAACAAGGAGAGAGTGTCGGTTTTGGGAGAAAAGAAAGAAGAAAAGTTAGGTCTTGATTTTTCTTGGCTTTCAAGAGGGATTTTGAAGTTTATTCAAGAAGGAAAAAAGGAAGAGGATGATGAGAGCTTCCATTCAAGCTAAGAAACCCTTCATTTGGTGAAGGATCAAGGTAAGAGTGCGTTTGATTTGTTGGATTTTTAGAAAGATTTTGGTTCATGAAGCTTAAGAAAGGTATGGGTTTAAGTTTTCTAAGATCAATTTTATGATTATGTGTTATAGGTTATCCAATTTGAATTCCTATTGATTTGGAAATTTTGTCATTGTGAAGGAAAGTAAGAGAGGTAAAAAGGAGCAAGAGTAGAGGCATTTTTGAACAAGTATTAAGCAAGGAAATAAGGTGGGTTTCATGTTTATAATTGAATAATGAGCCATTAAAGTTTTTTTCAAATCAAGAGAACTAAATGATTTCAATTACTTCATATATTGTTTTTAAATGATTTAAAGAATTTGCTTATGTGTGTATATGCTTAATTGATTGGATTTGAATTATTGTGAATGTGAAAAAATGCATGTGTATTGTATTTTAATTAGCTCGATAATGAATTATTGAGATTATTAAAAATGCATTGCGATTTATGAATAATGATCAAGTTATGCCATTGAAACATGTTATGGCATTTTGTATGAATGAAAAGATTGAAAAGCTCGAAAGTATGAGCATTCAATAAGTTGATTTGAGCATGATTATGAGCTTCTGTTTGGGCGAGAGAGGAACGTTTCGTTAGTCACGTGCACGTCGACCTATAGCCTTCTCCCGGCTGCCCGCTTGAGGTTACGAAATCCTAAGAAATCGGACTCGTTTTGTTCATGGTATAAACTTCGGTTTATCCGTTTTGTTCCATGAAACTCTCGAGTCATTTGTTTGTGCATTGCATCTTTGAATGATCAAGTATGTTGCATCAATTGAGTGTTCTGTAATGATTGTTAAATGGATATGCTATGTTGATTTTATGATATTTTATCTATAAGTTTTGAGTCAGAACTGCGAATTTGACTGAGAATTTGAGAACGAAGCATTTTATGAATTTATTATGATTTTTATACGATAAATGAATATTTCGACGGTTTTACTTAGTATTAACTATAAACTTGTTACCCACGAGCTTTAAGCTCACCCCCTTTCATTCCCATCTCTAGGTGATGAGAAAGAGATCGGATGAAAGAAAGTCAAGGCATTCGTTTGTTTTTGCATATTTTGTATTTTCAGTTGGCTTTATGTAAAATAAGACTTTAGACATATGTTGAGAATTATGGGATTTGGTATCATTTGTTGTATTTTGAATTTTGAGATTGATGATATAATGTGGCTTGACATGCCATTAAAGTTTGTAAACATTTATCTTATGATGTTAATGGCATATGAATTGTGTATGGATGATATGAGTTGAGTTGGAATTAAATGTATTTGAAGAAGTTTTCCGTTTGTGTTGATGAAGTTTGAACATGAATTGTTGTTATATATATGTGTGTGAGATATTATGGAAAAGCAAGATAGATTTTTGGTGAATGATGGGATGTTATTGAATATGAGGAGGTCTATGATTCAGGTCGAGTGTTGGATGAAATTCTAATTGGAAGTTTTCTAAAATCTGTTATGAATTCAAAAAAAAAAAGAGTCTAATTATGGTGATTGATTTGTATGAGCACGCCACTGAACAAATTGTGACAAGTAATATTAAGCATACGTTTTATGGGTCAAGGGTTGGAATCCAGAAACGGGGCCCAACATATTTGGTATCAGAGCAAGAGGAGATTACAAGGAAATGGAACGATGATAGTCATGGTTTTCTGAAGAGTTGAGTTCTGGAAACGGGACCCAACACTTCAAGAGTTGGAATTCAATTAGGAAACTTATTTCCATCCCTATTATGTAGGGAATTGGATTTGTTTTAGATACGAATCTTTGCAAGATAGAAGTAGACTAGGTTTTGAGTGGGAAAAGAATTTTAAAAACAAAACATGTTTACCACCTTTTAAAAATTCTCTTTTTTGTTTTATTAATTTTCTCTTAATCTTTCATATTTTCTTCTATTTTTGGTGTTGGAGCTAAAGCCATATGCAACCAAATCCAAATATTCTGATTCAAGAGGATTTAAAATTATACTTGTAACCGTGTGAGGTTTTTTTTTTTTTAATGAATAAAGATATATTAATCTACATCAAAAGTTATGACAAGATTACAACATTGCAAGGTTTCAGAAAACCACAAGAAATCTCTAGTCTATCTCACTTGATGTCAGTGTTCCTGGGAGTACAATAAAAATTCTTACAAACATTAGGCCTTGTTTATCCTGCTACAACAAATCATAAGTGCCATTTGGCCTTGATATGGGGAGGTAGCTGGGGATCGGCTCGTTTGGCAATGAGAACAACTCGGATCCAGTTGACGATTTTATCTGTCAACTTGTGCTTGTCTTCTTCAATTTGTTTATACAGTCTATTATTTCGTTCCTTCCATAACATGTATATGGTAGTGATGAATGCTACTTTGGGGAGTATAGCATTGTCATGGCATTGGTGGATCACCCAATTCAGTATATCCTCCCAGTGATAGGTAAAGTCTGCAGCTTCTAGCATGTATAAGATCGTGTTCCACATGGCTTTGGTGTATTCGTAGACAAAAAAAGTGATTCTTGTCCTCCACCACTGAATGAAAAAGTAAACAATTTTTATCCAACGACATTTTGTTCTCAATCGATTCTTAATCGCTAACTACGTAATAACATAACCTTTAGGATTAAGGGACTATTTCCATAAGAGATTGGACCACGATACTGAAGCTGATTCACTTATGAATAAGTTATGGCGTGGAGCATTTGTAAAAAGTCCTCGAGAGTGAGGAGCCCATAGGATTACATCTTCACCTCAATTGTCTCCCAATTGTGGAAGGTGAATAGCTAAAGTAGAGAATCCTTGAAAATGTTGAATCCATTCCCCATCATGAATCAAAGTTGAGACTAGAGTTGAGTGGCAGTCTATGCCAAAGGTATTCAAAGACTGGATTGTTAATAAGAGGGCTGATCTTGAGCTAATATGGTCAGACCACAACCACATATCTTCTCCATCTTTTACTCAGTGTTGAATGAATGGGTATTTTAACTGTCTCATCTTCAGTAGCTCATTGAATGTCCAAGAGAACTGATTTGATTTTACAATCTACCAGAAATTTCATTTGGACCAGAGACTTTCTTTGTCCGTGAGAAGTCACCAAATTTTCTTGCACATTTACACTTTCTGCATGTTCCAAATTGTTGCTATACTCAGTTCCCCTTATTTCCTTGGGGCTGTGACTTCGCACCACTTTACCTTAGCTGTTTTGGTAGATTATGTGCTTCCAGACCAAAGGAAGGCTTTGATCATCATATCAATCTCCTTTGTTATTCTCCTTGGTAAGACAACGTGTGTTGTCCAATATAAACTATTCAAGACAGAAATAATGAGAGTGATTCTCACCGCATAGGATAGTCTTCGATTTTGCCAAGAATTCACCTTAAATTTTATCTTCTTAAGGAGTGGACTACAGTGTACATACTTGAGTTTGGATGTGGTGATAGGTACGCCAAGATACCTTAATGCAGGAGGTTGAATGTTCATCCCCATCATTCAGCTTAGCTCTTCACCATTCTTCACGTCTAAGGAGATGTAGATGCTACTTTTCTCACCAGTGATTTTGAGACTTGACCACTTAGAAAATAATTTTAGAGTTTGGTTTTTTATGTTGATTGAAGATATATCTGCTCCACTAAATAAGTTGAGGTCATCAGCGAATATCAAATGAGTAAAGGAAAGTTCAGCACACTTAAGATGAAATTTATAATATCCATTGTGAGTCGTGAAGGCCTCAAGTAATCTTGATACACCCTCCATTGCAATGGTAAAAAGATAAGGGGATAAAGGATTCCCTTAGCATTCTTGAAGGTCTTAGTTGGGGAGCCATTTACAAGAATATCGATCGAAGAAGATTGGACAACATTCATAGTCCACTCGGTAAATTTCTAAAAATCCATCGCCTCTATATAGATTCTAATGTAGCTCCAGTTGAGAGTGTCATACGCTTTGTGAAAATCGATTTTCATCATACAACTACCCAGTCTCTTACCTGAACAGTAATCTTTCAGCGACTCTTGTAATAAAAAGATATTATCCCCAATGCATCTATCTGGAATGAAAGCATCTTGTGATCAATCAATTATCTCCATAAGCACCTTTTCATTATGTCTGTTAATAGATTTGAGATAGTTTTCTATATCATATTACGACATGAGATTGCTCTAAAATCTCCTATGTTCGAAGGTTGTTTCTTCTTAGGGACAAAACACATAGAGGTGTTATTTACTTCTTTAAACTTTTTTTCTAGAAGAGAAATACTCCAAAATAGCCTTAGAGAAGAGTGTCCTTGTGATAACCCAGGTGTATTGAAAAAATCAAGCAGTAAATTCGTCAAGACTCGATGCTTTGGAGGGGTGCATTCCAAAGATAACTTCTTTTATCTCAAGTTCAGAGAAAGGCTAAATCAATAATTCTTTAAGTTTCCTTCGAATCGAACTAGCTAAAATATTTTTCATGCTTTCTGTCAGTTGTTCATTCACCTCAGGTCCCATTAGCTGTGCATAAAATTTTCTGGCCATTTCAAGAAGAGCATCTTGATCTGAATGTAAATGTCCCCTGTAGTCCTTTAGTTCAGTTATTCTATTGTGGTTTCTTCTTGCTAGCAAGGTTGAGTGGAAGTATTTGGAGTTAGAGTTCCCATCCCTAAGCCAATTAAATCTGGCTTTTTGTTTAAGTATAGAATTTTCGAGGTGTAGCTCCTGTTGATACTCCTTTAACAAATTCCTTTTAGTCACCCGCAATTGTGTGTCCATTGGAGAATTGTAACAAGCCATTTGCACCTTTGTTAGTTGCATTTTAAGGGATGTCAGGTTCTGTGATTTACTCCTCGTGAATTGCTTGATTGCGCCTCTAACCGGCTATAATTTTTTCATAGCAAGAATACTTTAAACCCGTGATTGGCTGCTGTCACACCAAATTAATCTCAGTAACTCCATTGAAAAATCCAAAAGGGGCTCTATGCCTTTTATGTTCCAATAAACCATGAAGTTGCATATATGCATGATCCAAGTAGAGGTTTTCATCGAAGTGCACACTATCCTGAGAACATTTTTGAAACCATTCCATGTTGGCACCGGCTTTATCAAATTTTTTTAATATACGTAGGTTTTTGTTGATTATTGGACCAGGTAAAAAATCTTCCAGTGGAACTAATATCCATCAGCTCAACATAACATAGTAGAGAGGTAAGTTCCTTGGTGTCTCCTACTGTAAAGTTCTTTCCACCTTCAACCTTCTTATGACTCAGGATGCAATTGAAGTCCACAGTAACAAGCCACGGGTCCATGATAGAAATTTGTAATCTTCTTAGGTCTCTCCATAAGTTACTTCACTAAAAGACAAATTTATCTGCATATATGATGGTGAGTTCGAATTTATGTGAGTGACCTCCAATGTGGCAAAGAAGGTGCAGATGCTTATCACTTTGTTCCTACAATTCTACTGCAATCTTGTCAACATTATAAAGGCAAATAATTCTCCCATTAGTGGGAAGTGCTATTGTGGTCCCAAATCATGTTGGCCTTGTAGTAGAAGAGGGTCCTTTATTTTTGTCTCCAGTAATCTAATAAGGGCTGGTTGTTTCTCATAGACTACCTTTTTTATTTTTCATGATAAATCAGAAGGCTTTTATACAAATAATAGAAGATATGTACAGTCTAGAGATTTCGAACCAAAAATCTCTTAATCAAAAGAGTTCAAAGGAATGTTCACCACTTCCTATTATCCTAAAACCATACAACAAACTCAATCAGCCTACTCTCTATCATTTTCCACCTAAAAGAACTTGAATCTAGCAAATCTGTCAACTAACACAAGATATTCAACCCAATTCCAGTAGCACTCTCAATCAACAATACAATAGCATATTATATGTTGCCTGAAGTTAGTTCCCCTTTGCTGGCCGAAAAGTACCTTTTTTACCATTGAACTTTTAAAGGGATCATTGATGCCCTCTATGTTCCATATTATGATAGACATCTTGGGGAAATATACCCTTTTTATGGCCTTTTCCTTTTTTCCTAGTCGTTCGCCTCCTCGATTTGTTAGCATGATTATCGTCCTGATTAACCTTTATATCTTCAGGCTCTTCAGAATTTATCACTGTTTTATCGCTCTCACAAAAGTTTAGTGAATCATAATTAATTTTGAGGGCTTTGATAACCCGACCAAAAGTTTAATGCTGTTGTCAGGGAACTATTTTAGATTCTTAATTTCTTTGTATTATTTTACAATTTACTGCTAATCTCATGTTTTGTATGACTCGTTCTTCTTAGACAAATGAATTGCAATATAATCTAGAAGTTAAGAAGAGAGTGCATTTAAGGAAAGAGACCAAGCAAGGAAGTGATCATACAGATGAAGATCCACATTGTAACACCCCAAGTTAGCGGTTAGAAAATTGAGGAATTTTAGTGCACTTTATGCTTTGCATAATTGAGTTTTCACTGATAAGTGCATAGGTATTTTTGACACATACAAATAAATAGTATACATTTTCATGACATTTTTCGGGTAAAATAGATTTTTATGCGATAAAATTTAGGAAAACTCATTTGGGGACTATTGTCATTATTTCAGAATTTTTGGGAATATTAGAAAATTTTTCTGAAAATTTTGGGATATTTATGGACTAGGAAAATGTTGGAAAAATAGACAAATGGTATTATGACATGTGGCAGTCTTAGATGTTAGCAAAAGGCATACATGTAAGAAGCCACGTGTCACTAGGATAATAAGACACGTATGTACGTGTGTTAGAAAGCAAAATCCATATCTGTAACTTAGTTATTCTTCGGTTTTGCTTAGTTTCCCTCAACACGGAACCTTACTTTCCACTCTCACTGCTGGTGGTTTTTCTAAAAGCAAGGTAAGTGAAATTTTCTGGTACTGTGAACAAGTTGATGATGTTTCATGGTTGAGAAAGGAATACATGTATGAATTGTGTATAAAGCATTTTGGTGATAGTGTGAAATACGCATAAGTTGTTGTCACTGTACATGCATGAATCTGTCAAGTAATGGTAAAAATGGTTTTTAATGAGTTTAATGTTATGGAATGTAGCTTTTAGTGAGGTTGTGATAATGAAATGATCTGAAGTACTTGTGTGTTGAAAAAGACAGAAGATAGGAAATGCAGAAAAGTTTGAAATGGTGTGAATGAGAATTGGATTTTTGAAGTTGGTATTGAATCTCCGATTTTTGATTTATTTGAAGTTGTTGAGAAGATATAGAAGTGAGATAAAGTGGTGAATGTAAGTGTGCAAGTGCATGATGAAGGATTGAAAAAAAAATGAAAGAGTTGTTCAGTGAAGGAAGAAGAAGATAGAATGCACTATCATGTACTTGCACGATAGTGACTTTTCTGAAAAAGTTGGAAGTTCACCGTCGTGCTTAAGCATCACGGTGACATTGCTGGTTAAGTTGGGAAGTTTACCCTCGTGCATAAGCACGACAATGACTTTGCTGAAGAAACTTGAAAGTTCACTCTCGTGCTTAAGCACGACGGTGACTTTTGTTGGGTAAGTTGCAAGTTCACCCTCGTGCTTAGCACAACAGTGACTTTGCTATTTTATTATGGGAGTTCACCATCGTGCTTACGAAGGATTGTTGACGCACCTGAACAACCTTGATTCTTTTGGGCATAACTTTGTCATCCGATATCCAAATGACTTGATTCTTGAACCAATGGACTCATAAGACATTGATCTTTATCTCCACCAAATATTAGGAATTTATGAACTAGATTGTTTGATGAATTTAAGATGGAAATGTGATTGTGTTGAAATATGATAACTGGGATGATTTTTACTGAACATAGTTAGGTAATTGGACTATATCTTGATATGTGGACCTTAGAATGAGATGATTGTTAATTGTGATTAAACTAGAGACATAAGGCTACAAATTTTCTGAAGAAATTAAATTCTAATTCTTCCTGTAAAAATTTCAGAATCTGATTGGAATTTGAGATAAGAATTCTATTGAAGCTTAAGAATAGTCTAAAATCTTTTGAGTATAACTTTCATTATACTGAACCAAATTGGATGAACTTGGTATCATTGGAAACCTAAGACAAATAGGGAAAAATTTTTAGAAGGAAGTATTATCCAATTGCCTCACCCTCCTGATAAGAATAATGGAGCAAAGTGTACCTAAAAGTTGAGTATGAAATAAATCTAGATTGAGGAATTGAGTATGATTTCACATGATCGATAATGTGATAAGATTAAGGATAAGAAACCTAGATTTTTGACATGAACATGCATCACACATATTCAGTATACCTGAGTGTGCATAATTGATTTCATAATCGTGCACAATAGTGATTTATGTTTGTATTAAATGTTTTAGAGGAACCCTTACAGTTACCGATTCTAGATATTGCCGGGACTTCGAGGCAACAAGCAATAAGAGAGCATTTAGTAAGTAATCCTTGAGCAATTTTGTAAGTAATTCAGTAAGTAATTTAAACGGTAACTTTTATAAGTAATTTGATGGTAAATTTTGTAAGTAATTCAGTAAGCAATTTTTTATAGTTTTGCTTTGACTGTTTTGTTTGCTATTGATTTTGATCCATTGAATGAGTTGCAAAGCTGTCAGATTGATATGTTTGGATTCTTGGCATGAAACCATTGATTGATATGTGAATTGAATTTCAGACATTTTTGTTCTTAACTCTGTTAAGTCCTAGTTGTGGGTAAATAGGCATGCCTAGAAGGGTCTACAGCTGCTTCTGTGACACTTCGGTGTCTCCTGTATTGACACTATGGTGTCTCCTGTACTGACACTTCGGTGTCTCCTGTTATTGACACTTTGGTGTCTCTTGTATCGAGACTTAAGTATCTCCTGATATATGATGTCATTTATGGTATCTCCTGTATAAGTCCCGTTACCCACTTCTGTTTATAGATTTTCAGTCTAATTCGTTTTGTATTTTGATCTATAATAAGTTTTGATATGAAGTAAATCTGAAATTTTGATATGATGGGTTAACACCTTATTCTGTTAATCTATTATGTATTCTGTAAGTTCAGTTCTGTTATTGAATTTCATTATGTTTGAGATGCTTATGCAATAACATGTTTCAGTAGCAATTATTATTATACATAGTTTAGTTATTACTCACTAAGCTATATGTTTAGCACAGTGGATTTGCCCGTATAGGTTCAGAGAGAAGGACGTAAGGATTGGAACAAGTCACCCACAATGGCCAAAGGAGTCTGAGTTTTGTGTTGCTCAAAATGTATTTTTGAGTTTGTTTTAGGCTTATATATGACTTTGGATTTTTGTTTGACGGATTTTAGTAACCTTAATTCAGGCTGGTTTCTGACATTATGATATGTAATGTATTTTTGTTTGAGATTCTGAAAATGCATGTATAAAGTGTTTCTTATGTTTGGAATGTTTATTTTTGAATGCTATACTTCCGCAAAATGTTTTGCATTCTATTTGTACTGTCTGTGAGACACTCACAATATCCTCCCAAGGGGTATTAGGACGCCACAACTTTTTGGTATCAGAGCATGGTTTAGGCGATTCTGGTTTATCTAGCACTTAACTCTTGCTTATACTTGTGTGTAAAAGTTGTGCCTGGCCTAATACAGTTGTCCCATGTTTTATCTATAGAATTAAAGATGGAAGGATTTTACGATGTTGTTGATGAGGTTGCTGGGAGAAATCATCCTGAGCAAACTGGTCCATCGATATCTAGACTCTCAAGGGTTAATCGAGGAGAAGCTGAGGTGCCACCTCCTCCTACAACTCAGGGAGAGGCTTTGTTTAAGCTGTCTCAAGATATGATGACCTTACTGCATCATATGACAGCACCTAAGGCTCCAATTGATCAGCTGAGGAAGTATGGAGCTGAGGAATTTACTGGGACATCTCTGGAAGAATCAGAAAGAGCTAAATTCTGTATTGCGAAGGTGAAGAGGGTGTTGGATGAGATCAACTGTCCATCAGAACAGATGGTGCACTATGCTGTGTCTCTTTTTTAGGGAGCAGCCTGTGAATGGTGGAAGTTCATTCTGAGTAGTCCTCAACTACCAGTGTCTCTGACTTGGGATTTCTTTGCCAAATATATTGCGGAGGCTTATAAAAAGGATAAGTGGAGGTAATTTCTGAGTCTGAAGTAGAGGAATTTGTCAGTTGCTGAGTACGTTCGGGAATTTAATCAACTCAGTAAGTATGCCCCAGAATCTATACTGAAGAGTTCCGATGTCATCAGTTTGAGGATGGATTGCATGATTCCATTAAGGAGCATCTGGCAGCATTTTTCTTTGTTACAGCAAGTGACTTACCATCAGCTGGTACAAGCTGCAATGAAAATAGAGAGATAGGAAATGGTCAGGAGAGAAAGAAGTTAGCAAAGGGGCTCTGTTAGAGAAGGCCAGTCCTCGGGGAAATGAAGTAGGGAAGGTGCTTCTGCACCAGAAGTTACTCAGAGATCTGTAGCTTAGGAAAAGTCACAAAATTATCCCTCAATGATTGCTTTTGGTAGGGGTTCATTTGAAGGCCGAGGTTCTGGTACCTCGAAATGCCCTGATTGCTCTGCTTATCATTGAGGTGTTTGCAAGAGAGTTACAGGAGCATGTTTTTGCTGTGGCAGTACTGAACATCAAATAGCTAGTTGCCCTCTCGGACAGGCTCAGACATCACAAGCCAATAGGGAGGTCTCTCAAGCAACTGCTGGGAACAGAGGACGAGGTACAGACCGAGGATTATTTAATCAGGACAAACCTAATCCAAGTTCCCAATCAGAAACTGTAAATCGACTAGCCATGACTTTTACTTCGTATCGAGCTTATGTACTAAACGCTCGTGAGGATAAGGACGCACCAGACATCGTTGCTGGTATTGTTTCTCTCTTAAATTCTGAAATGCATGCATTGATTGATCTTGGATCTACTCATTTTTATATATGTGTTGGAGAAATGTTTGACAAGGAGTATGTTATGTTTAGTGGTGCAACTATTCGGATAAGGTATAAATTTCGAGGACGAAATTTTTTAAGGAGGGAAGAATTGTAACACCCCAAGTTAGGGGTTAGAAAATTGAGGAATTTCATAGCACTTTATGCTTTGCATAATTGAGTTTTCGCTGATAATTGCATATGTATTTTTGACACATACAAATAAATTGTACACGTTTTCATGACATTTTTTTGGGTAAAATGGATTTTTATGCAATAAAATTTCGGAAAACTCATTTGGGGACTATTGGCATTATTTTGGAATTTTTGGGAATATTAGAAAATTTTCTTATGCAATAAAATTTTGGAAAACTCATTCGGGGACTATTGGCATTATTTCAGAATTTTTGGGAATATTAGAAAATTTTCTTAAAATTTTGGGGTATTTATGGACTAGGGAAATGTTGGAAAAATAGACAAATGGTATTATGACATGTGGTAGTCTTAGATGTTGACAAAAGGCATACATGCAAGGAGCTATGTGTCACTAGGATAATAAGACACGTATGTACGTGTGTTAAAAAGCAAAAACCAGATCTCTAACTTGGTTATTCTTCGGTTTTGCTTAGTTTCCCTCAACACCGAACCTTACTTTCCACTCTCACTATTGGTGATTTTTCTAAAAGCAAGGTAAGTGAAATTTTCTGGTACTGTGAATAAGTTGATGATGTTTCAAAGTTGAGAAAGAAATACATGCATGAATTGTGTATAAAGCATTTTGGTGATAGTGTGAAATACACATGAGTTATTGCCACTGTACATGCATGAATCTGTTAAGTATTGGTAGAAATGGTTTTTAATGAGTTTAACATTATGGAATGTAGCTTTTAGTGAGGTTGTGATAATGAAATGATCTGAAGTACTTGTGTGTTGAAAAAGACAGAAGATAGGAAATGCAGAAAAGTTTGAAATGGTGTGAATGAGAATCGGATTTTTGATGTTGGTATTGAATCTTAGATTTTTTATTTATTTGAAGTTGTTGAGAAGATATAGAAGTGAAATAAAGTGGTGCATGTAAGTGTGCAAGTATGTGACAAAGAATTGAAAAAAAAATGAAAGAGTTGTTCGGTGAAGGAAGAAGAAGATAGAATGCACTATCGTGTACTTGCATGATAGTGACTTTTGAAAAAGTTGGAAGTGCACCGTCGTGCTTAAGCACCACAGTGACTTTACTGGTTAAGTTGGGAAGTTCAACCTCGTGCATAAGCACAACGGTGACTTTGTTGAAGAAACTTGAAAGTTCACCCTCATGCTTAAGCATGATGGTGACTTTTGTTGGGTAAGTTGCAAGTTCACCCTCATGCTTAAGCATGACAGTGACTTTGCTAATTTATTCTTAAGCACGATGGTGCATCCAAAGGATTGTTGACTCACCTGAGCAACCTTGATTCTTTTGGCCATAACTTTGTCATCTGATATCCAAATAACTTGATTCTTAAACCAATGGACTCATACGACATTGATCTTTATCTCCACCAAAAATTAGGACTTTCTGAAGTGGATTGTTTGATGAATTTAAAATGGAAATGTGATTGTGCTGAAATATGATAACTAAGATGATTTTTACTGAACATACTTAGGTAATTGGACTATATATCTTGATATGTGAACCTCAGAATGAGATGATTGTTAATTGTGATTAAACTAGAGACATAAGGATAAAAATTTTCTAAGAGATTAAATTCTAATTTTGCCTGTAAGAATTTTAGAATTTGATTGGAATTTGAGATAAGAATTATATTGAAGCTTAAGAATAGTCTAAAATCTTTTGAGTATAACTTTCAGTATACTAAACCAAATTGGATGAACTTGGTATCATTGGAAACCTAAGACAAAGAGGAAAAACTTTCTAGAAGGAAGTATTACCTCATTAACTCACCTTCCTGATAATAATAATGTAGCAAAGTAGACCTGAAAGTTGATTATAAATAAATTTGGATTGAGGAATTGAATATGATTTCACATAATCGATAATGTGATAAGATTAAGGATAAGAAACCCGAATTTTTGACAAGAACATGCATCACACATATTTAGTATACATGAGTGTGCATAATTGATTTCATAATCTTGCACAATAGCGATGTATGTTTGTATTAAATGTTTTAGAGGAACCCTTACAATGACCGATTCTAGATATTGCCGGGACTTCGAGACAATAAGCAACAAGGGAACATTTTGTAAGTAATCCTTGAGCAATTTTGTAAGTAATTTAGTAAGTAATTTTGACGGTAATTTTTGTAAGTAATTTGATGGTAAATTTTGTAAGTAATTCAGTAAGCAATTTTTGATAGTTTTGCTTTAACTGTTTTGTTTGCTATTGATTTTGATCCATCGAATGAGTTGCAAAGCTGTCAGATTGATATGTTTGAATTCTTGACATGAAACCATGAATTGATATATGAATTGAATTTCAGACATTTCTATTCTTGAATCTGTTAAGTCCTAGTTGTGGGTAAATAGGCATGCCTAGAAGGGTTTGCAGTTGCTTTTGTGACACTTTTGTGTCTCCTGTATTGACACTATGGTGTCCCCTGTACTGACACTTTGGTGTTTCCTGTTATTGACACTTCGGTGTCTTTTGTATCGAGACTTAAGTCTCTCCTAATATATGATGCTACTTATGGTATCTGCTATATAAGTCTCGTTACCCACTTCTATTCATAGATTTTCAGTCTAATTCGTTTTTTTAAATCTAAGATAAGTTTTGATATGAAGTAAATCTGGAATTTTGATATAATGGGTTAACACCCTATTCTGTTAATCTGTTATGTATTCTATAAGTTCAGTTCTTTTATTGAATTTCATTATGTTTGAGATGCTTATTCTATATCATGTTTCAGTAGCAATTGTTGTTACACATAGTTTAGTTATTACTCACTAAGGTATATGCTTAGTACAGTGGATTTGTCTCGTGTAGGCTCAGAGAGAAGGACGTAGGGATTAGGACAAGTCAACCGCAATGGTCAAAGGAGTATGAGTTTTGTGTTGCCCAAAATGTATTTTTAAGTTTGTTTTGGGCTTGTATATGACTTTGGATTTTTGTTTGACGGATTGTAATAACCTTAATTCAAGTTGGTTTTTGACATTATGATATGTAATGTATATTTGTTTGAGATTCTGAAAATGAATGTATAAAGTGTTTCTTATGTTTGGAATATTTATTTTTGAATGCTATGCTTCCGCGAAATGCTTTGCATTCTATTTGTACTGTCTGTATGGCACTCGCAATATTCTCCCAAGGGGTATTAGGGCGCCACACACATAAACATTTGAAAGAATTTAATGTCATTTTCTCTCAAATGAAGCTACAAGGAGTGACAAAAAAATAAATTATTCTCAAAACCTTTCCATTTTTATTGAGATAAGGAAAATAATTGGCTATATTATCTTCCCTCTGGCTCAATGATAGTATAGAATGAGATGAAAAGGTCATTCATAGAGAAATTCTTTTCAACATCATGAGCAACCAATATCAGAAAAGAAATAAGTGAAATAAGACAATTCACTAAAGAAGCATCATATAAATACTGCGAGAGGTTTAAAGAGTTATGTACTAGCTGCCCATACCATCAAATTCCTAACCAACTTTTAATTCAGTGCTTTTATAAAGGGTTATTGCTAATAAATAAGAGTATGGTTGATGCAACTAATGGAGGAGCTTTGATAAACAATTGATATTAAATATGGCCAAAAATTCTCAACAGTTTAGGAGAAGGATGGATGGAGCTATTAAGCGTGTGAATGAGGTAAGTACTTTAAAACTTAAGATAAAATTTCATATTTAATTGTTATAGTTTGTCAAATGGTTGCAGATCAATTGCAGTCAACGTGAGTGTGTAAAATATGCTTATTCTTTTGACATCCTATAGATATATGCCCTATATTACAATAAGACTCCCTTCAAGAAGCTAATGCAATAGGGAGATTTCTTGGTCAACCTTAACAAAAATATGATCCTTATTTCAATCATTATAATCGAGGATAGAGGAATCATCTAAACTTTAGATATGGAAATCAAGGAGGCCAATAAAGATATCAACCTCACAATTTCAATAAACAATCTCAAGCCCCTATTCAACCTCAATCTCAATCTTCAAATTTAGGTTTACCTTTGGATGAAATTGTTGAGGCACTTGCTACTAATACCTAACAATTTTAAAAGAAAACAAGAGTAAACCTTTAGAACTTAGGAAGTTAGATCACTCAATTAGCCACCTTTATTGGTAAATTAGAAGCACAAGTATTAGGAAAATTACTTTCCCAAATAGTGGTAAAACCTAAGGAGAATGTGAGTGCAATGACATTGAGAAATGGTAAGAAAATTCAATATGGTTTTCTAGTATTGTCTTTTAAAAAACTTAGGAGATTACAGGGCATTTATTTACTGAAGATGTCTTGGAGTACTTCTCCTCTAGCAAAATGCTCAAGGAAGTTAATCACTCCTACGTATGCCTCATACCCAAGAAAACAAAACCCCTCATCTATAACAAAGTTCAAGCCCATCTCCTGTTGTACAACAATATACAAAGTTATTCCTAAGCTACTTACTTTGAAGCTTAAATCAGCTATGACAGAAGTTATAAATCCTGCTTAAGGGGCCTTCTTACCTGAGAGAAATAGTGGCGATAATATATTCATTTTACAAGATTTGCTAGGGGAGTACAAAACAGGTAAGAATCTCAATAGTTACTTGATGAAGATAGATTTTTTCAAAGCTTATGACACAATCAGCTGGAAATATTTACAAGATTGCTTGCAAGTAATATGATTGCCACTCGAGTTTAGGAATTGGATATTGGAATGTATTAAAACTACCTCTTTCGATGTCTTGGTCAATGGGATTCCCTTTACACCCTTCAAAACTAGTAGAGGGATAAGGCAAGGGGATCCCCTTTCCTCTTACCTTTTCACTTTGGTCATGGAAGGGATTCCTAGATTGATCTCCAAGCTTATTAAATGTAATGGAAAATTTTTTCTATCACTATAAATGTAGAGACATTAAACTCTCTTATTTGATTCATGTTCATGACCTAATGCTTTTTAATACTGCAGACAACCATTCTATCAACAAATCAATAAGCATCTTGCATATATTTTCAGAGTGTTTTGGAATTAAGGTGAAAGTTGAGAAGAGTACCTTATACATATCCTCAAATGTCAGAAATCAAGAGGAAATTAGCAGTAATGTAGGATTTGCATTGCATCCCCTTCCATTCAAATATTTGGGAGTTCTAGTTACAACTACCAAACCTAAGTTTTCAAATTTCCTTCTACTGTAGCTCGATTGACACTCATTACTTCAGTCTTAAACAGCTTGCACATCCACTGGTTTGCACATGTTTTCCTGCCTAAGAGAGATCACAAAGGAATTGACAAGATTTTAAAATCATTCTTGTGGTCTAGGAAAATAGAAACTTCCAAGAAGGCCAAAGTTAAATGGAGTGATATCACTATGCCAAATAAGCAAGGACGATTAGGTATTATTCCAATCTCACAAATGCAAAAGGTACTCTTATGCAAGAGAATCTGGAGACTTTTCATACTTAAAAAATAATTATGGATCCGATGGGTGAATGAATATCATCTCAAAGATCAAAATTTTTGGCAGGTAGAAATTTCTAGTGATTTTTCTTAGATTTTTAAGTATCTACTTAACTTGAGAGGCATGGTATCTCCCCATATTAAGCATCAGTTAGGAGATGAAGCAAATGTTTGGTTTCAGTTTGATAATTGGACTATATATAGCCCATTTTTCTAAAGAGTAGACATAACTCTACTAAGAAATATAATTTCAATCAATGTTAAAGTTTCTACACTCATCCATAATAGAGATTAGATTGGAAGTTTTAGAGGTTTCTCCTTACTTGTAGTTTACCTACCACAAATCCTAAGGCCCATAAAGAGGATATAATCATTTGGGTTCCCATCCCAAGAGGTACTTTCACCAATAGCTCCTGTTATAAGCTAATTGCAAGAAATGCTACATAAGTCCCTTGATATGAAATTCTATGGAAATAATCTTTAAACCCAAAAGCTTCGATTTTCTCTTAGTTGGTAATCAATAATAAGCTTAGCACTAAAGATAGATGGATTGGAGTATATAATCCCACTTATGTCGTATGTAAGCAAGCTGAAGAGAGTAGGAATCATCTATATTTTTGTTGTAGCTACACAAAAGCTATTTAGAGCATAATTATGAACCTATTACCAGTTCCTTCCTAGACCTTTGATTAGAGAGACACTTTCATTGATAGCACCAAGTAGGGAAAGTTGAATGGGCTGCTCTCATTAAATAGCTTTTACTACAACTATCTACTTGATATTGAGGAAAGAAACAGGAGATTTTACAAAGGAATTGAAGAAGAAAAATATCATATCATAGACATGAATATCAATTAAGTCCAAGTAGCTTTGATAGCAATCTCCAAACAAAATGCACTCACTCATAACATGAAGAATACCCGGATGCTATAATTCTTGTACTTTTTGTAATATACTTTTGTAAATTGGTTTCTGTTGAATTGTGGTCATATTAGATGACTCATTGTAATGTTGTTTTTGTAGCTTTTGTTATTATTAATACAATTCCTTTTAATGTTTTTAAAAATTATTAAAATCATACTAAAACATAATCTAATTAGGTCTAGTGTTTGAACCGTGCGTAAGAATGCCCCTACATGTTTGAAACTCATGTTTAGTTTTTTAAAAGGCAGTGTTGACCTTTATAGAACACATACATAATAGGGACCTGTGTTAAATGCCTTACTTATCATATTGGCATAAGTAATATGTGTTATGTAGATTCTATGTTTAATTTACCTCAAAAATATGTTTCAAATTTTAAGAGCATCCTTATATGTCTTTAGAGAGTGAGATAATAGTTAAGGAACCCTAGTGACAAATTAAATAATAACAATTATTAATGGCATTGAACAAGGTCATCATTCTTTTACTATCAGGGAAGTACTACTTCTCTTAATTTCCCTTCTTTCCCCTTCTTTTCTTTTCTTTTTTTTCCCTTTTTGGGTTGTTATATGTCATGTACATTGGGGACAATATAAAACTTAAGTATGCAGAGGCAATTACTTACTTATGCTTATCAATTTTATTATAATTAACTTAATAGGGAACAATTTTAGGAAATTTTTTAACTTAAAAAGAATACTGATCGAGATAAATCATTATAAGTTTGGTAGTTATTTTGCTTGGATTAGTTTAGGGAAATAGTTATAAGCATTGAAAATTAATGTAAATTTAATTAATTTATTAATTTTGAAAATAGACATTTGATTTTTTACGGTGCTTTTTATATAATGTAGATATATGATTAAGTTAAAAGTGAAATATTTTTAAGCATTTCTAGTATCCTACAAAAAAAGTGTGCAAATAAGTAAGCATGAAGTTAAAAAGTGGTACTCATAGCTATTTGAAACAACCTAATTGAGTAACCAGGAGTATTCATATAAGATGTTTAATCTTGTGTCAAAAGGTTAGATGACTTTTCAAAAAGCATCTGAATGCTATTGTGTTAATTTAAAATTAATGTTTTTCTTTTTCCCAATCATGGTTATATAAATAATTGAAAGTTGAAACATCTTTCTCCTATATATTAATTTTATATATTAGGTTGAATCTTTTGGATTAATTTGAAATTTAAAGGATTATAGAGTTAAACTGAATTGACTTATGACTTAATGCAATTCTTGATTGACGAAATTGGATAGTTAAATTCTTTCTAAAGTTACCACCTATATAAGTTATGATTGATGCAATTTATTTTCTTGAGGACAAGAAAATGCTTAAATATGAAGGAATTTGATAAATACTAATTAAATTATATTTTTAGTATGATTTTTTAGATTTTTATGCTTGAACTATGACAGTTTTTATTGGATTTAGTACTTAATGCAACTTATATTTTGTTTACATGCCTTGTTTTTCCTAATAAAGAAGGAATAAATTTAGACAAAAAGGAGCTAAGTTAAAGAAGTTTTTGTATGATTTTAGAGGAATAATAGTGAAAATGTGACGCCTTAATACCCCCTGGGAGGAAACAGGGGTGCCACACTATACACAACTCATCTATACAAAAACGACAGTAATAGTACCGAAACATTACAAAGCATACTAAACATTTCATACATGCATTTCCAGAATCTCAAACAAACATACATTACATATCATAAATTCGAAAACTGACTTGTATTAAGGTTATTACAAACCTTCAATCAAATTAAAAAGTCATATACATCAGATACAAGTCCAAAAGCAAACTCAAAATACATTTTGACAAACAAAACTCAATCTCCTTAGGCCATTGCGGTTGACTTATCCCAGTCTTTATAATACTCGCTCTGAACCTACATGGGGCAAAGCCACCATGCTAAGCATATAACTAGTGAGTAATAACTAATCTATGCATGAAGTGACAACTCATCATATTGAATCATGTAACAGCATAAACATGCATTAAAAGATTGCTTTAACAATAAATAAGACATAATGCATTTCAGAATAGATTTTTATCATTAACAGAACCGAATATCACAAGAGAGTATAAACCCTTCAAAATCATAATACAATTTTTGTTTATGTCAGAATCAAACATATATCAGAATACAAAATCAGATGACTGTTAATCCATTTACAGAAGTGAGTAACAGGA
The DNA here is from genome assembly GCA_025629825.1 of Erythroxylum guanchezii. Taxonomy (NCBI): domain Eukaryota; kingdom Viridiplantae; phylum Streptophyta; class Magnoliopsida; order Malpighiales; family Erythroxylaceae; genus Erythroxylum; species Erythroxylum guanchezii. The sequence continues at coordinate 13,003,665 of JAOTAX010000003.1, read as the reverse complement.
CTTATACAGGAGAGACCGAAGTCTCGACATCAAAGTGTCACAGGAGAGACCGAAGTCTTGACACCGATGTATCACAGGAGCAGTTGCGGACCCTTTTAGGCATGCCTATTTATCTACAATTAGGACTCAATAGTTTTAAAACAAAACAAAGTCATTTCAGACATTTTATGTGCAAAGTATAGTCAATCATATTCACATGCAAGTAGCACTTCCAATGATATAAACATGCAACAAACACCTCAGATAATCATTGTTCGAAATTCAGAACACAATCAGCATAAATCAAATTCAACAAGCAGAACAAAGTAACGTGTGACCATCTAAGATTACTCACAATTGTTCTCTTAAGCCCATTTTCTTGACGTTCTGGCAATATCTGGAAGTGGTCGCACTACTTGCTCTCCTATATACATTAAAACAATTTCACATTACTATACTGCTTATGTAATTGAGTAAACACATGTATAAATGTATCATGTATCATGCATGTACAATGACAAATACTCGGGATATTTCTGTAACAAATTGATATACATATCAATTGTACTCTAATTGTGTCAAAATTCAAACACTCAATTACTATTCCAGCTTTTGCTGAAAGCACCTCGTTCGGGTCAACTTTGCATAATCAATAAGATCAAGAAAATGATGTATTTTTATAACACTTTCTTCAGACAATTGTTCCTCTGTGTATTAAGTTTCTAATAATACCAAGATCATACAATTTGGTTTATTATTCAATGAGTTATGCTTAAAATACCACAGACTGTGTACATTTGAAATTTTGGCTAGAGCATGATCACACATTCAAATTGTACAAACCATATCTCTCAATCCCAATATTAAAAATTACAAACTTTATACCAATTTAAAGCTAAGAGAATAAGTTATAATTTTTGTGAAGACATCTTTGTCTGATTCAGCCTACATCAATACAATTTATTCAATAACAACATGACATGATTTTTGTTCCTGGTAGTGCTACAGTTGAAGCCAAGACTCACTTTCAAGCTAAATTTCAAGATTCTTAAGGACAGAATTAAATTTCTTCTTAATTTGTAGGTAAGTGTTTCTAGTTTATTTTGAATCCAAATCATCTCATTTGGAGCTCTACGGATCAAGTTATAATCAAAATACCGAAACATGTTCACTATAATATCTCCAGTTTATAATATTCTAGTACATACCCTCACTTTGAGTCAATCAATCTTTTTCTAATCAATTCAGATGGCTCTAAATTTTTATGGAGAGAAAGAAAAATGTCTTAGGAGTCTATTGGTTAAATTTCTAAGTCATTTGGAGATCTTCAGGACAAGTAATGGCCAAAATACGAATGTTTGTATAGTGAAACCTATTCAGTGAAACTACTACAATTAACTCACATCTTACACTTTCAACACCCCCTTCACCAAAATTCATGAATTCCGTTTCAATTTCACATTATTAATGCCTCAATTACACATCAAGTTTCTGTCCAGATCAATTCCAAAGTCATTCAACAAACAACTCATAATCCTTATCTTCCATACATTAAAACCAAAACAGCATATGCCAAGCCAGAATTATTTTTCCAGCACCTAATGTTCAACATCAGAACACATATTTTTGTCCAACTTAGGTATCATAAAACTTATATGAATACATGCTATCAAGTGTAGAAATCCCTTACCTCTTTAACTTCAAAGAACCAGCTAAATCAAGCTTCCAAACAACCAACACATATCTAAGTTTAATGTGCAACTTTCAGCATCAATGAGGTAATAATACATAAAATCACAAGACCTATTTCTTAATGAAATAGCTTACAAAGCTTCCAAAGGTTGATAATCCAAACTCTAGCAAAAGTCCAGAAGTTAGAGAGAAGATGGGAGGTTTCGTGGAGAGAAGAAAGCAACGTGAAAAAAAAAAAAAGAACAAAGCAGAAAAGTTTCCAACAGAAACTTGCTTCATCACCACCTAGGTGTCACTCCCTCCATAAGGCATATGTCTTCTTTGCATGTGTCACATATATCCTGCACTTAAGCTACCATTTGTCACACTTCCATTAAACCATGTGTCACTTAATGAATGCTGTCAAATGTCACAATTTAATTAGGTCACTTGTCACTTTATTAACTATGCCATTTGTCAATGTATTAACTATGTCAAATGTCACTAACTCATAGGCTTAATCATTGCAATTTTCATTTACCAATTTATCTTGCCATTAGAAAATTTTCCTAATCTAAATATACATTTAAATATCTCAATTCTCTAATGGTATCAATTAATTCCAATTTACTCACTATAGTTCACTTGATCAAAAATTCAAGTCATAAGTCTTTCATATTCTAATCATAACAAAATTCTAACTCCTATCACACATCTACTTTCATAAACATGAATTATTTCAACTAGGGTATATTTTGGGGCCTTACAGAAAAATAGGCCCATATTCTTAAAATATAGGTTAAACACAAACCTATTTTCTACTTATGTAGTCTACTGGTGCATTTTATTTCTTTGATAATTTATCACATGAACAATATAGCGTAAACACTAGAGTTGTGTTTATGATATTTAGACCTATGTTCTCAAGATAAATCCTTAAATGCATGATTTAGGGTTATTATCGAGTTATTAAGCTAATATAAGTGCAATCTTAATCCATATTGGTCTCATATTGGCAAAACAAATTTACAAAAATTCTAAAGTTTTATTCTTAAAAGGGTACAATGTGTTAGAGGGTCAAAAAGTAGTCATAAGGAGCTGAACTAGAGTGTGTTGGGATAAGAAAGGGGAAAATTTAGAGAAAGAAGGGGATTCTATCAAGATTCAACTAAAGAACATTAATATTTCAAGGTCATAAGAATGAGTTCTTTTGTTTTGTGATCTGTTTTATGTTTTTTTTTTTGGTTTCTTTATCTTATTATGAACTAAATTTGTTGGATAGATCTAGATGAGATGAAATCTTGAATTATTATTTTAGAATAATTGTTTGATTCAATGAAAGCCTTAAATTTTATTACTAATTGTTCATAATTACTTTTTGTGATTGAATTGACCATGCTAATGCTTTGATTCAATTTTAGATTTCATATAGGGATTGAGAAATCATATATATGAATAGATCACGACATGAATAGTAAGAGTTACTGAAATGCTAATGATAAAATCACATAAATCTTTTGGGTTAATGTTGAATTCACAAAATGAGTTAACACATTCTTAGGAGTTTTGATTGGAAAGAAATAGGTTATATGTTTTAAGAAAAATATGGCTGTAACTTTAAATTTTCTACTGGTATAAGAAACTAAGTTTAATATTTGAATCAAAATAAATTTAGGCATAGAAAGGTTTTGGGGTGGATTCTACATCTTGATTTTAATTATCATTTGATTGTTCCATTCTTATTCATTGATTTGGTCTATTATTTTATACTAGTTATTTTAGTTTCGATAATATTTTTCTTTTAATTTAATCATTTTTTAGATCAAATAATAGAAAGACAATTAATAGTAATACTTGTAGTCCTCGTGAGATCAATAATCATATTCACTAAGTTATACTATAAGAACAATATGTACACTTTCCTAGTTGATCTTTAGCATTATTTTGAACAGATACGCACATTACATCGTGCCTTAAGTGCTTTTTTTCTTCAATGTTTCCTCTCTTTTCTTTTAAGAACTTCTTGAATTTCTTTATAATGAGCTTTATAACGTCTTCATCACTCTCACTTGTGAATGTCTTCATCATCAATTTCCCATTCTTAGAGACTTAAACATTGTACCTCTTCTTATCAGAGCCATTTCCTCTTTATGCAATTTTTTCATCCACATCTCGTAGAAGAGAAGTAATTCAAATAACTCTTTTAATAATAAGATTCTCAAACTTTTGGCTTCTTGTATAACCGTAACCTTTTCCTCCGAAACCTTGGTAAAAAATTAAGAAAATTTCTCACTAATTCAAAATTAGTGTAATTCTTACCAATAAGAAAATTTCTCACTAATTCAAAATTAGTGTAATTCTTACCAATATCTTTAAGAGAATTAATGATATAAATGAGGTGAGTATACATATTAGAAATTGACTCATCTTTTTCTTTATGGAATAGCTCATATTGATGTAGTAATAAGTTTACTTTGCTATCTTTTACTTGAATAATGCCTTTATATGTGATTTTAAATGTCTACCATATCTTAATTTAAATATAAACACCTTTTAAATCAACTTATAGTGAGATCACAAAATAAAATATGTACTACTTTGTTATTTAATGTAATGAGTGCAATTATCTTTTTTTTTTGGCATCTTAGTCTCCATTTATCTATTACTATAGTTCTCATTGAAACATAAGGAGCATTCTCTATAATTCTCCAAAGATTAACCCCTTTATATAAAAGAAAGTGATTCATCCTAGTTTTTCAATAAATGTAATTATCACCTTCAAAGAAAAGGAGTCTACCCATACATTGACTATCTTGACCAAAAAGTGAATGAAATTATGCCATTTCTCAAAATTTGCTAGAAATCCATAAGCAATAACTGAGACATGTTATAATACCAATCATTGGTCCTAGGATGACACGTGAGAGGATGCAGAATTGTGTGTATTTATTTTTTTCGTATTTCTAAACTAATTAATAGTTATAAAAAATTCACTTATGATAATCACTAAATAATCACTATAATAAGTAAAAGAAAGTAAAGAAAGAGAAAATAAAATCATTTACAATAGCTTGGTCAAACAAACCTTAGCTTACATGCACTCCCCAAGCTCCACCTGAGACTTTGTCGTCTTCTTCCTTTAATAGATGAAGAGTAGTCATTTATATAACATCTTCTTTGTTATGAATGAAGAGAATTATAATCATCTTATTTTTCCATTAGTGAATGTTAACCTTTTATAAATTATATTCAAGATTAAAAGAAATCCTTATAAAGTGTTTCCTAATCAATTTCTCTAATTATAACAAGTATACAACTCAAAAGCTTCATGTTCACACTAATGAATAAAGGGTCAATAAGTGTTGTAATAAACTCATACATTCTTTAGCCTCTCAAAATGCTTAGGAGCCCTCTAGCATACACAACATTCTTAAATAACTCGTACGTGATTTATTTATAATCAAAACAACCTAAAGTAGTCATTAGAAACAAAAAATAGCCATTATAATGACTATTAATGGTGATATTGATTATTCAGTTTAGTACATTAGTTGACCAATGTATCGACCAATATCAATATTCTTTGGTATATGAAAGTTTTTCCTTTCAAATGGTCAACCACTAAAAGATATTGATGGATCAATGTATTAACTAATATATCAACAAATTCATAGTATACATTTTTACTAACTTTCAAGAGATATTGGTCGACCATACTTAATATATTAGTTAGACCAATATGTCCAAAAATAAGTTTTTAAAAATTCTTAAGTTTTTTAAAAATGAAAACTTATAATTTTCACAAAAATTTGATTCAAAACTATTTCAAAAACTTTCTAAAATTTTGTTTATAGACGAAGAAATTTTCTTCAAACATGAAAATAGTTGCTAAAATATTCAATTACAATGCTGCATCATATCTTCATACATCTCCATAAAACAGGTTTGGTACTTAAAGACAGGACAAGGACAGAAAAGGGTATTACTGAGGTTGTTGGGCCCCGAATTTTTTTTATTTACTTTTTTTTATTCTTTATTTTGCTTTAATTGTTTTAATATTTTTAGAGTTGAGTCTTTATTAATTTAGTAAGTATGAATGGGAATTAGAAATTAGAATTAGAATGAAAGGTTAGGATTAAATTAGAATTAAGTTAGGTGG
>JAOTAX010000003.1:12979490-12997756 GCA_025629825.1 Erythroxylum guanchezii | reverse complement strand
CTCATTTTCAATAAAATCACATTTAACACAATCATACCCAGAAGTTGTCAATGAATGCATGTACCACTTTTTATATGCAAACATTCAGTATTTATGTGCATATATGCTAACATGATACATGAGCAAGAAAATGCATTTCCTTAGTCTCTCTTTGAACTCACAAGTACTGAAATTTCGGGTCCTCACCCTTAATATAGGGTCGGGATGTTACAAGCTATGCATGGGTATTGAATTTGATAAGAAAGGAATTTACCAATGGTAGGAATTTGTGTTGTTCTGCTGTGACAAGATTTGCAACAAATTTCTTATTACTTCAGTCTTTTGATACGATGAAAAAAGAGTTAAAACAAATGCGTACAAGTGATAAGTGGATTACATCTTAGCATGCTAGGTCTAATGCTGGAGTGGAGGTTTGTAAAATTATACTAGAAGATAGAGAATTTTGGTCTTAATGCCAATTTGTTATCCGAGTTTGTGAGCCTTTTTTATGCCATGGAGAGAGCGATGGAAGTAATCAAGGTTAATCTGAAACATAGGCCTTCTTTATACACACCATATCTTTCAACCATTAATGAGAGAAGGAAAACACAACTTTCTTCTCTTTTGTTTATAGCTAGGGCATTTTTGAATCCTAGTATCTATTTTAGACTAGATCTTACAAAGCAAGCTGAAATTAATAGAGGAGTTCTTTTAACTATTACAACAATTGTTAGCATTGATGCGATGTAAGATCTCTTAAGCTCACAAATAGAGCTTTATAAGTTGTCTTATGGAAATTTTGGAATGTCAATTGCTATTCGACAGAGAAGAAAACTTTCTCCAAGTATTAGTTTTTTCCTTTTTTTATTTATTGAAATTAATTAACACTTTATTTTGTTTAACGCTACTTTTGTTACAGTTTCTTAGTATGATCAATTTAGAAATGGTGTTTCAAAATTGAAAACGCTTGTAATTCGAATTTTAAGTTAATGTGTGAGCGGAACAGGTTGTGAACAAAACTGGAGCACGTTTGAATTTATCCACTCCAATAAAATGAATAGATTGAAGTATAAGAGGTTGAATGACTTGATTTTTGTTCGTTACAATTTAAAGCTTCGGGAAAGTTATGTTATTATCATTATTAATTTCGATATAATTTTCTAATAATTAAATTTTATTGTTTACTACGAGTCTTAATAGTACAAGTAGTTTAACTGATCCAATCTCCATTGAGAATATTGATCTTTTGACGAATTGAGTTTCTGAAGAACCGAATTTGGTAGATTTTAATAACTTGGAAGATAATCTTGGATGGAAAGCATTGACATGTCATTTGGTGTATTAAATTTGAATGATAATGGTGATGAAGTCCCTCTCAATGATGAAAATTTTGTACTAAATAATAACTGGGGTCAGTGCAGTTATAGCGGGTATCCTTCCGTAGACGATTGAATTTCGTTCTAAGTTTTTACTTTTCCTCTTTTTTTAATTTTACTTATATTTAATGTTTATGTTAAATTCTAAATTTGTAATGTAATTGTAAATATTTTTGTTTCAGGTTTAATTTCTAATTGATTGTTTCCTCATTATGAACTCTTGTTGTAAATTGTAATAGTTTGAGAGTTAAGCATATTTATTATTATTTTATTAAATGTTTTGATGTAATTATTATTTATTAAAATGGTTAAATTATATTATTGTAATATTTTAAATACTTTGTATTATTCTTAATTTTATATTTGCATGATGGTGATTGTCGTTTTTTATATTAATTGTAGTTATTGTTTATATGTGAAATATTTAAAAATTATTGTTATTTTATATTAATTATGATTATTATTTATTATTATGATTTTTGGAGATATGGTTAATGTAAACTTATAAAGTATACAATACAATAGTACAATTTACTTACAAACTATTTTGCAAATTTTTTAAAAAATCAGGAACTATTTTATAAATTTAAAAAAATACCCGAAACGATATTTAATATTAATAGTACGATAGTACTAGTATGATATTATACCAGAACTCAACTCGATACTAAATCTAATATGGTATTCGCAACTTTAGACCAAAGGATTACTAGGATGCCAAGTGAAATGAAAAATTAAACAAGTATCTTATCAAATATTGAGCAACAGTTTTTCTCCAAAACGCAACCTCAGTCGTCGTTTCTTTTTTTGCCACGTGGCACCCTACATGTAAACTCTCTTATGATATTATCATCGTCTCTCTGGTCACCACACAATTCTGCTCTGAGCTCGTTTATGGTTTTCTTTGCTTAGGAGTTTGTTCATGAAGGACGATGTCGTCGATTTCCGGTTCACTCGGAGTAGCTGTTCCTCTGTGGAGACCCAAAAATTTGCGGCTTTTTATACTTCTGCGGTCCCAGATAGGAAGTAGCTACGTTCCCCGCGTAATTTGCTGCTCTAACTATGAGTCAATGGAGAAAAAGAAAAAGGCACTGTCGTACACACACTCTCTCTCTCGCTGCCTCTTTGCAATTTAATTGGTTAATTTGAGCTTTGTTTTGTTAATGGCAGATGGGTTATGATCCTTCAGAAGAGATACTTGGGTTGGAGGTTGATGCCAAGTCTAGGTATTTCATTGTGCGTGTGTGTGTGTGTTTCGGGTGTTTCTTTCTTTCTTTCTTTTTACGTTGTTTTTATATGTGGAATTTGGGTTTCAGGAAAGTTGTATCTGGCGAGCATAAGCCAAGGTCTTGGTTTGGTCCGAACGGTCAGTATATAAGAGAGCTTCCATGCCCAAGTTGCAGGGGAAGAGGTTACACTCCATGTGCAGAGTGTGGTATAGAAAGATCCAGATTAGATTGTCCTCTATGTAATGGCAAGGTACATGATTTTTTTTTTTTTTAAGGGTAATTCAGGCGTGAAGATGATAGTTGACATCCAATGTAGAGAGATCAGTACATATTAACTATGGAGCTTATGATATGACCTTATCAAATCAACATTAATATGGGTTGTGTCCACCATACTGTTGTAGGGACGTGCGTATTGGTAAGTTTCGAGATTCCGTTTCCCTATCAAGTTGGTAACTGTGAACTGTGGGCGCTTTTGAAGTCTGGTGTTAACTTAGTGTTTCAAGTTCGTTGAAATTTAATGGGAAATGAAAAGCCTTTTCAAAACCTATTGGCAAGTCTGTAACTTTTGTCTAGGTTAGTGAATTGTTTTCTTTCTGTTATTCTCTCTTTTTAGTTTCTTTATTATTATTTTTTTTTTTTTGTGTTGTTTGTTTCTTTAAGCTGCATATAGTCTGAATTCATTTGGCCTAGTTGCTCTGGTTTTATTCGAAGACATGATGAGACGGATCCACTCACTCCATTTTCTCAAAAATCACAGGGCATAATGACTTGCCGACAGTGTTCAGGAGATTGTGTTATCTGGGAAGAATCAATCGATGAGAGACCATGGGAGAAGGCTCACTCAATGTAACTCCTTCGCATCTTGATATTTCTTTCTCACTTATTGTTCATTTTAACTTTTCCAAGAAAACTTTTATTGTGCTTAATGATTCAAATAAGTTTGTATGCTTGACACATTACCTGAATTACTGTTTTTGCATTTGGGCTGTTTCCCAATTAATGTGCTTTTTCTTATTTATCTGAACTTTTTGCATTTACTGATAAAAGAGCATGCCCCTGCATTCTGGATTCTGGTCCTCATTTAATTCTCTTTTTTTTTTCCCCTTCAGTTCTCCCCTCAAAGTAAAGGAGGATGATGAAGTGGACAACTTAGACATAAAACTTGATAAGAAGAAGAAATCAAAACGAGTATACCAATCACCTCCTCCGGAAGTTGGACTGAAGATTAGCCGATCTCTGAAAGTAAGTTGGTTGCTTAAACCTTGCCTCGCATGTCTATGCACATTGTGTGGGGATGCACAAATTACTTATTGGTTCCTAAACAAAATCTGGACATCGTAACCGGCAGGCAATGGTGTTTACCACATAATTGTTTGTCATTGGCATTTGAATAGGTGCTTTGCAGCCAAACTAAGTCTGCTTTGGCTTTGTGGATCTTGGTTTTTGTTTGATTCCCTGTTGTGCCAATTTTTTGGCTTAAGCTAGAAGGTAAAACTGAAATAGCTTCCTACGCTTAGTTGTGCTCTTTTGGGCCATTTAAAGGGTTATGGAATTCAGTTGCTTGTCAATGATTATTGTATTTGCCTTTTTTCTCGTTATGCGAGCTTGAATTTTTCTAGCAGGCCAGTCTTTCTCAATCTAAAATGGGCTTCTGATGATTGATTAAGATCCTTCGATTATGCTTCCTGTGATGAAGCACATTCATACTTTGATTGTTGATCCACTGCCATATTTGAGCCAGATTTGAGTTTAATCTTCTTTTTTTAGTTGGGTGATTGCAGAGTCTTAATGCCAAAACTGGATTATTTAGTAGGAGAATGAAGATTATCCATCGCGATCCTAGGCTTCATGCCCAAAGAGTGGCTGCAATAAAGGTCGTGAGTGTTAAATTAGTTCTTCAATTTTTTGAGCTGTATCCTTATTTGTGTTGTGCAGAAGATCTTTCTTGCTTATCTGGTCATGGTTTATTTCCATTGATTCAGTGATCTTGATTGTTACGTTATTAACAAATGTCAAAATGTCACTAGTTTTGTAAATCAAAGCTGCATTCTCTGGGAACACTGCAATGTCGTAAGTTCCAATGTTAGAATGAGATCCATTAGAACTTAGAACAAAAACCACAACCTAGAGACTCCAAGGATCAAAGAAGAACTCAAGTTTTTTTTTACCATACCATTGAGGGGACTCCTTTTGGAGCTGCAGGTCTTTCAAAATGCTAGAAAATTAAGCCCAATACAGTTTCCTGTAAAGAAGATTAACAGTAGATATTAACACGATAGTGGTTAGTAGAGTGATTTTATGATATTAGGGGTATATGGATTGAAGCGTATGCATTTAATGCAGAAAGCTAAAGGAACTGCAGAAGCAAGAAAACGTGCTTCTGAAACATTGAAAGCTTTCTTCAGTGATCCAGAAAACCGCCGCAAGCGGAGCATTGCCATGAAAGGTTGGACCATGCAACTCACTAATTCTTTTAATAGCATATCGAAGTTCAATCAGTCATCTATTTTTGTTTTATACAATCATCTCCCTTTCCATTGTAGGAGTTAAATTTTACTGCAAAAACTGTGGATGTGAAGGGCACAGGAAGCACTACTGCCCAGAACTTAACAACAGTTCCATAGATAGACGGTTCAGATGCCACGTGTGTGGGGAAAAGGGCCACAACAGAAGAACCTGTCTGAAGTTAAAGATGAGCAGTCGGAAACATAGAAGAAGGAAGCATCGCTGCAAAATATGCCGTAAAATTGGCCACAACCGCAGGACCTGCCCTAAATTTAGTGGACTGAGATTAAGTGGTAGTGATCCAAAAACTCACCACCTCATTTCTAGAGGTAGAGCGTACTCTTGTGGATTGTGTCAAGGCCGAGGACATAACAGGAGGACTTGTCTTGTTAGAAGTCTAAAGCCAACCCAAAACTATGAGGAACTCGAGAAGCTTCCTGTAGACTGATGTACCAATCTTTGTCTGAAAAGGGTGCACACCTAATTTCATGTTCGTATCAACAAAACATTCTTCATCTATAGTTTGACCGAGTTAGCTAACTAATCGGGAAAACGTGCTTCTCAATCACAGCATGATGCAGGTAAAAAATATTTAGGGTTTATATTAGAATTAAGAAGAATTAGAGAGACATTAGGGTGAGAGAAGAAAAGAAGCAATTTAACTGTTTTTTATTGGGTTAATTACAAAAATAATCTCCAATTTGTTCAATTTTTCAATTATAGTTCGAATTTCAAAAAATGACAATTAAATACTTAAATTTTGAATTTTAACTCGACATTAGTTATGTGGTTAAACAATATTGTTTTATTATTCTTTATTATTTGTGTTAATTTTGGTCGATATATATTAATAGTTAAGATTTTTAGAACATGCGGTAAATTTCAAATGGAGATATATAATTGATTTATTGTATGCTATCTTACCAATCATTTGTAACACGTTAAATGATTTATTGAATAAAGGGATTAACATCTTGTAGTTTCTCTATCATAAAGTATACAGCTTATAGCGTTATATTTTGATTAAAAAAAACTAAATTTCCTACAATAAATACAAACTCCCTAACAATTCTTCCCCAATTAACAAATTGATTTATTAGATACAGAGCCCTTTCAATACGAACCAATGTCAGCTTTAGCATGCTTTCTTTATACCACATTATCTTCAAAATAAGAGCAAATACATACAGAGTAATTTGGTGGTGGAAGCGTATAAAAAGCTTTTAAAAGAATGGCCAGATAAAATGTGGTTCAAAAAGTAATAACTACTTTTACCTATTAGTGAGGACTAGGTCTCTAAGCTCAAAAATTATTGTCAAAACTAATTTGTAAAAAGAGTGGATCTTCCATGTCATTCACTACAATATGTGTCATGCCATACAATATGGAAACATGATCAACAAATAATTCTGCAACATTTCATGTAGAATATGGATAAGCTAGAACTAAAAGATGCTCCCACTTGTTCAACCAATTACTGCTACAAAAATATCAGACTTTCCCTGTCACATAAGTAAGCTCTCAATAAAATCTGTAGTGATGTCAATCCATCATTACTCTAAAATAGGTGAACGTTGAAGTAGGTGTCCTTCGAAAGAACATTAATTGCATCCTTTTAAAAGTTCCATATACTTCAGAATGACCATCTGAGTTGCCATAAAAGCAAGTTAAAATCTTTTTATCTTAAATTACCTAACTCTCTATTTAAGCATCTCATGTTAAATGAAGTCTGAAACTCCTCTTAATTTAACAATCACCTCGTGCAAGCCTTTGTCACCTTTTTAAATATTCTTAACCTCTTGTAAGAGATTATAATTGATAGTAGACACCAATAGTGAGAGTAATTCAGAACTAAACACTCGAGAAAGTACATTTGCTATTTGGTTGTAAAGTCTCATCTTTAAATCTTATTCTAATAACTTTAGCACCTAATTTTGTTGAAATAGAATTACATTTTTTGTTTGTTTAAGCAAAAACTTTAACCTCTTATGGTTAGAATGTACCACAATTCTTTTTTTTAATGGATAATGTGATCATTGTCTAATAGTCATCAGTAAAGTCAACACTTCTTTGTCATATATGTATAAATGAATGTATTTTAAAGATATGGACTTACCGAAAGAAGTTCGAATAGATATGTGTTGTCTTCAAAAGGTTATGAATCGATTGAAAAGTCCAATCCCAATATCTTGATTTCGAACGACAATATATCGTAGACCTGTATATATATAGTTTGTTAATATTCGACCAATTAATGTTTAGATAAAAACTTTTTCTTGTACCATCCTATTTCGTGGGTTGACAAAAATCTCTCGGGCGGTGCCACAATCTGTTATACAAACAACAATATGTTGAATTACTTCAATGAGTCTGCTAAATAGTAATTATTAAAAAAATTTGTTGCTATTCATAAGTCATAAATGTTTTTTTTTTCAATTTTTTATCCTTATGCATTATGATTTGGTAATAACTAGCCCTTAAATCAAGCTTAGAGAACTACTTAACGTTTTGTAACTCATCCAAAAGTTCTTTTACAAAAGTATAGAAAAATTTTCCATAATGGCTTACTTATTAAGAGATTTATAATCAATGCACAACCTCCAACTATCATCTTTCTTTTTAACCAATACCATAAGAGTGAAAAATGAGTATATTGAATGATTTCTCATTTCAATTTTTCTTGCACCAACTCTTTTATAGCATCCTTCTCAAGTCCTTTATACCTATAAGATCTCTAGTTAACAATCTTCAATACCTTCCATTAAAGAATTTGATGATTATATGACCTCTTTAAAGGTAACTGAGATAGTTCCACAAACATATTTACATATTGACATAAAAATATTTTTCATATTTATTGCACTCTTATTGTCCATTACTTCTTTATTATTCTTTTTTGTTTCTTTAGTCTGTATACATCTAGCTGAACAAGACTAATTGCGCTTCTTGTTCAGTAATATCTTATAAAGTTAGTTTGATGTTGTTTAAAATTGGAACAACTTTGTCATTCTCTTGTTAGATACCTCAATCAAATTTTGTTCCTTCACACTACTAACTAGTATTCACCTCTTTCCCTTTCACTCAAACTCCATTATTCCTTTTATAAAATTGTACCATGCAATACTCACCTACAGAACTTACAAACATGTATACACAAAATTTTTAGCCTCTTATAAACCATTCAAAATTCTTACATATTAGGGGACTCAACTACTACATCCCTCCTCCAAGCATATTTGACATAATCAATCTTCACCAAATCACATCCTCCTTTAGTCATTATCCCAACATCCAAAAAAAATATGATGATGCAAGCATAAATAGCTAATCAAAAGATCGATTACATATGCCTATTGGAACAATTACAAAAGCTAGAGTTTGAGAAGATATAAAATTTTGAGTTACATAATATTTAATATTGAGAGTCATGAGTGCTTTATCTATTGTTTTTTAGAAATTATTAAAGAATTCCTTCTTTATGACATTCATACACTTATGAATTTAGTTCTTGACTCTTCATAATTTACGTATCAGTTCTGTAAAAATCTTATTTAGTTTTTTTGGTGAGATTTCAATCTTATTTGTGAGTTCTTTAAGATTTATTTTTAGGTAGTTTCCCATTATATGGGTACTCCCACAATCAATTAATCTATGTAATGGTTTAATTCTATAGAAATCAATCACAAATATTTGTTTTAACCCACCATTTACCATTTTAGTTATAGCTTGCAATGATATTCTAAGGTTCTTTGTGTGTCCATTACTAAAACCTTCATCTATTGATTATATTCTCTTATTTTCTTCTACCACATTTTCAATTATGTATATCTAAATTTTTTTAAAAGTTGTGTCTTTGGCTATACTTATAATTACATTAAAACAATATATTCTTTGCCATTTTTCATCTGAGTCCTTATTAATTGATGCTTTAGTAAATTTAAAGTATATAACTTGAGTTAATTGCTTTACTTGGGCTATATGCGTATCCAATATTCCATCATTATTCATCGTCATTAATGCATTAGATATTTTTCCAAAATGACTTATGTTTCTTCTCATATATCATAATTGACAAGTTTGAAGTACCATTTCCTATTTCCTTGCCAAATAACATGTCAATTGTAAACTTTAGGTGTTTAGCATATTCATTGCATATTTTAATGCCACTTTTTAGTGATTTTAGAAACAAATGAACCAAATCCAACTCTATAATCAACAAATTATATGAAAATTCATCAAACTTTAAATAATATTTCTTCATAGAAATAGTTTGTACCAAATCCTTCAATTCTCCAACCATCTCCAAAAATGTTGAATCTACAAACTTTATTTTAGATCCAAAATATACTCTCCCTAACTTGGAACCTCAGTAGTCAATCTATTTTTCATGTACAGCTAATGACACAATAATGCTTCCTAACTCAAATGTATCTTTACAATTTAAACTTTCAATTCAGGAGGGGTTCCATTAAGAGAAAATATATGTTTGCATTGCTAGATCCATTTCCTTATCCTTTTTCTTTCAAAATGTGAAAACTCCAATATACTAAATCTTTTTGGTACGACACATCCTATATGAAATATTTCAAATGACACAATCCTTAATTTTTTGGCTATGACTTCCATATATTGAGGCCTACAAGTTTTTTGAAGTTACTACGTCATTGTTTTGACTCTAGTATAATCTTCTCATATCTCATTTCAAAATCCTTCATTTATGTTTTTATGGATTTCTTGAGCCTCTTATGGTTACGTGCTCTTCTACCTTTGGCCGTTGTCACCCATAATACTATAAGTATCAATTTGCACTAATGTTAAATTGATGTAGCTAAAAAGCATCTAGAGTTTATAAAATTATGAAATTGCATGGATTAAAAAGAATTAGAAAGAGATTGAGGGAGTGAAAAAAGAAAAGAAGTTAATTGTTTCTTTGACAACTAATGACGAACTCAACAACTCCTTTAGATAGTTGTCAGGTTTAAGTAATTTGTCCAATAACAATATAATATGTATCCTTCTAATTACAATCCACAACAAATAATTCAATGATATTTTATAACCCCCTGTTAACATCTTAATGCCATGGTCACATTTTCTTCTTCCCCCTCAATTATTTGTGACTCTCGTTAACTGCATCACAACATCACAATTCCTTTTTGTTTTAATAAATATTGATTATTGATTACTGAAATGTGGATAATTTATGTTTACCACTACATAACTATTTTCTATAATACTATTTTTTATGTTAATGCAAAGTTGATAATTTTGGAGCTTTGACTTGAAGTTAGGTTTTTAATATATGATAAATTATGTTTTTAATTTAAAACATTAGTCAATTTTATAATAATAGCTAAAACTAAAAATTACATTAATTAAATATACAAAATTTCAATTTATTACAATTATAGCCTAACGTTAATTCTACAATTAATGTGACTAATATGGACTGTCGAGTAATCTCTCTCTAATCCAAAATTAGCATACACTTATATAATAAAAATAATTTTATTATTTAATAAATAATTAAATTGTTAAAATTTTAAAAATTTGTAGTGTTAATTTTATCATCCTTTTGTCTTTTTTTTTAATTATTATCTATAAATTTTTTGCCCTTCTTTTTTGTAAGTTTTTGAACGTTTGACACTTTTGAGTGAATTGCTTTGATTTCCTTGTAATTAAGCTCTTAAGCAAAGCCCAATAAAGAAATTTGCAACAAATTCTTTATTCCTACTTATATCTTTTATATAACATTTTGAAATCTAACAATTTCTACAAATGTCAAAGTAAAACTTCATTATGCTTTCTTTATTGAAAGGCTTACGAGCCATCTAAAATTATAAGTACGAATCTTGAAATGGAGAAACAATATAAAAATCAAATAAATAAAAGTATGGGCCAAATCCGGCATTTAATTGCCTATGTTGGTTGAACTTTGCAATTGACATCTAATGGAATACTTGTTGAAAAACAATGAAATAAGAATCAACACAGTTTTCTTTCATAGATTGGATGAGTTTAGGGATGATAACTGCTCAACAAGAATGAAATCTTTGGTGAAGTGGGAGGGGGGAGAGATATTAAAAGTTGCCCAAAAACTCAAAGTGTTGATAATTTAAAATTTTTAAATAAGAATGACAAAAAAACATAAATGATTGATGTAGATGAAACGTTGCAATAGAGATAAGTGTGATAAAATTAATATTTGAAAATTTTAATTAAATAAAATTATTTTTATTATCTACTAACTTAATATTAAAGAGTGATTCTATGACAATTCATCAACAATATTAATAGTGGACTTAATATTAGATTATATTTATATTAAATTAAAATTTTATAATTAACATAATTTTTAATTTTGACAATTCGGATAAAATTTTAGGATTCAAACTATAATTTAACATTTAATATGCCATTTTTAAAAATTTGTTCCACTGCGACGTCGATTCTTGCTTATGGTGCTTATCCTTTGCTGGTACAAGTTTTCGGACCGGGTTAAATAGTTGACCCAAATCAACTAATCCAGTCCATTACGACCTGACCGCCCCAAACAGCCCCAGTTGAATACTTCACCACTCACCAAGGACAGTTAATTACTCCTCTCCGGAATCACAGCCTGACCGCCTAGGGTTTCGGCAGATCACCGCCATGGCTATGCAATCTGGAATTGGACTTTCCAAGATAGTTTTCCTAGCCGGAGCAGGTGCCACTTCCGACCACCTGCGATCTTTATAACTTTCTCGGACTTCTATGCATACATCTGCTGCTGTTCTTAATTTGACCTCTGTGTTGTCGTTGTATAGGCTACACCGCTACAGTCCTGGCCAACGATGGTAAATTGTCTGATTTGATTGGGCATCTCCAGGTACTACTCTTTGTTGAAATTTCTCATATTCATTTTTCTAGCTGGGTTTTCATTATTTTATTTGATTTTCGGTTTTTTCTATTTCTATTTAGTTAAGTGGCGTGGAATTTAAAGTTAATGCTTATTTATGTTCGAGTTAATTGAGTTTGGCATGGCTTATGATTGCTAAGAAACTGGAGAAAGTCGCTTCAATAAGCTTCATCTTGTTTTATTGTTTTAGCTCAGTTCTACTGAAATTTTCTTGACGTGTTTTTTGTTTGGAAATTCTTGTTTAGCGAAATCATAGTTTCATTTAAATTCTTGTGAGTTTCATTCAATCTGTTTATGGCAATTGTGGTTTGTTTAATGTGTTTGGAAGGCATTGACTAGAAGATTAGAGAAATCTGGTGGACAATCAGAAGGTGATTCTGACCCTCTTTCCGAACAGGTAGTAAGGATCTGGCCTAGTTAAGTCTGTTTTATATTTTGTTTGTGTAATTTTTCTTTTTGCATAATTTAAACAGACTAAGATGCATGCGGCTTACGCACTGGTACTACTTTTAGTTTTGAAACTTATTTTCAGTAACTTTCTGGTTTACACAACAGCTGAAAACGTTGCAAAATGAGCTCCAACGTCATCGAATGCAACCCCAAATAATTCTGAATGGGGCTTCTAGCCAAATAGGTATATTCTAGTGATATAGTTCCTTTCAAAATGTTTTGAAATAAGTCCAGGGAATTTTCTGATTTTTATCATGATTTGTGCAGGTAACTGCTCAGGTCTCATAGTTCCTGTTGCTACCTTGGGTTTATTGAGTTATGGTTACATGTGGTGGAAGGTATGTGTTGTGAATATCGAAGTGTTTTCATTGGCTTGTTTTAGTCAGAGTCTCTAATTTTGTATATTACTTTATTTAATTGTGATTGTACCTTTTATATTCTTTTATTTTTATATTACATGAATTCTAACTCATCAAGGTTCTTTCAAGAGACTCACTTTCTTTGTTAATGATTCTTTTGGCAATCAGGGTATAAAATTTTCAGATCTCATGTATGTAACAAAGCGTAATATGGCAACTGCTGTTGCAAACTTGACAAAACATTTGGAGCAGGTGTCGGAGACTTTGTCTGTAAGTTCTGATAAAGTCAAGTTCTATATACTTTATGAATATTTCTTGTTGCATTTTCTTCTATCCATTTTTAAGCCAAGGATGGTTTTCTGTGAGGGTAGGTTAGCATGAGCAATGACCGCAAAAAAGGGTTGGGTAGACATTATAGCTTATTTAGACATGTGATTATTTTCATTTAGCTTTGAACTCTTTCCCAATTGTTTATTTCTTATTGATCATTTTCACTTTGTTGGCATTGGGCATTATAGATCTTATGATATGAAGTATGTTACAGGGTCCACCTACGTTCATGCAACATTTATATAGATGTTGAATGTATTTCCATCACTCTTTTGTCCAGGCTGCGAAGAAGCATTTATCACAGCGAATACAGATGTTGGATGATAAAATGGAGGGTCAAAAGGAAATCTCAAAAGCCATAGAAAGAGATGTAAGATCATAACTTAACCAACCCCAAATTCAATCATCTTTTTCCTTCTTTTTCTCACTCTTGACTAAACATGTTAAAATTTGGACCAAGGTAAAGAGAATTCTTCTATCAATTTTGAATTGGTTGGCTTTTATAATAAGCATAAGAAAACCATAACAAAATCCCTAGTTGTAGTCTATCCATCAATAATTGAAAAAGGGAACATTGTGTTGGACTTCATCAAAGCTGATAGTTAAACTTTCAATTCCTTTTCTAGTAACTGAGAACTCAATTTAGGCATAAGGGTAATGCTTAATGTAAAAAGTTTGGTATTCCTCAACTAGATGCAGTACTTCCCCTGGTGCATGATTGAGTCAATTCACACTGGATACGAGATAAGCACTGATTATGATATGTAACATACAAATTCTCTCTGCTACCATCCTAATATTTTTTTTATATTTAATCAGGTCCACTCTGCTTCCGAAAATATTTCACAGATTGGATCTGAGTTGTGGGAGTTGCAGTCTTTAGTTTCTGGTTTGGTAGGTTTGAATTTTGGCACATTTATCCTGATTGATGATACTCATTGGTTTTTCTAGCATTCATCATTCTTGCCACCATGTGATTTCTTTTGTCATGGTTCTGAGTTGCTCTCAAAGAAGAGTTTTAGACTCCTGTTGCAGCAATTTTTCACTTCTCTTGAAGGGCTGAAATGGAGAAAAAAGTCAAAAAGCTTAAAAAAGACTTGTTTACTACAAGTTTCACTGGATCGTTTCTTCCATTCCACTACAAATAAATTGACAATTTGTTATCAATGTGTTGTTTTTCCTTTTTATTCTAACTGTTATAGAGACAGGACAAGGAAGCATTATTTCATTTTTCCAATCTGATTTCAGTTGACATCATGTCTTTATCCTTGTTTGACTTCATGATATTTTATCTGCCTCTTACTACAGGATGGGAAGATAGGTACAATAGGGAGGAAGCAGGTAGAACTCTTTTCTTTTCTAGTGTTCTATTTTATATCTAATATGCCTGATTACTATGTCTATCTGCACATGCTGATGCTGATTGTATCTATGAAAGTCTTTTTGATATGCCTAGTATATATTCCTGACAAGTTGATACCGTAGTTTACATGTATCTTATATTTTAATTGGTAAGTGCTCTCAAAACACAGCCATTAATGTGTAGGCTGGTTTATGTAGTAAAAGAAATTAGTAACAGGTAGTAAGTATTATTGGCGGCTACATTGATTTTGTTTCTTGTTAAAGATTTTTTTAACTGATAGTCTTATTGTAACAGCTGGGTGAATTTGGTTGTGAGAGTGCTAAGCAATTTGAAATTATTTTCTCAAGACTTTGTTTTGAACTGGAGGGCATAATTGCTAAATATCGAAAGCATTGTAGACTGTAGTCTTGTGCATCTTTGGGCATGCTGCTATTATTCCTGTTGTACAGGAGTTTAGCTTGAAGGAGCTAAGTGACTTAATCCTGAATTCTTCACATTTTTTGATCTCTCTCCGGTATGATTTAATGATTTTAAACGGAATTAATGCTGGCTTGTACTGTTACAACAGTTATTTTTTGTTTGAAAATCAAAGAAAGCAAAAATGAGAAAATGGGTTTTCATCTACATAAGGTGTTAAAATGAAACTGAATGAACTTGCCCAGCACCATTTATTTTGTCAGGTTTTATATAATCATCTTGAAGTAGTTCGTGTATTATCGAATAATCAACTAGATGGTAACATAGACATAGATGAAGCTGAAAATGGAAAGGAAGTTGGTAAACTGTTGAGTGGGGTGAGAGAAGAGGAGGAAGAAAGAAAAAGATGAAACAAAATTGTTAGTTTCTTGATTTATTTGAACACTTATTGATGGCAACTGCATTGGCTATTGGCCTTCCAGATTCCTGTGTACTTGTGAACTTATCCAGGTGTTTGATGGCAGGATCTTGCAAATGAGGGTGTTCTCTACCTGTGCAGCTTTGTCGGTGGCAAAAATATTCGGAGGAGTAAAGAACTGGGGTCTCTGCAGGTTTGAAAATGTTTCATTAATCAAACTGTTTGCTGTCTTAGACATTCAGAATATTTTCCATGAGATTATTAGTCAAAATTTAGGATTCAATATTGGTGAGGTAAGAGTTCGTTTTGTGATAAGAAATAGGAGTGACCTATGTTTACTTGTGCAAAGGAACGGAACTGTTTCCTTTCTTCTGTGCGTGCAGGATTGGATCTTCCTGGAAGTAAGCAATTGTCATTTAAGAAGTAAATTGGTGTATTGTTCATGCACTTTCAAGATGTAAGAGTGCATACAAGATAATTCAAATCTAAGGAGGGCTATTTTTTCATTTCCTCTATTCATGCAGTTGTGCCATTCTGTTCAAGTGTGTGCGGCAATATTCTGATTTTGTAGTTGCGAAGAATGACAGAGCTTCTTTCAACACTTTTCCCATCTTTTCCATCATGTGCATGATACTCGAAGTCTTTTGTTCTTCACATTAATGAAGTCTAGGATGTACTTGGCAACTCTTCCAGGTAGTTGTTCTAACTGTTGGTTCAATAACTCCTTGCAGGAGGGGCTTAAAAATTCTGGGATAACTCATAGTTCACTCACATACTCTGAAGTTCGAGCTTTGCCGGTATGTGCCTTTTTAAGTATAAAGACATCAATGTGGGCTTCTTTCATCTTACTCTCTCTGCCTCAACCCCTCTCCTATTTACATGGGTTCCACTTACATACATACACTTGCACCTACACACTTTGAAATTACAATCTTCCTGAGTGATTACTTGGCAGCTTAATTGCAAATCAACTATTTGTATAGGATTTGCATGTGATGATTATGTAGCCTCCTTGTTTATATGACTCGTATCCTTTCAGGGTCTTAAGGAGCTTTTCACAGATAATCTACCTCGAAGTGTCAGCGAGCCAGTGACTGGTGTTCTTCCACATGCAACCAGTGATCTGGAAGACCAACCTCAAATGTTGCAGAATGACATGCCAGATAACCTACTTAGGTTTAAATTCTAAATCATTTTCTTCATCACTGATAAAATTTTCTGGTAAAGTGGACATGAATGAGTGAATGTGCATAACAACTTTTTGGGGGAGCCAATCCTGTCTGTCTTTCAGTAGCCCTGAATTTACCTTTCTTTCTCAGTCAAAGTAGTATTCTTCCTTTCATTTTGAATTTCTGTGGATCCTACACGGTTAAGCTCCTGGTTTTTCATAATCTAGTGATGAAACAAAGTCTGAACTTGAACCTCATGAAATGGGTTGATTGTTGATTTCTGATATCATGATAAGGTTAAGCTTTTGACTTCATCTGGAAATTTGTCATTTTTGTTTATGTTATACGAAGTTTCTGTTCATCTCCGTGTTGAAAATGCTTCTACGAAGTCTTTGATCAGTGCACAGCATCTGATAAGTATTTAGGTGGTGATCATAAGGTGAAAATTTCATCTGTCCTGATGATAATCATTTGCTTCCATCTTAAACTTTGAACGGTTGGTTGTACAGTGCCTGTGAGATCTCTAATGAGTTTTTTGATGTAAGTCTTACATAAGATAGCATTTGCAGGATTAATTCAGCCAAGAGTTGACAGCGGCATTCTAAGCAAGGTGGCTAGCAGTATGCTTGGAACGGGCTCAGTTGTATACTAATGTGCAAAATAATCATAGTCTCAACTACACCAAGGAAGTCCATCACGGAAACTATGAATCGGATGTGATTGTGGTAGAGCTATTTCAAAATTTGTAGTCGGTATTTCTGTTTTTGATGAAAATAGCCGGTTTATGAGTTATCTGAAAGATGTGCACATTTCTGAACAATAGCACTAGAAAGTTCCATTAACGTGTTGGATCACTCTTTGGTCATGTATTCTAATAGCCTCTGTCCATAAATAATTGAACTTTGCCGTATCTCTCGATGGCTTATTTTGAGCCGCAGTGTCTGTTCTGTTAAAAACCTAATTGATCAAAACGAAATCTGCAAGGTGAAGGACCTGGGAAAGAAACAGGAAAGCAACGTATATGAAACGTTAACTCTGGAATTGTGCCGAAACAGAAACGAAAAAAAAGCTTTAAATTTTGCAGTGGACTAAGTTGAAATATTTTTTAATCTTAAAGAATGTGAAATGCGAACCTTGCAATGCATGGCTGATAGGCACAGAAAAATAGAAAAACATGTAGAGAATTTACTGAAGAAAAATTAAAAAAAATCTATAGAGGACAAGACTGCAAATACAGTGACTTAATATTTAAATAATATAATTTGAAACTAACCCTAACACTTTATAAACCACTGATATTGCTTGCTAACAAATAAAGATCCCAGTAACCACTTATCACTTACTTTCGCTTGTACCGAAGGCTGCACTTGCCCTTTTCCGTTTCTTGGAATAAGTGTGACGCGATTGGATGCTATCATTATTTTGTCATTGCAAACTAGTCTTTTCCTCAAAGAGAAAAGAGAGAAATTGCCTTGTAATTCATAATTTTCCTATGTCGCCTTTGCCACTGTATCAATAACCCCCTGTATGGTTGATGTCTCCGGAGATGGGGACAGATGACAGGACAAAATAATCCTGTCTCCGATGATGTTTGGTTGCTGTCTCCAATTTTTTGTCCACCGTTTCCGGATGACAGGGACAACAATTTTTGTTCCTCTCAAAAATGAAGGACAAAAACTTTTGTCCCCGTCTCCGAGACAAAACACATAAACAACTTCCAGAAATACCCCTCCTCCCATAAAAGCAAATGTTTTATTATTATTATTATTA
>JAOTAX010000003.1:12936753-12966114 GCA_025629825.1 Erythroxylum guanchezii | reverse complement strand
TGATTTCTTTGGATTATGCACACGTTTTATGGTAAACGGGGCCCAGTACGTTTTAGTATCAGAGCAAGAAGAGATTATAAGGAACCACGCTCAAGTACGATGATATTTATGGTTTAAGAGGTTGGATCCCAGAAATGGGATCCAACATAGAGTGTTATAAGCATACCATATTTAATAAAATTTATAAAATTTTCAACTTTTTCTTTTTAATATATATATTATGTCACAACTTTAAATTATAACAACATATACTTATGATATAATAAAGTTATTAATTTTATCGAATATTAAGTTACAAAATATTTATATATTTTTATTTAAACCACTTAATATTTCATTTGAATAAAACCATAAGTCATTAAATGAAAGTGTAACATTACTAAGTTCTTAATGTTTTAAGTAATATTTTAGATATAATGAGGTAAATATTAACACAATTTGTGTTAAAAGTCATTAAGTTAGGTTTAGATTGAAGGGTACTACATACATTTGCATATCATTAATGAGAATCCCTCTGATGGTACGCAGGTATACTGAGAATCCCTTTTGGTTAGTCTAATAAACAGCTGATCATATGGGATTGTCGACTCCAATATCTTAAAGGTTAAGTTCCATTTGATAGGACAATCCAAAACCAACTTCTTTTGTAATACACAAAATTTGTGCACCATCTTCAAAAGTTTCAACTCTTTTAAGAGTTGCACTCTAATATAAACCACTATTCTAAATACACTCTATTGCTTCCTTTATTGTCTCCAACCCATCCTTCACAATCAAGTTAAGAATACATGCAAAACAACTCATATGAAATAACTTACCTCTAACCAATAAGCTCCCAACCCACATCTTACCCTTTAACTTCTGAATCATAGTATCATTTGTGCTTCAACTATCGACTATGATGGAGGATACTTTGTTGTCAATGTTCACATCCATCAAACAAGCTTTCAACACGTTTGTCAATTTTTCACTTGTATGCGGTGTTGGGACATAAATGAACATATCATGAAAAAAAAACCCAACATGAATCATAAATTCATAAAATAATGAAAAAAGTAAATGATAACAATATTAAAGAATATAAATGACCTCACAAGTCTATTGCATAACTTCCAATCATTATCAATATAAGGTGTCGTCATTGTTATGTAACCCTTCTTTTGGTTATTAGTTGTCCACATGTCCATTGTTATGGCAATTCGTCCTTAAACACTTGACAATGCTCTTAATGTTTCTCTCTTCTTGTCCTCATAAATTTTGAAAATATCATTCCTTAATGTATTTCGACTTGGAACCTTGAAAGTCAGTTGGATTGAATTAAGAAAAATCCTTAATGTTTTGCTTTCAACCATAGACAATGGTTGTTGATCTCTAATAATCATATTAGCCATCAAAATTCTTGATCTGTGGTTGTCAAAAGTTATTACGGTCATTTCATTCTAGGTCAACAAACCCCACTCTATTTAGTTTTTACTTTCATAGCATCATTTTTATTCGATATCTATAGAAAATTCTCAAAATTTATCTCAATATCTTTAATCAAAATTTGAAGGAAGGGAGTAATGAGAGCTTCAAAAAATATTCATACTTGCCATCACTGAGGAGATTAGTTGATGTCTTTTAGCGAAAGATAAATTCTTGTTGTTATTAAAGGTCAGCCAAATGCTCAAACTATGCAGCTCCAAGCTATAATTAAAGGGCAACAGGTACTCAATTTAATTGATTTTGGCAATACCCATAATTTTATTAGCTTATTTGCAGCACATCAATTGGCTTTTAATATTCATCCCTTACCAAATACAACCGTGTCCATTGCCAATGGGGAGAAAGTGTAACATACTATTACCTGTGGGAAGGTTAACATAGTAAATGTGAGTGATTTATGAGAGGCTTAGAAATGCTTCTTTATGCTCATGTATAATATGACATACACATATACATGAATAGTAAATTTATCTGCACATGAAAGTAAGTGTACATTCATTCATGAATAATTCCGGGTATAATTAGATTGATTTGTGAATTTTTGAGAATTATGAATGTTTTTACATTGAAAATTTTTTAATTTTGGTAAATTTAGGAATAATTTCGAAACTTTTGGGATTTTTGAAAATTTAGTGGATTTTGAATTTATCAATATTGGAAATGTTAGTGATTAGTAGAAATATTGTATTTGTGAATGTTGGTAAATTTAGGAGTTAATTTTGAAATTTATGGAGTATTGTGAAAAATAGGGAACAATAAATCAAAAGATATTTGGAGATAATTGGATTGTAAAGAGTGGAGTTAAAGAGTTTAGTTTGAAAGAAACTTGGCTAGAGCTTAGACCATAGGAAAGTGATAAGTGTCAAGTTGCTTGTTGTTCTTTTGCTAGAAGTAGGTTACTGTTCTCTAAGAATTGAAAGGTTAAGTTTTGTCCAAATAACTTCTTCATAATCACCTTCTTCGAAATTCCTCCCAATACACAAAGTTTTTCCTTAAACACCTTTTAAGAGATTTCAGTGTTTCTCCCTTCTCCTAAACCAATTCCATCTTGTAAGTTATATCTTTTACCTTAAGAAAAACCAGAAGATGGTAAATGTTCACAGTGGTATGTGAGTTTTGCATGGAGTAGGGCTTGAAGATAGTTGGAGCTTTTAGGAGTTTTCAACGAGTAAGTAGTGGATAAATTTGTTAGAGTTAAATTTTTGAATAAACCGATGAATTATTGTCATTGCATGTATCATGGACTATATTTTCTTATGGATGATATTGGTTTGAAATGAAGTGGAAAAAAAGGTGACTTTGGTATGAGTTGTGTTAAGGAAATATTTTGAAACAAATTGGTAGTGGATCTGGAAAATGTTCACTGAGTATGCTTCAGTCTTTTAGCCATAACTTTTTCTCTAGTTATCCAAACGAGATGATTCTTTATTTGGATTAAAATAGAAACATATGGCTACATTTATTATGAAGACATTGAATTTAAATTCTATCTCTAAGAATTTAAGAAAAAATTGTTATGAAGTTGAGAATTGGGTGTAGTACATTGGTAGATGATTGTAAAATTTGTGTTCTGAATTCGAGGGCAATTCTGGATTTGCTCTAGGTTAAATTAGAAAAAGGTGTCTTCTAAAATGTTGTAGATCTTTCTTTTAGCTTTCCAACGATATATAGTATGCAATTTTTGGACTTCTAGGCTGAAAGTTATGATCTCTATAAGGGAAGATGTATCTTTTGTCTTTTTGCTTCTTCTGTGATGACGTCACATGGTCTGTGATGACGTCATACCTTCTATGTTTTGCTTCTTCTGTTTTTGCTTCTTCTACTTTTTGCTTCTTCTACTTTTTGCTTCTTCTGTGATGACGTCACATGGTCTGTGATGACGTCACATGGTCTGTGATGACATCATATCTTCTATGTTTTACTTCTTCTGCTTTTTGCTTATTTTATGTTTTACTTCTTCTACTTTTTGCTTCTTCTATTTTTTCGTCTGGACTATCTTCTATTCCATTTTGACCCTCCAAAAGATAGAATTTGTCTTCTAGGTCTTCATAAAAGTTGTAGCTCTTGAAGTCCTCTTTCTAACCCTATAAAGAACACCTTAGTCTAATATCTGTAGGGAAAGTTATGACAGTTTTCCCAATCCTATATTGTTTGATGATGTTACTTCGTCTATAAATGACATCATATCGTTTGTTCCTATTTTTGACCCCTCATATGATAAAATTTGTCCTTGAGGCCCTCATGAAAGTTGTAGATCTTGAACCTCTTTCAAATCGTCTAAAGAACATCTAAATCATACATCAGTAGGGAAAGTTATGTCAATTGTCCCAATACAGGTTCAATATGATTGAGGACAAAACCAGATTTGATTCTTTGGCCATAACTTCTTCTCTAGACATCCAAATGACTTGATTCTTGAATCATTGGACTCGTAAGACATTTTTCTACATCTCCAATAAAAAAATCATAGCCTTATGAATCAAATTGAGAAAGATTGAGTGAAAAACATGAGACGGGTACAGTGAATGTGCTCTTCAGTAATATGAACAGGTGTTATTCCCCTGAACGTGAACAGTAGAACCGAAAGGGATGTCTTGGAAAAACTGAAGTGATTCAATGAGAAATGAATTGTGAATTCAATAGTTTTAGTAAGGCATAAACCTAAGTATAAGTTATACTTAGATGAGTTTTGCTAAGGGGATGGTTTTGTGAAGAATTTATGGAATGATACCCCAGATTATCATGACCATGCATTGTACATATTTCATTTCATACATGTGCATTATTGAATACTTATAATTGTACAAATTGTGATATTTTGTAAATTATTTGTTATACAGGAGCAACTAGAACGTTAACCTCCAGACGTTGCCGGATCTTCTAGGCATTAGCTTCGAGAGCAACTTGTGAGTAACCTAGATGGTCTCACTTAGTTACTTGTTTGCTTAATTTATGTTTTGAATGATAAATGAATGTGCTTGATTGTGGACTCCGGATAGGAGGTTCAATGATTGTGTAATGTGGATTGAAATATTGAAGTGCTGCTTGAAAATGAATGTGAAGACTATGTGCTTTATAATGTGGTTGATTATGGTACATGTATTCTATTCATGAATGCATAATCAGATAATGGCAATTGTGACCAGAGTAGCCACCGACTAGAGCTTAAAGCTCAACGAGTGAAACTGAGCCTCGAGCTAAAAAATGATTCAAAGCCTTAGGCTCAACGTTTAATGAGCCCTATATGGGACAGTGCAGGTACTCGGTCACAACAACGTAATAATTGGAAAATTGTCTCATGAGCATTTCATATGTATCTTGTTAAGTATGTTTGATGGAGTGAAATGCAAAAATGCGTATGCTTAAGTGAAAATGTGTTATTTATGTAAAATGTACAGTTGTGAAATAATTGTTTTGTGAATTGATGTGTTTTGTGGATTGAGTGAACCATCAATGATGATTATCTCGTTGAGTTCGCAAAACTCACCAAAATTGAAACGTTATCTTTTCAGGATCGAGAGACGACTCTAGCTACTGAGAGGCTATACCAGACGTGTAGATTGTGATTGGTAAGAGAAGTCATGGCTCAAAGGTCGGTTAGCTGGGATTTTTGGATAGATTAGTTAGATTTTGTATATTTTCCTCTTTCATGTAGTACTTTTGTATAAGGTTTTGATGATGTACATATAGAAAATATTGAAAGACACAATGTAGACATTCGAGTTTTATGAAATGAAATGAGGAAAAAGTGGGTTTTAAAATATTGTGGCTTTTCTATTGATGTTTTATAAGTGAATATTGATATGATGCCATGAGAAGTGAATGTCGTAATCGAACGTAGCTCGCCCTCATCATAGGTTATGTATCGGAATGACCTTCGGGCGTTTCGGTGTGTACCTTGCGGTAAGGGGGTGCTACATTTAGATGGTATCAAAACATGGTTGGCATCTATTGGGACATATAGAATGTTAAGCATGAAATATCTTAAGAAATGCAGAAAATGATTGAAATTATTGTTTGTTATAGGTCATCTGCTCTAAGTGATCAAATTGATCAACTAGCTGACCAAGGATCGGTAGGAGCCAGTAGGGAGTCCTTGGTGCCTCGATCTAAGGAGTTGCCTCCTAGAGTTCCCAAAAGAAGGGAGAGGAGGTATGATAGGCTGCAAAAGCAGGGAGCTGTGGACTTCTATGGCAGGACAGACCTTGTTGAGGCCGAGGGATGGTTAGAGAGGACAGAAAGGGTATTTGATCAAATGGACTACGAGCTTGATGAGAGGTTCGATTATGCAGTGTCTCTACTACAAGGCCCAGCATATCAGTGGTGGAAGACTGTTCCAGACAGTGCCACCAAGCCTTGCCAGTTGAAGTGGGAAAACTTTCTGAGGGTCTTCAGAGACAATTATATGCCCAAGATCTATTTGGATATGAAGATGCAGGAGTTCTTGGAACTGAAGCAAGGTAGGATGTCAGTGGCTGAATATGAGATCCGATTTAATAAGTTGATGGGTTATGTTACTACCCTAATCCCTACAGAAGAGGATAAGTGTAGGAGGTTTAAGAATAGACTTAATATGGAGATCAAAGCAAGGTTGTCGCGGTCATATCTGGGTACTTTCATTGAGTTGAGAGCTGCCTCAATTAGAATTGAACAACTGATAAGGGAGAAACAAGCTGAGACTGGGCAAGGGTCTAGAGGGAACAGATCTAGTGAGAGTCAGGGCAGTTCTAGCAGGGGCTTCAGTAAGCACCATAATAGAGCTTTTAGATCAACAGGTGGATCCAAGCAGTCAAGATCTAGGCAGAGGGGTAGGTTTTCACAGACTGGCAGTGGAAGGGGTACTTGACAGAATCAATTTCCAATTTGTGAGCATTATAAGAAGAGGCATGGTGGTGAGTGCTGAAGATTGACTGGAGCTTGCCTCAAATGCAGCTCCATGGACTATCAGATCAGAGATTGCCCTGCTACTTTAGGAACTCAAGCTGCTGTCAGTGGGAGATCTGGGAGTAATACTACAATCCAGTAGAGCAGAGGTGGTGGATCTGGATAGAGAGGCCGAGGTAGAGTCAGAGGGAGAGCTGGGAGTTCTTCCATGAGGACTGAGGGGCGGGGCAGTCGACCGCAATCCCAGGCCAGGATATATGCTATGACCAGACAGGAGGCCCAAAACTCATTAGATGTGGTAGCAGGTGTGCTTCTTATTTATGACTTTGAGGCATTTGCATTGCTAGATCCAAGATCTACACACTCTTTTATTGCACCACATTTGGCATGTAGACTGCATTGTAATAGGAAGTTGTTATAGGATGGGTTATAGGTGAGTACTGAGTATGCCAATAGGCAGTACTACAGTTATAGGAGAGGTTTGCAAAGGATGCTTGATTAGAATTGATCAAACAGAATTAGAGGCATACCTGATAGTATTGCAATTGAGGGAGATAGATGTGATCCTAAGCATGGATTGGCTCACTGCCCATAAGGCCATCATGAACTGCTACACCAAGGAGGTAGTATTGGAATTTCCTGATCAGCTAAGGTAGTTTTCAGAGAAGTTAGTCATGCAGTGCCAGCTAGGATAATATCCTTCATGAGTGCATTGAAATTGATGCAGGGAGGATGTGAGGCTTATTTGGCCCACATCATTGATACTAGGGCTGAGCAGAGTGTACAGGACATTCCCGTGGTTAGGAAATTTCTAGATGTATTTCCCGATGAGTTACCTGGTTTACCACCAGATTGGAAAACGGAGTTCATGATTGATCTAGTTCCAGGAGCTGCTCCTATATCTATTTCTCCATATAGGATGACACCTGTGGAGCTGAAAGAGTTGAAGGCTCAGCTTTAGTAGTTGTTGAAAAAGGGTTTTATTAGATCCATTGTTTCACCTTGGGGAGCTCTAGTGCTATTTGTGAAGAAGAAAGATGGGACTTTGAGGTTGTGCATCGATTATAGGCAACTGAATCGGGTGACAGTGAAGAACAAGTATCCGTTGCCTAAAATTGATGATTTGTTTGATCAGTTGCAGGGAGCTCAAGTATTTACTAAGTTGGATCTGAGACCAGGATATTATCAGTTGAAGATAGCTGATAATACCCTGATAAGGCTCACTATGTAAAATGAGCCCTATCTCCATCGGATAAGGGACAGTTAGTAATAAGCCTGATATCCAATGGATACGGGACAGTTTAAGCACTCGGTCACAACAAAGTAACAAATGAAAAGTGAGTCTCATGTGCACTGCATATGCATAATATGAGTGGTTAAATTGTATTGAATGTGAAGTGTGAAATATGAAATGATGTGAATTATATGTTACGTGATTAGGTGAGCCATCAATGATGGTCACTCATTGAGTTCGCAAAACTCACCCAAAATTTACAAATATTTTTCAGGGTTCAAAAGAATATCCCGTTAGGCAAAAAAAGTATATCTACTGCATGTGAGTGAAAGATAGAGGTCAGGATCAGTTCGCGTCTGCATTTTGTATTTTCTTATTTTTGTACAAATTTGTATTACGCAATTTTTGTATAAATAATGGATTTCAAAATTTTTGTACCATGTGTATACAAATGCATTTATGTTGTAATGTAAAGTCATTATGACTAAAAATATTTTATATTTGTAATGGGCCTCAAATGGCTATTGAAATTCTGTTGATTGTATTGCTATGACTGAAAATGTTTATGAAATAAAGAGGGCCCAAATTATTTACTGATTTCTGCGCATTTGATTGTATTAAAAAAATTATGTACTGAGTTTTGACTGTTTCAGTGCAATAGCACGCCACCCTCGCAGGGCACAGATTCAGATATCACCCACGATGCCAAGTTTGGGTCCTACGGGAGTGGGGTATTACACATCTCTTCTCATTAGCCTTCTTTGCTCTTATGCCTGCAATGCACTCAACAATTCTGTCAACTTAATCTCTGAAAGATCCTTTGCATTCTCAAGAGATGCAATAGTGGTTTCAAATTTTTTTGGTATTGAAACTAGTAACTTTTGTACCAGTCTCTCACCCTTCATCTCTGATCCAAGAATTCGAATCTTGTTCACCAAATCAATGAGTCTATCTGAATACTCCTTCACAGACTCATTGTCATGCATCTGCTGCCTTTCAAATTCCCTCATCAAATTTAACGCTTTTATGCCTTGGACTCTCTCATCTCCTTTATATTTTTCCTTTAAAAATTCCAGATTTCAAAGGCAGAACCAAGCCTCATGATTCTGGTGAAAATTGTAAGAGAGATCGTTGCATAAAGACATAACTTTGCCATCGCCTTTCTCGTGATCTTCTCTTTCTGGAACTTCAATTGATTCAAGGTTGGATTTTCAGGAAGAGGATCCACTGCATAATCTAACTCTACTGCTTCCCACATATCACAATCTTCCATGTAGGCTGTCATTTTTACAGCCCACACTTGATAATTCTCACCATCAAACACAGGTGGTGTGATTGGTGAAAAATTACTACCATTTGCCTGCATTTTTCTTTTATGTTGCATGTAGACAAGCCTCTGATAATACCTTCATAGATCCTTTTACGATCTATAAAGCTCTGATACCACTGTTGTTTAATTTTTGTAACATCGCAGAAAGAGTGCAAATCGATTCTTACATTGAAATCTCCATCATCATACGTACAAAATATCCAACAACAATAATAAAACATAACCGCAGTTAACTAACATACATAACTGCTTACAAAATAACTACTGACAAATAGATAAACTCTTTTATAAAAAAACAAACTGACATATTAACATCCTATTAAACCAATCTAGCAGCTTTAATCCAATACGTTAACACGAAGGCTTTATAAAAATCTATTTTCCAAATGCAACTATTATGTTTCTTCCTAGTCTGATAATCCTCAAGGAGTTCCTGTATGAGTAGAATATTGTCACTGATAGATCGACCCTTTATAAAGGTGGTTTAAGTTGGGATAACAATGTCAAACAATATTTGTTTCAATCTTCGAGCCAAAAGCTTAGCGAGGACTTTATAAATAGTGTTGCAACATGAAATGGGATGATAGTCCGAAAGAAAGCTAGGATTTGAATTTTTTTGGCACAAAGCAGATGTAGGTGTGATTAATCTCGCGCAACATCTTGCATGGAGTTAAGGTTTCCAAAATAGCTTGGGTAAAAAAGGTCACCTGTTATATGCCAGGTTTGTTAGAAAAATGTGTCGGAAAGCCATCTGGAAGCAAGGATTTCGCTGGATGTATAGTAAAGAGGACTTCTTTTATCTCGTATGCATAAATGGAGTAAGGAAGTCCTCCTATTGCCGGCTAAG
The DNA here is from genome assembly GCA_025629825.1 of Erythroxylum guanchezii. Taxonomy (NCBI): domain Eukaryota; kingdom Viridiplantae; phylum Streptophyta; class Magnoliopsida; order Malpighiales; family Erythroxylaceae; genus Erythroxylum; species Erythroxylum guanchezii. The sequence continues at coordinate 12,956,334 of JAOTAX010000003.1, read as the reverse complement.
AGAACTATCGAAAAAAAAACTCCACATATTCGAAAGATGATCAACTTGGTAAGGCTGCCCCAGTAATGAAGTAGTTATGAGTGATATTCATGAAGGCTGTTTGATCAGTATAAAAGATGTCATGGTCATCAAATAGTTGGACAACGCAGTTCACATTTTGTTGTACAAGTAAGGATGCATGAAAAAAATTTTGTGTTCTGATCCCCATCCTTCAACTAAGCCACTCTGGCTTTTTGATGTTGGATAGACTGGTGCAAAGAGAGGACCTGTTGGAACTCGTTAAGTCACTGGAGTTCCTAAGTTTGCAGTTAAGAGTTATACGGGTATAGATAACAATCAACTTATGCAAGTTGTTGGCAAATTTTGCATTCTTGAATTTGTTTAAGATGGAGAGTAGAGAATGTTTTAAGAGAAGCTTTAACCTGACGTAGCTTCTGCATAAGCTAAAAAGATTTGCAACCTTCATCATGGATGCACCAACAGCTTCTAACACGATCTAGAAAGCCTTCTTGCTTGGTAAGGCCATTCAAAAATTGAAAGGGTACACCTTTGAAAGCAGAGTGGAACAAGTTGTGGATCATGATACTGGTGTGTTCAGATAATAGGTTATCTTCAAAGTAAGCATAAGATCGGGGGAAAGCATTCAACCACAAGGAATTAACCATAGCCCTGTCTAATTTTGTTCGGAGTAAGTAGGAGTTTGTCTGGTTATTGGGCCAGTGAACAGACGACCAATAAAGTGAAGATCAATCAGCTGGACACATTGGAGAAAACCATCCAGCTCTCTACAAGATAGCAAATGTAAGGCCCGATCACCCTTAGATTTAAAAGAATTTCTAACACAGTTGAAATCTCCGGCCACTAACCAAGGCTCAAAGATGTTGCTTTCCAGGAGATGGAGTGAAGATCAGAGCAAGTCGTGCTGAAATTGAAAATTGGATGCATAAATGATAGAGACAACAAATTGAAAATTGGTGTTATGGAGTGCACAAGAGAGATGCAGATATTGAAACTTTTCTTCAAGCACTTGGACAGAAACGTGTGTCGACTAATAATAGCAAAAGATGCACTTGTAGTGAGAAGATAAGTTGGTAAGAAGATAAGGTGGTAAGAAGGGACTTAAAAGCTTAGCTACTACTGAGAGGTTAGAGGCTTTGATTTTTGTTTCTAAGAGACCTATTATACAAGGCTTAGTATCCGAAACTATGTCTTTGATCATAGCTTGTTTGTGAGGGTCATTAAACCCTTAAACATTCCATATAAGTATCATCAATGAGGGGGATCCCCTCGAAGGCTATGCTTCTTGCAAGCTGATCTCCTTCTGGAAGGACTGGCAGAATTCAAAGCTAGGGAAGAGGAACAACCTTAGGTATTATGGCTAACTAACTGTGCCTGTGGCTGGGAAGTGGCCACTTCTAGATCAGGGAGGTCAGAACTACAAGACATGCCAGTTGAAGTGTCGAAGCAGTTTATATTGGATTGAGAGCTATCATGCAGTTCAGATGATGGAGGAGCTATGACAGTGCAAGGAGAATGGGGAAGATCCCTTGGTCCACTGGTTGGTACAAAGGAACATTCTATTATGAGAGATAGTAGACTTAGACCTGCATTTAGCTTGAGCATCTAATGTGTGAGCAACCGCAGTAGGGGAATCAATATCTACAGTAGTAAATAGGACACCATCCGCCTTGGAGAGATGAGTAGTTAGAGAGGTAGCAGGCTGCTCAGAGGAAGTGAGATTGGCATCCATACAAAGAGGTTTAGGAGAATGTAGCATAGAAGTCTTTGTGGTCTCCATTGAAGGGATAGGAAGGGGGCTGTTGGTTATGAGCCTTACTTGAATCGGGGCTAGAGGGTGCTAGCGTATCTAAATCATGAGCTGCCTTATCAGAAGAAGGAAGATCTGCAACAGTAGGTTAGCCTCCAGAGTTTGAAACTACCAACCTTTTACATGTGGGATGTTGCAATGGTAGTGGGAAGAATTGAGAAGAGTCAACACTAGCTGATGCAAGTAGTTCATCATGCCATCCAGATTTAAAAAGTTTCCCAGTAGCTTTCCATTGTTTATTGGTAAGAGTAGGGCGCCAAGGATAAGAGATCGAAATCTTAACATGTCTAAGGTCACCATAGTCATCCAACTTAATGATAGGAAGGTATCCAGCAGTGGGGAGTGTCTATCCAGCTCAATACATATCTTTGTATACAAATCCGCACCATATGAGCGGTTTGGGAGTCCATGCAGATGAGTTTACCTAAAGAGCTAGCTAGGTAACTAAGACCATCGACGGTCCAAAATTTCAGGGGAATTTTATGAAATTGTACCTAAATTGGTAAGACATTAATGCTTCCCCTATCACATTCAATACCAGGCTTCCATTTTTGCAAGAACAAAGGCTAGCCTCCCACATGCCAAGGACCATTCTCGATAATTTCCAATAAATATTGATCTAAACTAAATTTAAACAGAATATTTCCATCTTCCATGAGCATGGTCTTCTCCAAACCTTTTTTTCCTCCAGTATGCTTCAACCCAAGCTTTCACAACCAGGAAAGCGGACCGTTTATGCTAGAAATAGCTCACCAAAAATGGAAACCAGATATTGGCACTCGCTTGCAACAATTCCTTAGAAGGAGTAAGAACGTCATCCTTCAACACTTTAGAGAAATGCTTGAGCTTACCTTTATTATGCTAAGTAGTTAATTTGTGGCGTCATGTCCCATTGACAGTTGAAGTTGAGCGCTCATATTCGACAGTGCCAACGGCCTTGGAGGGCTCAGCTTTGACAGTGCCAGTGGGCAGGGAGGAACAGGGTCCTTCCCACCTAATGAGGAGGCCAACTCTGGGAAGGCTTTCGAGTCAAGGGGGGGAGCAACGTCCCCAAGCATGTCTATGGACCAGGCCTAAACGACCTTCTCCGCCTAAACGACCTTCTCCAAGTGAGGGATTCAGTAGTGGGAAGAAGGTGAATAGTATTCGGAGATGGATGGCAGAAGAGGAGATTCTTAAACAATTTTAAAAAAAAAAGTAAAATTCCTAAAATCTAAGATCCTAAATTGACACAGGCAGATAAAAAACTAGTTACTGTAATAAAATCAGATGCACACCCTTGAGCCCTCATTTGGCCAAACCAATCAAGAGCCTCTCCGTGGAGTTGTTTTTTGCAAACATTATGTAATCATGGCGTTCCAAGTGATGACATTTTTAAGAGGCATTTCCCTGAACAGTTCACCAAGTGTTTCCAGATCCCCAGCTTCATATACTATTATAATCGACAACAGAATCTTTTGGAGTCATTTCATAAAATGTTCTCCTAGTAAAAATTATCATCCCTTGCTCAAATACCCAGAAATCATAATATTGAGTAAAGTAAAATCTTTAGTAGGTATCGAATTAAATAGATTCAATGCCTCCTCCGTCATCCCATTTCCCACTAGAAGCATAGGCATCCATCGTGGAACTCCAAGCAAAGACATCTTTTTTCAGTCATTGTATCAAATAGTTACACGCATGGATGACCTAGTCAAGCGCACTGGGAATAAAAATTGATTGTTGATATGAACCTATTATTGAAAATCTAAGAGTTTCATTCTTTAGTTTTTGGGCAATTTTCCATTCCTCTCATAATTTAGAGGAATGAGAGTGATTGCACTATAATTAATTAAATATGGTGAAATCAATTAATTATGGTGAAATCAATTAAATAATTAATTACAATATTTTAATTAATTATATTTTAATTAATTAATTAATTAATTAATTAAAATATAATTATTATTTAATTAATTACATTATATTTAATTAAAATATAACTATTCATTAATTAAAATATTGTTATTCATTACTTAAAATATTGTAGTTAATTAATTAATTACAATATAATTAATTAAAATATTATTATTATTTAATTAATTACATTATATTTAATTAAAATATAATTATTAATTAAAATATACTATTCATTAATTAAAATATAATTATTAATTAATTAATTGCAATATAATTAATTAAAATATAATTCATTCATTAGTTAAAATATTGTAATTAATTAAAATATAATTCATTCATTAATTGAAATATAATTTATTTTATAATTAATTAATTACAATATTATTTTCAAACTAACTATTATCAATGATAATAGTAATTATTCCTTCACCTTAACTAACCATCATAATTATAATAATTATATCTATTCACATTTCTTTTTATATTAATTCTCATTCTCGTTACTTTTTCTAAACCAAACGTCTCCTAATTAACGTAAAATCTTTAGTAGGTATCGAATTAAACAGATTCAATGCCTCCTCCGTCATCCCATTTCCCGCCAGAAGCATAGGCATCCATCACGGAACTCCAAGCAAAGACGTCTTTTTTCAGTCATTGTATCAAATAGTTACACGCATGGATGACATGGTCAAGCGCACTGTACATGTTCATCAAAGCAGTCTATAGACAAAAGGTAAAGCACGTCCCAGCTGGTTCGCGCACGGAACATTTTCCATTAACTGAAAGCACTGTTCGCCGTCTAAAACCGTAAAATGTTACAAAAGGGAGAAGATACGGATTAGGTTCGATGTTCCTTCATTCCACCAGGGAAAAAATGAATTCGCCATGTGCAACGGGATGTTTGAGTACAATGATGCAGCAAAGAATAATTTTTTACGGATTTCAAGTTTTTATTTTTAATTTGTTTAAAGTTAATTTTTTTAATAATAATTTAGCCGAAGAGAAATAACGAATTCTTTTATTTGAACGAGGGAAATAAGATGTGGGGTTATTGGATTACATGTCAAAGGATACAATTTCTTACAAGCTTATGTTTATAATACAGAAGGAGAGATTAATTCAAAAGCATAATCTAATTGACAGAACAAAGTCTATATATGTTCAAGGAGTCGTTTGAAAGAAGGGCAACATCTTCTCCTGCTTCAACTCTAAACAGGTGAATGAGTCCTTACTCGAAGGACATATGTAAGGGAAGTAGCTGAGTCCATCATAGAAACTCTCTGCAGCCTCAGTACTATTGTTGCTGACAATTGTAGGGACTTTTGCTTCAGTTTCTTTGTCTTCTTCCTTTTCGCTTGTAATCAAGTTCTTCTCTACAAGCTGTTTGAATATGGAAGACTTAAGGAGGAGGCTAAGTGCAGTTGGGGAAGGTGACCTGGTGCAAGGGCGAATGGGTGCTTTCCTATGAATAATCTCATGGTCTTTCATGGTGTTTGATTCGTCTACTGCGAAAGGATTATTTGTTTGAAGAAATGAGAGTTGGGTTGGGATTGTGTTCTCGCTTGGGATGTGGCTAGAGAAGTTTGTCAATGGCAGAGTCTGCAGAGTTGATGAGCATTCCAGGATAGGACCAGGATTTTCAGTTGCTGGTTTCAGCCATCTTATATATGTACTCAAATCAAAGTTGGTCACAGCATTGATTCCTCGATACTCAATGGCAGCTATGTCATAGGCACGAGCAGCTTCTTCCTGTGTACCTATAATGGGATCAACAGTTTCAATTTGGCTCTAAGAAGTGACGTGTTCATTGTTGAATACAATGATTGCAGGAAACTTGGTTGAGTCTGTAGATTAGAATTGTTTGGGTTTTTTGTGCAGTTACCGTCTTGTTTCGTCAATTTTTTGTAGTGGTTTATAATAATGAGAGCTAGCTTTGATCAGTTCACTTACTGTAGGTGCCAAGGTAGAGATACTTGTTTCCAAAAACTCTCCCTATCCTTGCTTCCCATCTTCCATTGTGATGATGTCTTGAGAGTTTGAGGAAAATAAACAAAAGCAGCGTCAGGGCCGAATTTTCTTCTAGAAGCAAACGAATCAGTCGGATTATAGTAGGTGGAAATTGCTTAGCTTCTTTTTTTTTTTTTTTACCTTGCAACACCTCTATATTTGGATGCTCCTCTGGAGAAACCACTGCTTCTCCTGTTGAGGGAAGATGGTCTGTTAATAATCCCGATTAATTACTTCTCAGGGATTGTTTTTAGGTAAGATGCAGAAGATCAAGGAAATCACCTTCGTAACGAAGCTAGGTACTCTTCCTTTGTAAGAGTTTGCATCATTTCAATTTCTTTTGCATATTCTGCTAACTATAAGAAAATCATGCCATAGTTTAACGTAGCATCAGAAATTTCAGAATACAACCTGACGTCTGGGGCCTAAAGTTATAGATATTCTTGAGTTTACATCGCTTACTGGAAAGTTTATGAAAGTTGATGTCCCCCAGTATTTTAGGGCTGCCAAATCGTATGCTCTAGCAGCTGATTCTTCATCGTCATAAGCTCCTATTAAAAAACTTCAATAGTTTAGGTCCTGTTTCAAGTTTGTAATAGTAAAGAAAGTTGGTTTCTATCGGAAGGGGTATCACTTACCAAGATAAACTGCTCCAACACAGATAGTAAGTCCATAAGCAACGCATCGAACAAAACACAAAAAATGATCAATAGTTTATCCGTAATCAGGACCAGTACTGAACATGAAGCAAGGACTCTATCAGGAGACACGTTTTGGAACCTACCTTGTTTACCCTTCTTCCTTTGTGTTGGATTCCAGGATCCTTTATCCCATAAATGGGCTTCATATCTCCCAGTCCACCGGTGTCTGTATTAGTAGAACCAACGAAACAGCAACAAATAGCACTGTTTAACAATTTGTATGTTAAGAAGTATGCAGGGATCCAGAATCCTTTGACGAACCTGCTAACCCCGCGAAATCTTGAACTTCTCTTCACGGTTGTAGCAGTAGAAGGTTGGTCAGCTTGTTGATCATTGCAGCTGGATGCAACAGTAAAAGGTTCTCTCCTCCTCCTCTTGACGCACTTACTAGTGTCCCCGGCATCGCCTTCTATCATGTTAAAGCTGCGTCTTTCTGGGTACACAGATTTCACGGTGTTGATCTCCATTTTTCCCTATGATTCTCAATGCCAAAGCAGCTAGAGTCAATTACTTGGTTGTGTGGCATTCAGAAGCCGAAATGAAGTACTTATATGCATTTGCTGATTCGTTTTATGCTCAATTTGTTCCCTAGTGTACGTAACAACTCGATCCAAACAAACTAAGACAAGGTTTCCGATGTATTCCAAGCTATGAAGACAAATTTTTACTGTCTAGACAGACAGGATTATAAAAGGTATCACCAACCATTTAAACCGATCCTTATAGTCTTAGTTGACCAATGCTCAAGCATTACTAGAAATCTTCAAAACTTTAGCTGCTAATTTGCAAGTTATTACGCAGTTGGGTCAAACTGAATATGCTTGGCTATAGCCTTATTAATTGTGACAAAAGTTTATTCATAGCATCTTCAGACCTTTGTCATGGACTCATGGAAGCTCTGTACTATACATGTTGGACTGACCTTTCTGACAATTAGTCGTTTCAAATCAGACATTATTCCGCAGGAGTCAAATTACAGTTGGAACCTACTAGCTTTTACAGATGTGCTTGTTCCAATTTTCTCACAATTAGCTCCTCATTTGCGTTTCCAAGAAAATGGTAAAATGTCAAGGTCACTACGTAATTGCTAAGTAGAAAATTTTTGCATACTGAACTTAAAAAGAACATCTACAATTTATGTTTGGCAGCTGAGAACATTTTTATGCTGTCATCAGTGACAATGAAACACTAATTTCGTTTTTGTTTTTTATTTTTGGAGGATTCTAAGTAGACAGATATAAGCCAACTTGAGTTCGGCTTTTTCTCTCAGGTTTCTGCTTTCTGTGTAAAAGGAGACAAGTCTGAGTGTACCATAACCTGACAAAGAATCATGTCCATTGCGTATCTACAAGTAACTTGGGCTTGAAATTCTTCGCCAAGTTTGAGACTTATTTTGTTATCGTGTAGCATTTTCTAGCAGCGCTGGTTCCTGCCATAAAAGTGTGTTTGTATTCGTCAGAGAAACTTCCCAATTGATGGCGGATTTGCCAATGGAATCAAGCTTGGAAATATACTTCCAAACAAGGCGGCTTTTTCCATGTGAGTAGTTAGTTGAATAAGCTGAGCTCTCCTTACGACTTTCATATCCAAATATTCCTATTACGTGTGTGCTTGTAAGACACTTCTCCAATAGGGCTACTCGCATAAATAATAAAACCAAAAAAAAGAAGAAGAAGAGAACGAATAGAGTAACTAAGGAGTCCTAGAAACTTGTTAGGGAAAAGGACTAAACAAATGTCATACAAAAGTTCAAAAAAAAGAGAGGTTTGAACTCAATACTTTGTTAAATAAACTTTAGTGTGATGATATTAAAGGATAATTGTCTTACTGAAAAGGTTTGACCAACTAGTATTCATATCCATCCATGAATTTAGGAAGAAGAAGAAATATTTTCTAAAGTAATTAATATTACACGAAATTAAAAGGATTTAGTTGTAATATAAAAGTTTAAGTTTAAGGATTATTTATATATGCTTGTGTGTTTATTCTTTATGATTTATACATGAAAACTAGAAAGAATGGTAGCAACGAAAATTAAAATTTTAATATGAATAAAAAGCTAGAAAGTTGTGAATTTATAGTTGAATTATGTAATTATGCAAAATGAGTTATACTTGTAAGTTTATGGTTAAATTATGTAATCACACAAAATAAGTTATAGATGTTCAATTTTTTTACACAAATCATGTCCTCATAAGTCATTTTACACATAAACATCTAATACTAAACAGTTAATTTTACCAAACATTTTTAACAAACAACTAATTCAATTCGCTGATCAAATCAACTATTAGCTAACAGCTGATAGAATCAGCTATCAATTAAATGTAATCAGCTGATTGTCAAACAGGGCCAAAGTGTTATTGCGCCTACTCTTGTTTCATCACCTCTTAATCTCTCGCTCAATTAGAAGGTATAATGAAAACATCCTAAACTCAAACCATGGTCCTACTCAAGTGAAAAATAGTACCTACTTATTTGATAGGGTGTGACTTCTCGCCGTTATTTGAATTCCTGCTTAGTTTATATCTTTAACATGGACGTTGGTTAAGACAAAACTTAGAGCTATTTCAATTGTGAACTCATTGTTATTTTTGTTTCGATTAAATTAGGGGAAAAAAAAGGAATATGACAAAGATTATCAATGATTAATTTAAACTCAATTGCTTACGTATTCTTATCTTTTCAGGGAAAAAGATTTAGAGGTTTCATTTCTTTAAAAAATGCTTTTATTATTCTAAATATATTAGGACCTCCAAAAAAGGTTTATTATCATCATAAGTTGTCCTAATGATATAGCCTGCATGAATGCTTTTTATTTTCTTAATAATAATTCCATAAAAATCATAATGGAGATTTGCATTTTTATTCTTAAAAGGTAAAATATACTTAATTTATACTTTTAGTGAAATAATGAAAAATAACTCAAATTCTAATTGTAGTCTTTTAATACATGAGTTTTCATTTTATATTAAATCTCCGAGTGTTAATGAACATAACATTGCCATATGATATTTTTTGTTTTTGTTTTTTAATATTAAGACATAAACTAAAAAAATGTATAATAAGAAACTTGCCATTACATTTCAATCTAAATTGAATTTTATTTAATTAATCCTAAAAGTTAAATTATAATTTTTCTTTTTGTATGCCCCAAAAAATTGTGGCTAATATTGCCACAAAACATGTTATTTTCGAGTTCCACTTTTGGTTTGTCTTTACTGGTATGCATAATCAAAACTCCAGCCCCTACCGTCGGCAGAAATAAACAATTAAGGAAGAATGGAATAAACATTTGTCTAACTAAAAGGCAAGCAAATAGTGCAACAAAAGCCACTTGAGTGAAAGGATCAGAAAGATGTTGAAAGAGGTAGAAGGCTACATATATAGTTGCATGCAGCAGTGATAAGTTGAGGCAATAAAGAATAGAGAGGTAGAAAATGCAAGCTTTGGGGTTTTTGGATCCTCGGTAGATGTATGAAATTGCAAACGGGATTAAGTTAAGAGGCCAAGCTACAGATTGGAGCAAACCATTTAGCCAGATGCTTGCAGCGCTATGTATATAGTTGACCATAAAAACCTATGGTCCGTAGCAACAAAATGAGAAATATGTAAACCTTGATTGTACTTATTCCTAAATATTTGTTCTTAAGAATATATCAATTATTCTCTGGAATCTTCGATAAGGTCATTACAGTCTTTCTTTCTTTTAAATTTTTTTCCCGTCTTTCCTTGTCCACATCATGCCAGACCCACCACCCCACAAAGCTGAAGATTTCCCACCTTTATCATCCGACCCATCCCAACCCTCTCTAACCCCCTTGCTTGTTGTACCTGTGGCTGGTCCTTATTCCCAAAAAACATGAAAACAGGTAGTCGGGGACTCCATTGCCTCTACTCTGTCTTATACCCCACTTAGTGAAGTCGATAGGAAACTTATAGTTTGTCCAGACCTAGATACACTCCAAGAAGGAGCAAATTATTGGAAAGCCACAATAGTAGGTTTTTTTCTAGATCAAAGACTAGCTTTTCCACTTATATTGCGATGGGCTAATAGATTATGGAAGAGTAGAGGCCTTACAGATGTTCTGCTGTCCGAAGATAGCCTTGTCCTTTTCTCCTTCACCTCCATTTTAGTAGCTCATAAAGTTCTCGAGGATCCATGGCACTTTGGGAGTCAACCAATTTTTCTACAAATTTGGCAGCCGAGTCTAAAACTGGAAACTATCAAAATACAGAGTCTTTCTATATGGATTAACTTCCATAACGTTCCCCTGGAGTATTGGACCACGCAGGGCCTCCGCAAAATTAGCCAGCTTCATCGGTAAGCCTTTATGCATGGATGAGAACACGACTATAAAGAAAATAATTGGTTATGCCCGTATCTATGTCAGTATAGAAGTTTCGAAAGATCTTCCTAATGAAATACCAATCATGAGGCTAAGAGATGGGAATCAATTATGGGAGGATAGCATAGCTGTTTCATATCATTGGAGGCCCCCTGCTAAGGCTCATAACATTATCTGGAAACCCACGGGTAAAGTATTCAAGACTAGAAGCTATCAAGAGCTGATGAATTAAAGAAGAGTACCATTCGAATGAACTCCAAATTTCTGTGAACTTGACTGTTCCTGTAAATAATGACAGAAATGAGGTAAATACCCCTGCTGTAATTCTTATATCCGAACCTTTGCATGAGAAGGATAGTCCTGCTCTAGCTCAGAGAATAGAAACATGTGGAAATACTACTGTTGAGGGAACTGATATGTCTAACAAGGCATCTCTATGCCTTCTAGATACCTTACCTGATACTGTTGACTCCCCACATAAGGAAATTATTTGTACAAGCGATCCCCCTCAAGCCAATTTGTCAAAGGCAGAAGATACTTCAAATCCTTCTCCGGGTAATACTATAGATGAGAACAGTAAGAACTCCCATTCAATATCAAGAAGGAAATCCCAACGGAGCAAGGGTAAAGGCCTCAAAAGCACCTATACTTAATGTGACTATTTTGGTTTGGAATGTTAGAAGAATAAATTGTCCTTCTAAGTTACAAGATTTAAAAGATTTTGTTTAGCGAGAAAAACCCCTCTTGCTTGGTTTACTTGAAACGAAAGTGAGGTTGGTAAACCTAAATAAGTTGCATATTTTGGGTCCTCAATGGAGTTTACTATCAAATCACAGTCATCATGCCTTTGGTCAGATAATAGTCTGGTTCAATTCAGATGAGATTAAAGTTGAGCTAATTGAGGCAAATGAGTAGGTCATGCACCTTCGAATCTTAATGTTGCAAGGTACTATAGATTTGAATGTGTACTTTTGTTTATGCTCGCAACTTTGAATTCCAACAAAGAGATCTATGGAACAATATAAGATAATTTAATGGCAATATTAATAAAACATGACACTTATGTGGGTATTTCAACTCCACTCTCTACACATATGAGGCTCAAGGCAACACTAGTTTGAGAAATTACTTAACTAATATGTTGGATTATGTTGAGCAGGTTAAGTTGACTGATCTCAAATATTTTGACCACTAGTTCACGTGATCAAATAAGAAAAAACAAGTTGGTTTATTCGAAAGAAACTTGACAGAGCCCTTGTAAATAATCTTTGGTTGCAGAATTTCCCCAGAAACATGGTTAGTTTTATGGATCCTTTATTCTCGGACCGTACTCCCATTCTTGTCTCAAACTTGTCTAAACCTGTTGCTACCTAGCATCCTTTTCGGTTAAACAATTACTTAGTTAAAGAACCTAGTTTCGATGATGCTTGCAGGAAAGGAACTATGTATAGTTGCAGAGGAACAAAATAGTTTGGTTATATCCAGAAGTTGAAAGTTATTAAGCAGGAACTCAAACTTCTGAAGTCTTCTAAAGGATCTACTGTTGAAGTAATCAATAACACTAGATTGGAGTTGACCAGGGTGTAGAATCTCTTATCCTCTAATCCAGAAAATCAAACTCTTATTGACAAGGAGAAACTCGCTCTCACCAATTACCTTCAAGTAGTCAATAACCACTCTTCCTTTTTGCAGCAGAGAGCCCGAATTAATTGGCTACAAGATGGGGATATATGTTCTCAATTTTTCTTCCACTCGATATTATTTAGAAAGAACAGCAACAAGATTTATTCCATTACTTCTCATAATGGCAATGTTATCCACAATCCGAAGGATATTCAAGGAGAAGCTTTCAAATTCTTCAACTCCTTACTTGGCACTGATGCAATAACAAATGTTACACTTCGGGATCTTTAGCAACTCAACCTTAAACAAATTTCTCATCCTAATTTGGATCTGTTAACTAAGCCAGTGAAGGATAACGAAATTGAGAAATGTGTTTTTGGAATGAATGGTAAGAAAGCTCCTGGGCCAGATGGTTTTAATGGCTATTTCTATCAACATTCTTGGAATATTATTGGTAGATTTGTCAAGGAAGCCATACAAGAATTTTTTTAGAAATGGGATACTACTTAAGGAGATCAACAAAACATTCTTGTGCTTGATTCTGAAAGGGGCTACTCCATCAACCTTTACTGACTATCATCCCATTTCATGTACAAACTTCCTCTATAAAGTGGTCTCTAAGATACTGGCAGCTAGATTGAAGAAAGTTTTAGCTCCTTTGATTAGTGATAACCAAAGTGCCTTCTTGTCGGATGGATATATTTGAGACAACATACTTATTGTATAAGAGTTATTGAAAGGCTACTCAACTTCTAATAGCCCTTCGAATTGTACCATAAAGATTGATTTGCACAAGGCATTTGATAATATTAGCTGGTAATGCTTGCAATCTATGTCGGAGGCTTTTGGATTTCCAGAGCAGTTTATCAAATGGGTCATGGAATGCATTACCTTAGTTTCTTTTTCGATCCTGATTAATGGATCCCCTTCCCAATATTTCAAAACCATAAGAGGTATTAGATAGGGAGAGCCCATTTCCCCATGCATATTTATCCTTGCCATGGAAATCCTAAATGCATTATAGGGAAGGAGACTCTTTCTAATCCCAATTTCAAAAACCATACGAAGTGCAAGAAACTTGGCCTCACTAACTTTTGCTTCACAGATAACCTTCTTCTATTTTGTAGGGCTGATTTGGAGTCAATACATACTTTTATGCATGCTCTCTGTGTCTTTAAGCTTGTTTCTGGGCTGTAGATAAATTTGATCAAAAGCCATTTCCCATTGTCTAAAGGTGCTACCAACTTGAAATCCACTATTGCAGAGGCAATAAGCATGAAGTTGCAATGTCCTCCACTACTCTACCTTGGTCTTCTAGTGTCGACAAAAAGGCTCAACTACGCTAATTGTCACCCTCTCTTAGAAAGGATCCAGCAAAGAGTTAAATCTTGGGTGAACAAGTCGCTTTCTTATGCAAGTAAGCTTCAGCTTGTTAAATCAATTCTTAATTCTTTGCATATGTATTGGAGCTCCCACATCTTCTTATCTCAAAGCATTATCAAAGGGATTGAAAAGATTATTAGAGCCTTCTTATGGAGCCACTCGAATGGTAACCTTGGAGCAGCAAAGGTGAAATGGGCTGATATATGCTTTCCAAAACAAGAAGGAGGTCTGAACATTCTCTCCATTAAAACCTCTAATCATTCCCTGATTTTTAAGAGATTTTGGTGGATATTGGAGGACAAGAAAAATATGTAGATAAAGTGGATACATGTTTACTTCCTTAAAGGAAGCAGCATATGGTCTATTAAACCGAAAGCTACACATTCCTTTTTTTCTCAATTAGCTACTAAAATTAAGGGACGTTGTTCAACAGGAGACTTCATGTATAATTAAAGATGAGCTATGGTATGACAATTGGTCTAGTAGGGACCCCTTAATTCAACAGATGAATCCTTCTAGAGCTTCCCCATTATTTCCACTAAAAACATGGATGAGAGCTTTCATTGATGGTAACTCATGGAACCTTCCTAGAAGTCTACTCCATCTTCAGCCTAACTATCCCCCAATACCTCAAGAATCTGACTCCATCTTCTAGAAAGGTATTTCAATAGACAAACTAACAAACAGAATCATTTGTGACAACTTGTGTAGACATAGATCCACAGTTCCTTGGGCTATCACAGTATGGAGTAGACACTTAACGCCAAAGATTTCTTTCATCTTCTGGTTAGCCATTCAGAATAAACTTTCCACAGCAGACCGAATACCATATGTGCAAATAGATAAATATTGTCCTATGTGTTCTCTACAAATTGAATCATGTAACCACCTTTTCTTCAAATGCCCCTTCAACAAAACAATATGGGAACATGTCTCTGCTCTATGTTCTTAGACGGATCCAGGGTCAGCTATTATTGATATTACTAATTGTCTCTCATTGCATTTACCTTCCAGAAGATCAGTTCACATTGTTGTCTTGGGAGTTTGTATCTACTCGCTTTAGAGAGAATGGAATCTTCGACGTTTCAAGAACAAATCATCTACTAAAGAATGTCTGATCTCTTTAATAATCTTTAAAAATCGTGAGATTATTTTGATAAAGAAACTTCATTTTTTTTAAGATAAAGAAACTTCATTTAACATGTACTTTTAATGTTGGTCTTCTTTATGTATATAGAAGACTGTTAAAAGCAGATATTTTTCGATTGTGGGCCTTCGGCAGCCTGGAGCAGCAATGTCTAGTGATGGAATCTCCCTCCAAGATTTCTTTGCCATGGGTATGTTGTTCTAGTCACTCGAAGATAGGAAGTATGAAGAAAGGAGTACAAGATGACTATTACTACATAAACGATTATGATATTATTGAGGCACCAACAAATCTCTAAATTTCCATATGTTTTTATGATTTGGTATTTATCTTTCGTTGTTTTGTATGCTAAGGGTACTCCTTTGACTTATTAGACTTTGTAACTTTATCTTTCTTTCTTTAATTCAATTTCTATTTAAAAAAAAATCCCTGCCAAAATAAACCTACAGTTGCTATCAGTTAAGGAAAAAGTTTGAACACTTATTTTTCCAAATCACCTTTAATTTTAAACATTTGCCTTTGCAATTTCTGACATTTACAAGGAAATATGTATTGTTTTTAAATTAAAAATTTTAATTTACTTAATAAAATATAAAAGACTATAATTTTAAGTATTGTCACCAGATGCATTCCACAAGCAAATTGGTTAATCTCTTAAAAGTAAATGAATTATATAATTCATTATCCCCAATATTAAAACTAATAAACCCACACAACTGTTTCCAAACTAAATCTTTATATTTGCATCTTCTCTCGTCATCTACTTTTGTGTTTCTTCCAACTTATATGTCAGTGAATAAGTGATGGTAATGGTAAACTGTAAAAAATAATCTATAAACAATTAATAAATTATCATTGCAATTCATCAATAGTGTGACCTTCCAAACTAAAAGCTACGAAAACCATCATTACCAAGAATATAGTCCTTTTAGTTGTTACCGTAATCATACTTGAAATAAATGCAATTAACCTTCAATCCATCGTACTTGTTTTGGCTCACTTTTGGTTTGGGGGATTGTTTGAGGAATTACAATGTCTTATATAGTCGTTTTGATGTAATCTCCTATTATTTCTATCAATTCAATTTTTAATTTTTCAAAAAAAGAAAAAATTCGTTGGTCAACATGAATAGTGGTCAAAATGACCTGAAACAGATGGTATCTTTTATGCTTACTTGTAATATTGGGTTCAACTTTGAATTTTGTTGCTTCTTTCATGGTCTTTTGTAATA
The DNA here is from genome assembly GCA_025629825.1 of Erythroxylum guanchezii. Classification (NCBI taxonomy): domain Eukaryota; kingdom Viridiplantae; phylum Streptophyta; class Magnoliopsida; order Malpighiales; family Erythroxylaceae; genus Erythroxylum; species Erythroxylum guanchezii. The sequence continues at coordinate 12,940,166 of JAOTAX010000003.1, read as the reverse complement.
TTCCTATTCTGAGTAGTCTACGTGACTGTGAACTATTAGACGTTGATTTTTTCCTTAATTGTTGTTCCTTTACTATTGTTGCTGGCTACTGTAAGGCATAATTTAGGTTACAACATGGCATATAGTTGCGAACAGATAATGTTGATTATAACAACCATAACTAGAGCTGGTGTTGATCCTTATTTATTTACTTGTTTAGTTCAAGATATGGTGATTCTCATAAATAAAAACATATTGAATTCTGGTTTGAGCTATTTTGTTGTTGAATTTACTAGTTGATTGTGACTATAGAGGAAGTCACAGATTAGGTTTTCAACAGTGCTTTATGATCTCAATTTTTTTTAAAGAATAACTCTTTTGGTAGTTTTTCAATTATTATAAGCACCCAAATTGTTTGTTGGGGCTTGTAGTCAAAGTCCATTAACATGTCTCCATTTCTAACCAACAGAAGATGATCTGCATGTGGTAAAAGAGGGGATAAGTAGTTCATCATGTTCTTTTAGGGACGGGTTTTCCTTTTTCTTTTGCCAATTTATTTACACTTTTTGAATCTATTAAATCTTTTAATTTCGCCTTTCTTGCTTTTTTTTTTTTCATTTGCCGAGTAATCATTGCATATTTTAGTTATATGTCATTGGCTTTTCTAATTTGAAGTCAGCAATGGAAAGGAAAGTCTTATGATTTATATTGGACTTTGTAAACTGCTCACATATGTAAACTTTTTCTTATCCATTGTTGGAAAAAATGGTGCATTTCAATCCCAGGTTTCAATTGTAATGGTTATTTATGCCGTGATCTTTCAAACTTACATCTGTGCATAGTTTTCTTGTCAAGTCTGCATATTTTGTGCATTTGGAAATGCGTTGGCTACACACAACTGCTCCAGCCGGAGTTGTTTTTTGGATACATAAGTAGTCCTCTTGAAAGTTCAATAAATAGATGTTTTAGGTTCGTGTGAAAGTTGCTCTCAACAAACAATTAAAAACCCTACTTATTGGTCCTAATTTTCCTGACATTATCAAACCAGGGGAATGCAAGATTGGAATTATGCTTGGGTAGATACACAAACCAAGTCATGTGGGAATTGTTTCTTGTTCTGGCACATTGACTTGTGAGGCTGTGAGTTCATAAATTTCGATCTATTGCTTGTGTTACATCCAATTTTGAGCCCCCGTTGTCAATGAAAACTTTTCTTAGATACCTTTTTTGAAGGATTGTACACGTAGCGGAAATAAAAATGCAATCCTATATTTATTTATTAAGTTTAATAATCATACTCATAGCAAGAACAGACAAAAATAATACCTGAAATTTGTGAGGATTAATCGATACTGAACTTCGAAAATACGAAGTCTTTATGTACTCTACATCAAAAAATACGTCTCACTTTTAACACTTAATATAACTATAGTTAAATTTGAAGGACCCTTTCTTCAAGAATGAAAAAAAATTCTAATCTTTTTCTCTTGTTTATTTTCACGTACCGAAAACGAAAATGCAAGAGTATATCTATATATCACTCTTCTCTTCGTTGTTTGTTCACGTACTAAAAATGAAAACTTGTTTTTTTACGCACAACATGGCACTTTATAAGTCTTATTATAACTTTTTGTTTTAAAACTTGAAAACCACGACACATTGCATCCTTTCGTTTTGGTTTTAAAATGCAAAAAAACCACCCAATGGACAAAACACTACCTGATGCCCTTTCTTTTTAATTATTATTATTATTTATAAAATGAAATAAAACAAAACAAAATAAAATAAAATAAAATAAAATAATTTTATTTGTTTATTTTTGAACAAGAGAATTTTTAGTATCAATTATATTTTCTATGCTAGAAAAATAATATTAATATGCCATATATATTATTTAATAAATTATCTCATAATAAATTAAATAATCATAAACAGGAAATAGTATACTCATAAATGTGTGACCACATAGGTTCATCACTAAGCCTGTAGTAATTAATCTAATTAATTACTAATTAAGGTTGGCGTCTAACAACCAACTCAACGACCGGATAGTGTGAAGTAACAACCTTACAAAAACAGAATCTAGCTAAGGATAATATATTATTACCTTCCATCATTACAACTCCGAATTATCCTAAGATATGGTTTAACTCTCAAACCTTATTAGATAACCAACTATATTATATGTTGATCATTAATAATTGGTGAATGACTTAGAAAACTCCTTTTCCTCACTCATTCAATCACCCTAGCCAAGGGCTTGAAACAACCATTAAGGTTAATGACAACATAGAGCTCAAACTCATTACCTAGAATCGATGGATCTCATCTTGACTCACCACTAATCAGATAGGTACTTAATTATATCTAATGATTATTCAATTAGCATTTTTATATACTAGGTGTCCAACGTCAAAACAAAGGTATTCATTCCATTATATAACGATTGGGTCATGGGCATAATTTCAACATTTTTTCCTCTGAATGGGCACTTTATCCCTGCATGAGTTTTTGCATTACACTCTTCTTTTGCTATCAATCTCATTCAGTGTCACTTTACTCTGTTTAAGGCATGCTGATGCTAATAAATAGGTTATTTGAATTTGAATTTTATGCACAAAAAGGTTATGGGTTACTGCCTATATTCTCTTACATATAGGCATATTTTGGTCTACAAGTAAGCAAAATTTTCAAGAAATTTATCATTTAATAGCATATTTGTCCCTTTGATTGCCTATACTAAGCCCCTAATTTTTCCCTAAATCAAAGAGATTTTACTCTTTGATTATGTTGAGCCATTGCCATACTGATGAAGTTCTTTACACATTCATTTATTTCACCATAACCAATCTAATATTGTTGCAGATGGTAACTGCTGTTTGACCTCACCTTCTTATAAAACTTTTTGTACATTTAAGCTTTATTAACTGCCTTTAAGTTGATGTTGAAAATTTGCAATTATTTAAAATATTCATTTTAATGTTTTTTAGGTTTTCCAAACAACAACAGTTGGTCTAAAGCAATCTACTTGTGTAAGTATGGATGGTGATCCATTCAATGGAACAAACTTTGTTGATTGCATCACCAAGTTGCTTACAGATCCTTAGATAGAAGGTTACTTCGTATGAGTGAATGGTAAAAGGAATATGAATGAATATAGTGAGGAATAAGAATGAATATTATCATTATAATTATGATGGTTGTTTAAGAGAAAAGAATGATTATTATTACTACTGATAGTGGTTGGTCTGTAAAAAATATTAAAAAATAAAAAATTATTATATTTTAATTTATTATATTGTAATTAATTAATTAATTATATTAAAAATAAAAATTTATTATATTTTTATTTATTATATTGTAATTAATTATATTTTAATTAATTAATTACAATATTTTAATTAATGAATGAATTATATTTTAATTAATTATAT
>JAOTAX010000003.1:12888633-12924627 GCA_025629825.1 Erythroxylum guanchezii | reverse complement strand
GATTCAAAGAGTTTGAATCGGTTGATTCCTCCATCCTCTGCGTGGATACCGTTAGAGACGGTCTTCTTTGGTCGTTTATGGTTTGATTCTTTGGACGGACACAAAATCCTGGGTTTTCTGAGCACGTTCCAGAACAAATTGTTTGTTCTTCCGCACCGCTTGCATGTGATGCACGCAATGGAACGATCCCCAACTTTATATACTCGCATAACTCTTTGCAAAGTTTACATAATGACATATGTCAACAATATTTGGCTCCATGGCATTCCAAAGACTTGTCATTATTTGATTATCACGTTGTTCCTACTTCTTATACTCCAATAACTTAATATCAGGAGTCGGATCTGTGAGATGCTCATACCCATATAGGCCCTTGAGATATACAACGATCACCTTCTCCCAAACAAAATTATTCATTTCATTCAATTTCTAATTTGTGATTTACATAACCATAATGGGTTGTTATCCTTTTAATACTTTCGATTTTGAAGTCACTCATGATGCAACCGATACAGCAAGACGTTAACGAGAATCAGGTGAAGAATAATAGTGCAAAAAATTGAACTTCAAATATCAACAACTGTGCAACAATGAAAGAGGTACTATGATTATGACAGAACCATCATGAGATACAACTACCACAAAACCAACGACAATGGTTAAACATACAAACCTAGTTTCCAATAATTAAAGCCAGAAAAACACATCACCGACTATACTTAAACTCACAAATCAAGTTTCCAACAATTAAAAGGAGAAAACATGTCACCAACAAGTTTTTGGAGTTGGTGTGACTCAATCCATAGCAGTAAGGTCAATAAAACATTTGAACAACGACTATCGACGGCATTTGGAACACTCTTCGATGGCCCCTCTCCATTTAACTTGATCGTCGATGGCTGCTTAAGGTGTTTTTGGAATTAAATTGTTAAGGTTAGTTTTATTTTTGTGAGAAAGGTTTGGGTACGGGTTTTCAGTTGTGAGAGAATGAAGGAAAAAGGAATTATAGTTAGAATTAGAAAACCTGCACTGATATGTTGATACGAATTAAGAAAACAGATAGGAAGAGCTTACCGAAATCAATAGCTCTTACCCTCCTTTATATACTAGATTATCTTATTCATATAAGGTAAGATACAATTATAATCCTTAAAGATAATCAAATCACAATTGTAATCCTTAAAGGTACTCAATCAAATCATAATCTCTAACACTAGGAAATATATTTTAAAATATTCTTGAAATACACAAATTTCAAATTTTTAAATAATTTTTGTATGTTTAATATTTAATTATGAATAATATTTAAAATTAAAATTTAGTTTATAAATAAAATGTTTACTTATTTATTTTTAATAAAATATAATGAATCTTTTATTAATAAATATTACATGAATAAATTAAGAATTTTATTTATAAAATTAATTTATCTTTAAATTTGTTTAATAGTTAACCGTCGTTAGTAATAAAATTGTAACATATCAATAATAATATTTAAACTAAATTTTGTTTTATTTGGAAAAGATATAAAATAAAACAAGGAAAATAAAGAATTAAAAAAAGGAAATTAATAGGTATTGAAACCACACTAAAAAAGTATGGTAAGTTTTGTTAAACCAGTAATAAAGAAGTAATATAAACCAATGATTTAAAAACTGAACTAGATCAGCCGGTTCGACGAGAATAAGTACTAACCGGCCTTATTTTCAATTTGGTTTGTACTTATAACCTTTATAAGAAAAAACCAGTTGGTTAAGTAATAAAAACCATCTGGTGAAGCCACCCACACCAACCCATGTTCATTATTGTCCTAGTCAATCCTTAGCTTTTAGTTTTTACATTTCATACGATGCAGGAAAGTTGAGAATTTTCAATGATTTTTTTTCTTTTTTAAGTCTTTAACACAATTTAATTAATAAATTATAGTTTTCAAATTTTATATTATTTATTTATCTCTTTATATTTTAATTAAAATTTTATTTTAAAAATGAATTAGTATTTTTTTCTTTAAAAATACTTATTTTACTTAATTTCATTAATAAATTATATTTGTCAAAGTTTAGGTTCTTTATCTATCTCCTTATATTTTAATTGAAAATTTTTAAATTATTATTGTTAAAAATCAATTATTATTTTTATCATGAATTTGTTTAATAAATTAAATTGTTAATTACTATATATAAGTAATTTTTCTTAAAATAATTTAAGAATGTGTTCAAATAACATTTAAACTATAAAGAGCATATTTAAAGGAAATTAAAAAGGAAGTTAGAATAAACTTGGAGTGAATTTCTTTAAACATATTTCAACTTTTATAGGTCTTTAAATAAATTATAATATAGAAATACAATTTTTATTTTTATTATTATTTTAAAATTTATGTTAGATTTAATCTTAGTTTAAATTATTAGATTTATTATCTATTAATAGGAATTATTAATGTTTTTTTCAATAAAGTATTATATATATATTTTTTACTTATTTTTATAATTTTATTATTATTTATTATATATTAGTTTTATAGTGGTTTAATACTAGTTGAACCTCTAAACCTAAATTTTTTTTGACCCGTTCAATGTCCGGTACAATTTTTAAAATATTGATATAAACATCTCTTAGTAGAAGCCTGATAGCTTCTGGCAAGAGTGAACTCTATCCTTGGAACTCTTTCGATTGCTAATTTTACAGGTTTTGGTAAAGGACAAAAGGAAGTTAGATGAATTGATACGGAGGATTGAAATGAATTCTTGGAAATAAATATTAGTGATGATTTAAGTGTGTGATATTAACATGCTTACAACTCATTGAAGTGCATTATCAGTCTCACTCACTTGGCACAAAATGTTTTAAGCAATAGACAAAGTGTAGCTATAGCCTATAAGTACAATTATCGTTGCCTTTTATTAAGGCAACAGAATTCTTATCGTTACAAAAAGTGGCGTTGCAATAAGTATAACACAACAAAATTTGTTGATTAGGCGACAAAATAAAAAGTGTTGCTTTAAGTTTTAACTAAGGCAACACTTTAGTTTCAAATTATAGCAACAATGTTAAATAGATATTGCAACACTTTAAGTTTTTTAAGGCAATAATGTTAAATAGATAAGGCAACAAAGTAAATTTTTTTAGGTAACAATTTGTAAAAATAAAAGCAGCAATTTATTATTTCGTTATCAATAATATTTAATGTAAAAGCAAACTCTTGTCATTACTTAGGTAACATCCATATATACATTAAGAACAATATTTAGATATTAATGCACGTCTTAATTGCGTACATACTATCAAATGTAAATGATCTAAACATTATATTTATATATAATAAATAGTCCATAAGACTTGTAAAATTCAACATTTAATATGTTCAAAATCCACAAACAAATTACATTTGCTTTTATTGTTACGAAATTTAAAAAGAAAATTCTATGAGGAAAATTACATGTGCTTTAACAACTCTTCATCATTTGTAGAATTTGAAGTCGGTGTCAGGCTTCTTCACATTGGCTCTGTAACCTTTCTTAAAGTCCTTTGGAAGTATATCATTATACGGAAAAAAGAAGCCGAAAAATGATTCCAAATTATCCTAACCAATTTATTGGAAGTATGTAAAATACTAATAAATAAAGACCCTAGAGAATTACTTGTTAAAGATTATGAAAACTCAATAACAAAGTAATGATTCCAATTATCTTCTCAATCCAGTCCATTTGGTCCACTGCATTCTCTGCCTGTGTTTCAAACAAATGCAGATAATAACTATTGAAACGCCATTCCACCAAGACAAAATTATAGTTCTAAACTATATCAGAAATCAACATTACTGTCACAAAAGCACCTATAAAGTGTAGACTTTTATTGGTGAAATTATTCTAAAACAAAACCTTAGATTTTCCTAATCTGCATCAACTTTAATTGTAGATGTTAATAGGTTTACAGTGATAGACGCCTATCCTATAATAACTAAGCAACCTGCCCGACACTCCACGGTGACTCTCCAGTCGATATCTGAGTCGGCTGGAAAGTTTCGTGAAGCTAAGCCTATTGCCTTTATTAAGGAAAAACTTCAATTCACAATAAGAAATGTAAACAACGAAGTTTTGTTTTTCAGTTCATAAAAAGTTCAGCAACGCAATGGTTGTATTTTGACATCCCAAAAAAATTTCAAAGTCCTTGTAAAAATTCAAAACACTTCTATTATCACATTAATTTCTCAACTCTAAATTGTGGACTTCAAATCCACTCATATGCAGCCTCAAATAGTTACATCAATAAACTTTGAAAAGCTAAAACAACATCATGCATCCCATTAAAAAACCTTTATACAAATGTACTTACCAAAATATGTTCAAAGATATGCAACAGTTCTCAAAAATATGTACAAGGCAAAAAAAATGCCTACACAACAGCTCTTGACGAAGTTGACTACTCGCAAGGTAGAGTCCCTATTACTGAAGCCCCTGAGCGTGCACCTGGGAGGTTTTAATTAAAAACAAAAGTAAAAGGTGAGCTAAACGAGCTCAGTTAGTGTTATTGGTTTACAATAAAAAAAATTTATACAAACATTAACCTCCGTAAAAGAAAACAATTTCTTTTCTTTTCAAGTACTAATCAATGTTCTTACAAAACACATTCTTTTCTTTCATAAGATCAATGCATACGTAAAACAAAACATATATATTTTTCAGAGATCAAGTTTCACTTTTCTTGTAAAGTAAATAGTGATGGCAAACAATACTTTCATAAACTTTCTTTTAAAACATAACCTATCACTAATTTTCTTTGCCATATGGTACCCTTAGGTGTAAGGCCATTGAGTTGGTTCTGCATCGTTTACATGTGCCTAGTTAACCTCTATATATCGATTGATAAGAAGATGGTTTTGCATCACTTACCTATAACAATGATAGAACTATATATAAATCAGTGGTTACAGAGTTGGTTCTGCATCGCTTACCCATAACGGTGCTAGCACAATATATACTCCACACGTGTAGAGGACGACTCACAGGATATACTGATAGACACAACACCACCCATGTTAGTGGCAGACACCCCCAAAACACCACCATGCACATTAGGACGTACTCTAATCGATATAATCGTATGTATAAAGACCTAACGGTATACCATAGGCTAAATCACAATTAATACATAAGCGCGCCTCATTTTAATACCAATTCAAAACATATTCAAAATCCACTTCTATGCCAATTCAAAGCATATGAAAATTTCAATTCAATGCCAATTTAAAGCGTGTATACGTCTCATTAGTTTCCAAGTGCATTCAAAACTCAATTCAATGCTAAATCAAAGCATATGTAAATCTCATGAAGATTAACCTTTAAATTCAAGAAGTAACACTAATGAAATTATTCATAAACATACTTTTCATAGTAAGGTAAAAACCATCTTTACAAAATCAAATTAAAGGTACACTCATTGTTTGTCGTTTATTGTAAACTGCCCTCACGTGGTTAGTGCTTTTCCTTTATTAGTCCTGAGTTTATGGTGATCGAGATAACTTTATGGTCTTACTCAGTTATGAGGGAGACCTTTGAAGGGTTCCTAAAACCTGCTAAGTACAACCATAACTTACCACCTTGTTTTACAAATTTTACTTACCACCTTGTTTTACAAATTTTATGACAAAGGGCTTAGCTAAAATCTTAACATTTTGTAAGATTAAAATTATGTTTTCTTTTCATTCAACCATTGAACAATCATTGAACAACTTCCATGATTTATACATGTTGTCTTCTTTCCATATAAATAACGTACGTAATATATACCTATTGTTTTCCTTTCATTGAACCATTAAACTATGTACAACAAGCTGCCATTGAACAGTCATTAAGCCATATATATAACATCTACATGCTGCCAATTAATACCCATTGAATAACATTCATAAGACATGGATGTACATGTTGTTTTCCTCTCCATTAACCATGTTGTTTTTGTCTTCATTTATCCATGCCTCCACTTGTTCCTTAATTTTTACATATCAAACGTTCAAATTAGGTTCTGAAGTCCCTAGAATTTTGTTCTCCTATGTCTCTAGTTTCCATATCATCAAAAATCATGTCATTTCACCTTCTAAATTATGAAACACGTACCAAATATCACAAGCTGCTTCAACACAGGGACAATATCAGGTTACCATAATCAATCTCAATTTTCAATATCATTTAGCTAGAATTAGGTTTATACCTCCCTAGATATTTTTATTACTATGTCTTAGGTTTCATTTACAATTGGAATCACCCAATTTGAAGTTCTGTAGACTAAGTTATGGCTAAAACACTAGGATTATTCAAGGAAACCGAGAATCCTACTAAACATAGTTAGGAAAAACTTACAACTTTCGTTAAATCATGCTCAAACATTCACTCAATTCATAAGGCAATTCATGTTTCTAGCTTAAGCATTCACAACACCAGCTAAAGAGGATGGACAAGAGTGGTTTAACATACCTAAAATCAGATGGTAACGTGTTGCCTGTCTTTTCCCTGCATATAGTTGGCGTTGATAGAGGTGTTGTCCATGGTTGGAGGCTTAAATAACATGCTGAATTTATTTCCCAAAGGCAGTAACTTGGAAGACCTATGCGTGAAAGGAGCAGCTTCAATTATTCTTCAACAATTATGGTCTAAATGAGAGCTAAAGTTTCGGTGGAATGAAGGTGGAGTAGCTCCTATCATCTTTATCTTACATGCTACATATTGAAGAGGGTTATCACGTTGCAAGCTTAACTTCCAATAATTGTCCACCGTTTTGTCCCTCACCATCTTTGTTTAATTAAGCCATTAATCCCTTGTAACATCCACGATAATACTTGTCTCCCACATACAATAATTTGTTCTGATTTTGTCTCACCAAAATGACACGTCCATACCATGAATTGGTCTCTTATGTAAAGAATTTAATGTCCCTCACATCTACTCCTTCATAAATGTGACATCATAATATTTTCATGCATTCTTGTTCCAAAATAATAAGAAATTCTTCATGTACATGACAACTACCACTTAAGGCCCATTCACATGTACATGTATTATTTCTTATCCAAAATAATTATGTGGCTTAAGAAAAATCTGTCCAATTTCGGTAAAAATTTCAATGTCCATTTAATAACATGTTACACCTAAATATATCAACATATAAGTTGGATTGATTTACTAGTAACTATGATTGATTCTTATGTCCTTATGTTTCAACCTAAGAATACTTCAAATTTACTCCACAATAATTTACAACAAGGTCAATCTTGATTTATCATAATTCCATCCGAGTGAATTTATTTTTGGTCCATTTCTATACCAATTAACTCCAATATTTTTCACGATCATTTGACTTTAATACTTGACATTCAGGGTTGGGTTCCTAATTCACCTTTTATAGATACGTGAAAAGAAAAGTTTGGGGTTTTACATACAGTATGACGTGCAACAAATTTTTCATCATGCACACCACCATGGTAATGAAAAGACAAACCATTTTCAGTGCAAACAGTCCTTTGCAGAAAAGATTAACTAGCACAAGCCTGAAACGAGGTTGTCAAAGTTAAGCAATCTGTAGAAAAAAAAACAACATATACAACTTAGACTCATAAGCTAGCTCCAAGCTGGTGGCTTACACATGTCTAATTGAATGGTTTTCGATAGTACTACAACGTCACTCAACTATCAAGAACAAAAACCTTCTTTTGTAATCAGTTCTCAGATTTGATAAACGTTTAGAGAGATATCCAACCCACATAATTGTTTTCAAGCTAGTTTGCATAAGATGATTGATATACACAGACACAAACACATCAAAGATTTTAGCACATAAAGTTATACCTTCTTGATTGTAGCAAATTGTATAACTTCCTCTATCACTTTATTTGAGCTTCTAGGGAAAGGACAGGTACTATCAGCTCAAGGAGTAAATGTAATACCCACCTAATCATTTGCCAAGGAATCTTTATCAAAAGGCTTTCGTGCTTCCTACAATAATATGAGATCATTCATAACTAAGAGTCGGGACTTTTTACAAACACAAGGTACACAAGAGTAGAGCAAATGACTGAGACAAAAATGCCCAGAAAACAAGCAACAGTTGAAAGAATCAAACATGAAAAATTAAAATCAAGACTTTGAGAAAGGTAATAACAAAACATACAAGGCATCCCTAAACCCAATTGGGCTTGATCATGATGAATGTTTGCTCCATTTTATCGAAGAATAGAGGGTTTCTCAGCATCTCATGTAGTTACACGAACGCTATAGGAAAGAGGCAGGTCAAAAAACAAAATGGGAAACAACCCATCGTCGAACAACTTCATCTAAAAAACAAGGGGAAAGTTAGAAGTGTTAACGTAGAACAATCGATTAAAGGAAGCTTGAGCAAAGTGAGATGCATCTACATAGAATTTTCTCACCTACGACTATATTGTTACGAGTTGCGATGTCAATCGATTCTGAATCTCCCAACCCTAATTGGGAAAAGGTTTAAGCATCGAAACGTAGAAGAGGGGTGCTATGTTGCTATTTCACGCTTCTGTTTGGTTCTAACTGTCCTGTTCAAACACCATTATGTTGTCATTTTGTCACATTTTTTTACATAGGGAGTAAGCTTATTCTTTAAACAAACCTACTATACTTAACTATTTTTCTATACAATCAATTTTTAATTTTTCAAAAAAAAAAGATCTAATTAAAAGTGTTAAGCAACATTCATTGCATAATATTATGCAATTTTAAAGGTTTTTTATGCATAATATTATATTTCACATTTTTATCCCTAAAATAATTTATAAAATTGTTGCTTTTTTTATATATAGTAATAATAATATAATTAAAATTATAATACTTAATTATTGTTAGTTATGATAAACTTTGCTATATAAAAATTCAAAGATATACTTTAAATTAATCTAATATAACACAATACCCAATGATGCTAGGAACCACACCACACACAATAGAGAAAGAAAATAAGGGTTTAGAGTCTTTAGTCTTCCTCACCGTCCACTTCCATGTCTTGCTCTTCTCCCGTAGTATCGACTCATATGTTTTAATTTTACTAAATAAAAATTTGTTTGTAATTTAATTTTTCTTGGCATATTAAATATGAATACTCATTAGTAAATAAAAAATTTTATATTTTAAAAATGCATTAGTAAATAACTATATAAATAAATGTGTAACATTAATAAATACCCTTTAGTAAATAGGTAACTGGAACTATAGCAACAATTCTAAATGTTGCATATATAAGATTTTATTGTAACATTTTTTAATTTTATTACCTTTTTTTATATATAGCAACAAATTATTATTATAATTGTCTTTTCATATTAATAAAAACAATATTTTAAAAATTGATACATTATATTCATTATTATCAAGATATTTTTAAACTTTTGCAAATATTCCGTTGCCTAAAACTATTTTTGCTATAGCGACTTCACGCAGTCTACCTAGTTTCCCAAAGTTCACAATGATGTTTTTTGGTTCATGATCAACACCATGAACCATAAATGCATTCAGAGTTTTTCTGAGACTGTAACTTTACGTCGTATACTGATAGTTCTCGTGGGGTTTCTTACCCAACCCCATCTTATTTGTTTTCTTTTCGTGGGAACCGCAGTTTTCTAACCATTGTTAAAGCATTCCAAAGATGGGAAAGTTCAAGTAACTTGGCAGATCAACCATAGAGAGAGTTGTTAAGAGTCACACAACAACACTTTTGTCCAAGCTTTCAATGAATGACAACAATAAAAAACTTCTTCCATAGGGAAAATTACATGTTATACCATTATTCTCTTAGAACCATGATGGAATATGCACCATAGAAGCTGAAGTATCGTTTAACCTCAACCACTGATCAATTCTAACACTTGGTTCTTCAACAGCCAGTTCCATCATCTGAACCATCAACTGAGTCCACTTGGTTTATTGACAGTGGTGCAACCAATCATGTCACTCCTGACATTCAGAACCTAAGTATCAACTCTCCATATACTGGGAATGATCACTTAACCGTAGGCAATGATAATCTTTTACCTATCACACACACTGGTTCATCTTCATTTCACTTCAATACTTCTTTTACACCTTTACATCTTACAAACATTTTACATGTACCTTCCATAACCCGTAATCTTTTAAGCATTTCTAAGCTTACTAAAGATAATGATATTGTTGTTGAATTTTCTGATAATAGTTGTTTCTTTAAGGATAAGCTTTCAGGGACCACTCTTCTACAGGGAACTCTGCAGGATGCGCTGTATCACCTCAAGACAACACCTAAATCCGCTCATGCAAAATCTGTTGCATCTTCCTCCTCTGAAATCCCTACTGCTTTTATTCCTTCCAAAGACAATTTATCTCAGCCTAACCTTGAGTATCACCTATGGCGTAGATCTGACCAACTTCTTCTTTGCCGGCTATTATCAGCTATTGATGATGATATCATTAGCCTTGTCATTTACTGCCAATCTTTTGTTGAAGTTTGGATTGCCCTTGAAAAGCTATTTGCTCAAACAAGCATGGTTAAAGTCCTGCAGTTAAAACAACAGCTATCATCTATTAAAAAGGGATCTGACACTATCAGTGCATATATGCAGAAAATAAAAATCATTAGTGACTCACTTCTTTTGGTTGGTCATCCAGTCCCTGAATCTGAGCTCATCCTTAGTGCTCTTGCTAGCCTAGGACAAGATTATGATCCTATTGTCTGTTTTTTATCAAATACTATGGCATTTTCTTCCTTTCAGGATGTTCAAAGCTCCCTCCTCATGCATGAAACTAGTCTAGAACAACAAAATGATGTGTCTTAGATCTCAACACCATCTGCAAACCTTGCCAGCCACACTCGTTGCCCTGCCTTTTCTGGTGGCAGACATTGGGGACGTGGCCGAGGCACAAGAGGAAGAGGAGGCATATCTAATTTTTGAATATTCTGTCAACTTTGTCAAAAACCGAACCATTCAACTCTACAGTGCAACAAGCACTTTAATCAGAACTAGCAAAGACCTCTACAACTTCAGCAGCCCTGGCGATCCTCTTCTTAACCTGTGCAGACCTACACTGGATATAATAACTCACCTCAAGCAAATTATGTGCAGTCTGGTTCCTCTAACCACTACATGGTTCCCCAACAGCCGGTTCCATCATCTGAACCATCAACTAAGTCCACTTGATCATTTCACTCCTGACATTTAGAACCTAAGTATCAACTCTCCATACACTGGGAATGATCATTTTACCGTAGGCAATGGTAATCTTTTACCTATCATACACACAGTTATGATATTTCTTCTAGAATGTGTATTATTCCTCAACTAATGGGCCTGTGTCTTTGTGAGCTGATGGACTGTGAGATGGGTATGTGGAATGGTCCCTTACAGCTCCAATTCTACAAGGAATTGAAGAGAAGAAATTAAGGTATACAAAATTTTCTCTCTTCCTCTATTATCTCTCTCATAAGCCTGGAATGGTTTTAGAAATTACACTAACACATCATTTTAGGTTTCAAAAGCTTTAGTTTCCATTTGCCTATTTGTTTTATGCCTTCTAATCCTTTATTTGAAACTCATCCTTATGATGGGAAATTCAACTCTTACTCCACTTTCCATTTATTTGAGAGTTAAAGTGAAATCTATACGTGCCCTTTTGTGGTCTTTTGGAATTAATCCCTGGAGTTCTTTGGCATAAGAAAACCCGGAAATCCGGCATAATAATTCCCCAAGTAGAAGAGTTTTACAACATCAAGGCTTGTTCAGATCATAAGTCATGGAAAGATACCAATAAAGAGGATTGAAAACCAGACTACAAGGCAAATAACCTTCTCAAAGTGTAGACAAGGCCTTCTGAACTCTCAGTCATCTGTGATGCACAAATTGGCCTCATAATCTTCTCAAGCATTGGAAAGATGTGCTAGTATTGCACTGAACCTTTAAGGTCCACTTCATTTTCACTATTTACCATGTTCTCTTTTCTTTCAACCTCATCTCTTCAGAAAATTCTCTATACATTAACCAAAAATCCACCTGCAGACTATAAATCTGTTACATGCTTATGAGAAACCAGGGTTTTCCAAGTTAAAAGTTGTTCAGCTTATCATTTTCTTTTCCTTTTTTCTCTTCTTGTTAGAAAACTTTTAGGTTATAATCTTTTGCAGATCTAAGAAGAAGAATTTGTGACACATAAGATGCTTGTTTAAGTGCAAGTTAACTCTTTAGTGCATATATTAATATAAATTATAATTATAAATCTTATAGCCTTATATATACATTATATTGTATTAATAATTTAAATAACAATTTATAATATACATATATACATATATATATATATATATGCATACATATATATATATACACACACAAACGAATATATATATAGGGGTAGAAGAATGAAAAATCGAGTCTCTCTTTAAAATTATGAACTCAAAAAATAACATTTATTCATCTCGAATCCCTTGCAAACTTCGCCTCATTGTTTATTTTGCGTCCCAACAACCCTCCAACGTGATTAACAACAAAACTAAAAAAGAAAGAGGAGTTTTGGCTGTATCCTCCATAAGACGACCTCGCTTTGCCTTTATACCAGGAGGTCACGGTCATCATTATCATCATAAAGACTTAGACTTAAGAGATAATGATTAATAAATTTTAAAATTATTTTAATTAGCAAGGCTTTCCAACGAAGCAGTCAAGTGCACCGGAGTAACGGGTGAGTCTGGTCACGTACGTTCCTGGTTTCCATTTGATCATATCTTGCCTTGAGAATAACTTGCTTGCCGCCGGATTTCCTGACTGAACAAAGAATGCTCCGTTCATCATCAGATCACCCTCCGATATCCAGTTCCAATTCTTCCATTCACTCTCCATTGCGTACTCTCTCTTCGTCACCTATATTTATAGATATCATCAATTTTCCAATCCCATGCAAGTTAGCAAAAGCAACCTGGAGCAACAGCAATTTGAGCTTTTGGGTTGAATGATTTCATATTCTCACCTCCTTAGCAGCGAGATTCTGTGGAGCAATGAATCTGTTGCCCTGACTGACGATGATGGGTCCCTTACTACCACCAATGGCGTACATAAGCCAATGAGTATAGTCGTTATTGACGACATGAATGAAGCCCCACCTACACCTTGGCATCCTCTGCACCAATCCATTTCCAAAATGGGTGAATGCAATAGTGACTTGCATTATCTTGTCACCTGAGAAGCTGTCACTTGCACCGAACAACAACACCTGCATATACACATCATCGTTCCCAAGTTATGACAAACTTGATGACGTCTAATCCAGACACTTTATTTATTCATTGTCTTGGTAATTATTGTAGAAAGAAACACCATTGTGATATGATATAATTTACTTACGTCTCTATAGTTTTAAACATTGACGTTGTTGATTATTACCTCGTTGTGGTGAGTGAAATGGCCGTTGGAAATGGTTATGGCGGTTGATCCCTGGACGATATCTATGAGACCGTCCTGACAATTGGACATGGAAACATGATCAATCCAGATATTAGAAGATCCAAAGATGGAAATGCCATCGCCGTCACTCCTTGTCCTAAGTCCGAAATGATCCACAGAGTCCCTGATCATTCCACCAGTGCAGGCAACGATGTCGTGAATGTGAAGGCCATGAATGATGACGTTTTTGACAAACTGAAGAGTGAGACCGGCACCAAAAGCAACACGGACGTTGGCTCCTCTAGCATCAATGGTTTTGTCACTGGTGATCATGAGCTCCTGGCTGAGTTTGATTATCATGCCCCGAGCAAAGATGATCCAAAGCGGTCCCTTTTGGATCACTGCATGACGTAGGGTTCCAGGTTTAGGGTTAACCACGTCGGCGTCTGAGGGATCAGTGACAACGTAAATTGGTCCACCCTTGCCGCCTCTGGTGTTCCGGCCAAAGCCAAGGGCGCAATCTGCTAGCTTCTGTCGGTTGTCGGCCCATTTAGGGTCACAACGCCAGCAACGGTCGATGGGGTTTGCTGCCACACATTCGCCTCCCATCTTCCTTTTCCCACGTAGGTTTCTTCTGGTGGTGTTAGTCCCAAACAACGACCTGCATGCAAATATGTAAGTTCCTGCTTATGATCTACTATTACCGAAAGAATGAATCACTTACATATGTACATGGGTGTTGAAGTGGTCGGTGACGTTCCAAGGGTCGGGGTGATATGCTTCTAAATTTGCAGTGTTGGCCTCAGTTTCCTTCTGATTCCAGTACTCATCATCCAATTCAGAGACGTAGGCATCTAGAGTTGGAACCGTCACTGCAAATGCCACGGAAAAGAGCAGAAACAAACCTTCATTGAGGATAGTCATTGTTTTGCGTTTTTAGGATTATTAAGGAGTTATTACTAATTTTTCCAGTTCCTTCTTTTACTTTTTTCTTTTGTTTCCAGCAGCTGGTATCAAGCTGTTGGAAAAGCAATGGTCCCCAGGTTCCGTTGAACCGAGACAGGACCAAGAATAGGGTAAATGAGGCCAATTAAAGAGGTTCACTTGGCCTGTCCGGAGTACTAATGTTTGATGTCAGGGTTATTTTTTATATAGGCAAACAACTTTCGCCCTGAAATTACCAAATTAATGGTCTTTACCTTGAGTAGATGGTCTAGAGACATCCAGGGCGGCAACTTTGGAGAACCACATATCTCAATCAACGTTTGTTTCCCTGTGCCGTAAATCTGAATAGTGGAGGTGTGGTTTACAGAATCAGAAAAAAGAAAATAGAATACTTTCGTGTGTTACCGCAGTTCTTGGCATAACCATTGGACATCCAGAATTTTTATCCCTCTGAAGAACAGTAATCAATAATAAAAAAAGAAAATATCAAATCGGCAGAGAGAGGTTAGAGCTGGAGCAAATGGCACTGGCAGTGACCTCTATGTTCCATTATTATTAGTAATAAGCATCTTGTAACAATAACATTATCTGATACAATTATGCATTAATGGTGCTCTGTACCATCTCTATACTCTGGTATAAAATACCTCATCCCCAGCTTCACTATTCATTCCCTGGTAAAGGCGATTCACCTCCTGACCATGGTATTATTGTATGTATCTACGTCAATGATTCTAAAATAACTTCCATACGAATCTGCTCGAGAACACTTCTGTTCTGTGACGAACTTTTATGTACTTAGAAATACATGTGATATATATTAGGAAGCTTCCCAGACCTTGTAATCTCTTCCTTCAACAGCTACAGACCATTTTTTGGGCCCACTTGGCGGTTCATAGTAACCTGGTCCAATTTTCATTGCCACTTTCTCATCGATGATGGCTGCATACACATCCCTTTCGGCCTTGGTGATTTTAACCTTTTTAAAACAGAAAAGAATATTAGCATGTTGATGCTTACTGTTCATCCTTCTTCTGCAGAGGATTTCCGTGTGTTTAAGTTGCCGAGAATATGATTCAATGCTGGTTTTACCATTAAAATAAATAATTTAATTTGCTACTCACCATGCTACGGCAATGGATTTTGTTCCGGTTTCTGAGAGATACAAGAGCTGAAATCTCCGATCGTTGATGAGAGAAGATGTGGTCAAAAAATACAGCTGGTGTTCCTGGATGAGTCAGGATGTACGCGTATCCTTGCATTTCCTTCCCACTGGGAAACCTCCAATGGCCCTTTTTTGAGAAAACTATCAGTTCAACTATCATTATAATTCCAGTCTTCGTGACAACATACAAAGAAATTTTGATTCTATTTATTTTTCTATAGATACTTCCCCCTAAGCTGGGGCCATTGCTCAGCTCTGTTCCCAACAAAATAAGGCTTTGCATGATGTTCGCCAAATGTTTCCCTTATGTTACCTCCTTTCTGTCTTCTAAGAATTCCTTAACTTTAGTACTATCAATTTGAGTTCATTTACCTTTCCCCTATTTCACTATTTGTTTCTTTTTTCCCTTCTCTAAACAATTGATTATTTAACAACTAATAATCTCATCAAAGAATCTTAAGATTTTCAATCTCATGACTTGTTTTTACCACTAAGGGTAGTTTAGCTTTGGTTAATTTCTTTGCTGAAGGATGAATTAAGTTTAAAGCGGATAAACCTGAGTGGAACCAGTGTCATGATTCTCTATGAAGGTGACAGCACGAGAGGGCCACCATCCAACAACCCCAGGAGGCTTTCCCTTTGGGTCTGATAATCGCCAATACTCGCATCTTTCCAGCACCTACAAGAAATAATATCTTGTCAATGCCATATGCTTATCACAAACTGTTTGAAATATGTAATAACAGGAATATAAGAATTAAATGAGGTTACTTACGAGGAATACAAAAACGTTTACTTCTATGTCCTCATTTTTTGGAGTTAAAAATTAGGTCTTCCATCAAAATGATGAATGTACACTTTTTGACTATGATCTCAACTCATGAAGCCTTCATGATTACATGAAAACTCGTTTATCATACTTTGGTCGTACAAACGAGAGCTTACCGAATGAAGAATTCCCTTGGTGGTGACATCAAAAGCACCGGCAGTTCCACCAGCAGCATTGATCCAGTCAATAATTCTCTGTCGATGCGGATCTTGATTGTAATCCATCTCACCATATGTGTAACTAAGAGAATCCCAATACTCGCCAACTGCAAAATAAGGTTCACTTGCATCCAGGTAGTCTTTGACGTAGCCTCCCCAAAAACCTCTAACAAAATCAAGCCTCCATCCATCATACCCAATTTCTTTTCTACATATCAAACAAGACAACAAATTAATCAGATGTATAATAACTCTTCATCTAAACAAGTTAAAGCATGTCAAGTAGAGAAAGCTTATCTGTGCAGTATGAAGGACGTCTGACAAAATTCAAACAAAATACAGCGGGAATTTGAGGTCACGCACATATCGCACATATCATGCATCAATTCATAAGTTAGTTGAGAACCTGTCTGGTTCTTTTCACACATAAGGTTCATGTGGAATTATAGAACTTGCTCATCCAAACAGAATAAAGTACCATTCAATTAGGACAACAATTTCTAGATGTATCCTAAAAATCTTCCAATCTGAAAGCAAAACTTTGGTTTCTTTTGTATCATACGTAAGCACTTGCCACTGAAAAAAAAAGGGACTAAAAAGGAAATTTAGAAAAGGAAAACTAAATCAATAACCTTAACCAGTTGAGCCATTCTTTGATATCTTTCCGCACAAACTCTTGTGAATGATCAATATTTGGAGCCGCGTGGAAATTGTCTCCACTACTCTTATTTCCCCTACCCTGAATGAGACAAACAAAAAACTCTGAGCATCTAGAGCATACGCCATCACGGAGATGCAGCACATGCACCATAAATTGGCCAGCTATAATGTCAAATTTATCCTCTATTTACTGCCGAAAATATAATTGCTTTTAGTGCTTTAACTGCTCTGAAGCTTCTCTGGCAGTTCACAAGCATTCATTTCAAGTTCACAGTGCACAGAATACAGTAAGGTGAAGCATGTAACACTGACACTTGGAACACTTGAACAAATACATGTAATTCCTAAATCAAATTATATTAATTGAACTCAACTAGTCATTTTAAACAGTAACATGACGGCACTGTGCAAGTTCTAGAAAACATCTTTCAGATAATGATCGTACACCTGAAAATGAGGATCATCAGCAACAACTGCCCGATCATCCCAATTTAAACGACCTCCAAAAATATTCCATATGCCATTTTGATTTTGATAGTGTGCACAACGGTGATTCAGGACAACATCTCCAAGAACTTTAACACCCACTTCATGAAGATTTCTCACAAGATGCTTCAGCTGATCAATACTCCCATATCTAGCGTGCAGATACATAGCAAAAGTAGGAAAGCATCACAAAGTCAGTTTAGCGATTTGATATTAACCATCACACGGACTGCAAAAGCACCTTAAAAGTCACTCTTTAGAAAGGCTGACCATTATTCATACTGAAAAGTTTCAATGTCACATAAAAAGTAAAACGCATGCAAGCAAATCTCTACAAACACCAGAATCTGAAGCAAACAAAAAGGATTTTGGCCATGTTTACTCGTATCACTTGAAAGACTTCCATACTAAAGCAATTGGAATTACCATTTTAGTCACAATGTGATAACATATAATATATCTAATAAACTTGAAAAGGTACCTAGAGTTCAAATTATACAAATCTTTTGGCATGTATCCTTCAGGTGAAACGGATTCTGTTGGTGGGGGTAACCAAATCACAGTAAATCCAAGTGAAGCTACTTCTGCAGCCTTTTCTTTCAGCTCCACATACCATCTTCCAGACTTATGGGACTCCCAGTTAAAGCCTTGGAGCAATATCTCGTACCCTGTCCCTGTACCAGAGGATATTTTAGGAGGATCCTTTTGTTCTTCGGACTTTAAAGCCGTCTGTTCTGGGAAAGTAGGAACAGAGCTTCTGAAGATACTGTAGGCTTCTGCAGCCAATTTTTCAATTTCTTGGAGAATACTTTCTTGTGCTTCTTTTGTTTTTGTCGTCCTACTCTTCTCAGAGGAAATATCACTCACTAAGTTTCTTATTTCATTAATAATCCCATCAGTATATGCAGTAGGAGAATCCTCTTGAATTGCCTCAACAGCCTCACTAGAAACTAGTGCACTTTCAGATCCTTCCTCCTTAAGTTGACCTGCTTGAGCAGTCAAGCTACTTGAGAGGGGAATGTAGAAATCATTTCCTTTACATTTCAGCCAATGATTCTCATTTAGTTTGAGAACAAAAAGAAATCCAACAAGTTCTTCATCCACAGTGAATGACCCTGAACATCCATTCCCATCCTCTTTTGGCTGCAGAACAGAACGTCAACAAAAATGATGAATAATTACAAGGAATAATATGCAACAATCAGATTTAAGAGAATTAATGTACATTTAAATGTGGAAAAAAAAGAAGAATTAGCTACACAAGCTAAAAGAATCAATATTAAGCAACATGCGTTGTACCTGACTTCCCATCAGGTCATGTCAAGATGCATGGCTATGAACAAAAATGTTTTCCAGTATCTATGTTTTAGGCATACACGTGAACAGACCAAATTGTTAGACAAAGTCATAAACCACACAGTAAAGACAAACAACGTATATATCTTAAATCAGTTATTACAGTCTAACACAAAGTGTAACATATCTAGCCAAGAGGAGGATGATAGGAGGAAGCAGAATATACAATAACAACAATAAAATTAATCCTTGACACAGAAAGCATAATATCTCAATCCCCTAATATATAGTTATCATTTATTTCATGCTCAGTTAAGAAGCAACCTAGAAGCTGACCCAGAACATGCAAGCAGTTCCTTGGCAGAAAAGAAGAGTGAAGTTGAGCCTACATGTAATTCAGGAAAGCACATGTGGCTTTTTCACTATAGAGACCACGTTATCCACATTTGAATAAAAAAAATAGAAACAAAATCCATAAACAGAAATAATTAATAAGAGAACAAAAAGGTAAAAGGAAAATTCAGATTTCTTTAACCTTCTAATAGAAGACTGGAAAACTACTATTTTATGATTACATAAATGATTCTTAACAAGAATAATATACGAACGTCATACAAAACAATCTTTAAGTGCATGTCATAAGTTCTCTTAAGAGAAAGCATACTTTAGTCTTGTACCTGCAATAAAGTCCGCAAAGCCTTGTTCTTGAATATAGTTGTTCCTGGTGGATGTGGAGCAGGTGGAATCTCCCAATTTTCCTCATCATCTCTGCAAACTCCCCAGTGAACAACAACTTCTGGTATATCAGTATCTAAATAGAGAAGAAACTTAGCCATGTTTGGGCACTTTCGCACTGAAACAGTGATTGAATTTCCAATATCAATGTGCTTAGCAATAGGCCGCTCTTCATAAAAAGCTTCCAGCTGCCTACTTTCTTGTTTGATATCTTTGGACTCAGAGTCATTATCTTGACTTTTAGAAGGCAATGCTTCTGTTTGGAGAAGTCGATTAGATAGCCCTAGGATTAGAGAGCACTAAAACAGTTAATTTATCAGTGAACACAAAAACAAGGCAGTATGTACATGGAAGAGTTAATAGAACTGAAAGCCACCAACAGACCAACTCATGACTCGCCTCATTGGAAAACTTAACAGTGAGCATGAGTTGAATTCACAATTTAGATAGAAGCAGGTCATCTGATTCAATTTCAAAATTTATTTGCTACTGGATCAAAACTGTTGAGATGTGTGATTGGTAACAGATTATGTACCAAGGTTTAACAGATTAATTACTCACCATAAGAAGTATGTAACGTTATAACTTATAAGAAAAGAGGAACAAAAGAACAGGAAATACACCATGAGATAAACAACCGAGAGTGTACTGCTTGTTTTCTGTTTATTACCAAATGAAAAACATTCTCCCAGGTTGTGTTACAGTTACAGTTAAATGCCACTACCACACGACAAAACTTATTTACACCGTGAATCCCAGGGAAGTATAAAGTCAGCACAAGCATCATGATTTATATACCTGGCCATATACTGAAGCCCCGTTTTGCTCCAACAAAATTGCCATCATCCATAGGGTAGTCAACAAGAGGCACCTTAAAATCTCTCCCCTTATGCTGATACCAAGCTCCCGTTTCTTCATCCTATACCACCACAATCAAAACAATATAGAGAGTTATTGGCATATAGATACATCTACATGTAGTAATAAGCAAAATACTAGCATAGAATCTCTGGCACCCAACCACTAAATTTCAAAAATCAAAACCTTCAAGACAAAATTAATGGCTGCAATTGCACTATTGGAATCAATATCAATCTTCACTTCATGAAACATGTCTCCTTCTGAGGACTTCTTTAGCGGAGACTCTATTGCATAGTCCTGTAAAACACAAATTAGATTATTTATTAGGAGAAGCATCTATGGTGCTCAAATTTCGGAAGCCAACAATTATTACTTTTATAGAAATTGAACCAGGGGGTCTCATGTTCTCAGGAGGCTGATCCCATTCACTGCAAAATTTGAAGAATCGCCAGTAGTCATTACACATATCAATGAACACGCTACTCTTTCACATAGAAGACCGAGCAAATGAACAAGAAAAAATTATTGGATGTGAAACAAATTTCGGGTCATATAAGGATTAACGGCATAATGTAAAAAAGAGTAGGACATAAAAATGAATGCAAGTTATAACCTGCCATTATCGTCAATATAAGTAACTCCCCAGTGAAGAATCCATTTCCCTGGAAGGCTACAACCTACTGTAAGCTGCCAATTTTTTTGATCCTTAGCCTGATCCAGTCTAACAAAAATCTTTCCCTCCACCTAACACAAGAAACCGAACAGTTCAACCTCTATATCAAGATAATCACACACTAAAGGCCGTAAAAGACAAAAGGAACCTTCGAAATTTCTGTCTGACGCAATTCCTTGTTCAATTATCAACAAAAATCAAACAAGTCCACTGAATTGAGGCTAATTATCAGTTAATGCAAAAATGCATTGCAACTTCAAGTTAGACATGTTCGGTCACATAGTAACAGTAAAACAAAAGAAGTAAAGTTGCCAAGTAGCCTCTATCAGTTAATGCTACAGTTTTTTAATATATAAAACACTGCGATAACCGTTTTTTAACTTTTCCGCGGGTTTCTCAACAAACCAAAAGAACTTCAAAACACGCATAAACGAATACAAAACAGAGTCTATGTGCGTTTACCGTCTCGGTTCGAGTGAGAGGGAAGGTCTCGCAAAAGAAAATACCATCGCTAGTGAATTCAGGAGTCTCAACAAGAGCCGTATCGCTGGGGGAGCTAGCTCGAACAGAGCTCCGAGTCCTACCAAGCCTCAAGTTGCCATAACTGGCGCGACCAGATAAGAACTTCTTCGGAGAGCAACAGTTGAGAAAGCACGACCTCACAGCCTGGCCTCTGCAGCGGAGTCCAGTTGTCTCTCGCCGGGAGTAGCGGAGCAGCGGCTCAATCGCAACCGTCGACATTATTTGTACGGTGGCGATCTACAGCTAAGGAAGAAGAAGAAAGAAAGAAAGATTAGGAGAACAAGACAAAATAAGGAGAAAAAAAAGGGAAATGTGTTATTAGAGCAGATAGTTTGCTTAAAAGGGATTGTGAAGTGGGCGATCGATATTTAATTTTGATATTCTTCATTTTATTCTTTTTCTTTTTTTTGGGAAACGTTTTACTTTCCATGCACGCTGGTCGGTGGTGGATCTGATCAACGCTGCGGTGAACGTTCGTACGGGTCAACTTTTATCAAAAGGATACCAGCGAACACTCTAAAATAAAAGCACTTTGGTCCATTTCTACGTCTGGCATGTGGAGAATGGAAATTGTTGAAACTTGAAACTCATCCAATGGGAGCTTCTGGCCCTACTTTATTTTCAAAAACAAAACCATGAGTTTACAGTCAAACCTTTTACGGGGAGTTGTTTGCTGTTCACTTTTGCTGATTTAACGTTTCTATTTTGTTTTATTCTCGTATTTATATAGATCTTTCCTAAATATAAGGATGGGATTATTTGAATAAGTATTGAAACAGCAAAAATAAAATAAGTGATATGATACAACCTTTTACCTTTTTGTGTTACAGAACTTTCGAAAAACATATATATATATACATTGGTTGTTAAATGTTTACACTAATTTCATACATTCTAAACAAATTTAATATCCAATTGAATTAAATAATAATAATAATAATACGTATAAGTATAAGTATAAAATATATAGTTAATTATTTTTTATAATAGAAATTTTTAAAATCTAAATTGTAAGTTACTAATATTTAAGCCGGATTAATTTATAAGAAATTTTTATATTTTAACTTATTGTCAAAATGCTTTATTCTAAAGTACTTATAATTCAAAATTACGACAACAAGTACTCAATCAAAATTTCGTTGACACATAAAAATTAAAAAGTTTTAGTAATAAGTAACTTTACTTTTGATGGGTAAAGAAATTATTTATCAAAGGTTTTAATTTTAGATTAATCTTTATAATTTTAAAATTTTAAATTCACTTATGAATATTTCATAATTTTACAAAAATAAAACCTTAATTGCAATTACAATTCAACATTTTAACTGTACAAAATAATATAACTAAATTTCAAAACTTCATTCCTATAAAGTTATAAGTCAATTTTATAACATTTCGAAAAATAGATTTTATAAATAAAGGACATTATTTTTAAAATAAAACTAGTAATGCTAAGTCTTATTACTAAAAAGATAGAGAGGGAGAAGAAGGAGAAAATGTAAATGTAAAGTAAAATAAGACATTAAATAAATATTTTAAAAAGAATGCAGAATTCCCTGTCACCCAGTCCACATATTTGTGTAATTCGCTCATTTTTTTAATTGGGTTGACATGTTATGAGTTTGGTTTTCGAGACCTCAATTGCAGGAACGTGTAAAACAACAGGGTTAATTTAAGAACGAGTTCTCACGATGATAAAGAAGAGAACGGCGTAGGCGAATATGCCAAGTGCCATCTTTCCCTATTTTGAAGGCCACCACAACTCCGCACTCCCAGATGAACGGCATATGTCCCAGATGTAAGATCTGACGGTCCAACATGAACCTCACATCACAACCTTCGAATATTTAGGGATTTTTTTTTCCCGAACTTATTCGCCCCAAAACACTAAAGCTCAAAGCCCCCTCGTTTTCTCCCTAATTTTGTCGGGAAAAATCATGGGAAAAGGCCCGGGTCTCTACACTGAAATCGGCAAGCGAGCTAGAGGTAGTCTAATTTTTTTTTCTCTACTAATTCTATTTGATGTTTTCGCTGGCTAGTACCTTGTGAGTAGTGTCTTGAGTTAGTTTTGAATCATTTTATAGTGGTCTATTGGGCAAATTTTCAGATCTTCTCTACAAGGATTACCAGAGCGACCACAAGTTCACTGTCACCACCTACACCTCCACTGGAGCGGTAATATTCTCTTTATCAGTATGTGTTCGTTTTCTTTGTTTCCTTTATTTGTAGGATTCTGTCTTCTGTTTGGCTGCATTAGAAAATGAAGGTAAATCGGAGGGATAGATTAGTTTTCTATTTGGATTTTTAAATATAATTCACTTTTATTTTGATGTTTGTGATAATGTTCTAGGATGCAGAGGTGACATTCTAGGTTGTTGTCTGCATTTCTTAAGTGCTTAGAGGGTGTGGGACTGCAGAACAACCCATTAGTTAGTAAAGTATTTCTAAAGATCTGAATCTTGTAAAATTGTCTGTAGCAGATATGGATTTTTTGTTTTTATTTATGAATCTATCTACGTTGTTCTCTTGTGGAGATTTAGTTTTGGTGTATTTTGTAGGCAATCACTTCAAGTGGCATAAGAAAAGGTGAACTGTTTCTGGCCGATGTCAGCACTCAGCTAAAGAATAAAAATATCACAACTGATGTGAAAGTGGACACAAACTCCAATGTAGGTAACAAAAACTGCTTGGTTGTTACATATTTGTGTAAGCTACACTGTCAATCACTGCATGAAGGGCCTTTTTATTTTTGCTACTGTTTTAGGATTGAAATTGAAGTCCAGAGCTTGTAGTTCTCTGAGAGTTTTTTTTTTTAATGGTGTTAATTGTGTACGTCTCAGATATATGAATATTAACATATCCTT
The DNA here is from genome assembly GCA_025629825.1 of Erythroxylum guanchezii. NCBI lineage: Eukaryota > Viridiplantae > Streptophyta > Magnoliopsida > Malpighiales > Erythroxylaceae > Erythroxylum > Erythroxylum guanchezii. The sequence goes on along the minus strand of JAOTAX010000003.1, from coordinate 12,900,013 downwards.
GTATATCACTAGGAGCCAATTGGACATTTTCAATTTGAAAAATAAATTATTTCAAGTGTTGTCAGTAATTCTGTTGCACATGTGAGAACTTCTACTAGTGAGTAATGAGCATGGTCTTACAGATTTCTATCTCATTTACTAGAGTAATGGGCTCTTCTTATGCCAAATTTCCATATATCTTGAATTATTAGTTTTCTAATCATTGCATTGCAACTTGATATTATTGTGTACTTTGGTGTTGACTTAAATGGTTGGGTCGTTTATTTCTTCGACTAATGGTGCTTTATCGATCTGTAGCTTTTCACAACCATAACAGTTGATGAACCTGCCCCAGGATTGAAGACAATCTTTAGCTTTAAAGTTCCTGATCAAAGATCTGGAAAAGTAAGAAGTCCTGCTATCCTCTTTCTTTTATTAGTTTTGTGTCACTAGAAGCATTAGTATCTGCATTCTGGTCTAATGAGTTTGTATATGAATCATAGATTTGCTTCTCAGTGATCTGATATATGGTTGTGATAACAGGTTGAGCTCCAGTACCAGCATGAGTATGCTGGAGTAAGCACTGGCATTGGATTGACTGCCAATCCCATTGTTAACTTCTCGGGTGTCATTGGGAACAGTACTGTTGCTCTTGGAACTGATCTCTTATTTGACACTGCTTCTGGGAACTTTACAAAATGCAATGCGGGTTTGAGTTATACTAATGCAGACCTTATTGCCTCTGTGACATTGTGAGTATTTGCTTTGTCTGAAAGAAGAGAGTTGTTTAAACGACCATGATAATAAATTTGCTAACTGGTGACTAGCATTACTAGGGAAGAGGAGGTATGTCAAGAGTTTCTTAATTATCTTTATAGACATTTGACAGTGGGAATAATTTCCAGCTCTGTTCTGTGATGAGGATGATTATAGCTGGATTAGGGATCCTACTATTGCAGTAAATGCTTAAGTATTTTATTTAGATTGTATTGGATTTTGGTCTCTCCTGTTGCTGATGAAGTGAATTTTGGGGAATGCCACAGGAATGACAAGGGAGATTCTCTCAATGCTTCCTACTACCACCTAGTTAGCCCGTTGTCTAATACAGCAGTTGGTGCAGAGCTGAGTCATAGCTTTTCAACCAATGAAAACACACTGACAATCGGAACTCAGCATGCCCTTGACCCCTTGACCACTGTGAAGGCCCGGGTGAATAACTATGGCAAGGCCAGCGCACTCATCCAACATGAATGGCGCCCCAAATCTTTGTTCACCATATCAGGAGAGGTGGACACAAGGACAATTGAAAAGAGTGCAAAGGTCGGACTGGCATTAGCTCTCAAGCCATAGACTACGCAACGTCTTGGTGTGTCAGGAAGGACGATTTAGTAGTAGAGAGGAATAACTGAAGGATGAAGGATTATCCCCTTTTCAGAATGAACATTCCATCTGTTCCTGTGTTGGATTTTCACATGTTTTGTTGTAGAAAATAATTTTTGCTGGGTGTCGACAACCATAGTTAACGATTTGTTCTTGGAATTCAATTCAAGGGTATATATCTGAGAAATATATTGCCTTGCGTATGTAGTGTTTTTCAGTCAATGGGGTGATCGTTGTTTTTATCTAAATATCACGCTCTCGGTTTAGTTCAGTTGGTAGCCACCCTAAATTTTCTTTTCCTCCTACTTTTGCTGATTCATTTGTTGTCAATAGTCAAATTTTTACAGGCAGATGCACTTAATCCATGGAATTGTGCACCTAGTTATTTTATCAAGATCGTGATTTAAGATCAAAGGGTACGTACATGGACCGACCAATTCACTTTTGTTTAGTCAGATATACAAGAACTAAACATAATTAACTTTGTATATATTTAATTACTAATACCTTCCATGGAAATTGGGAAGCAATTTAGCGGTTGTATGAAGACTTGGCGTAAGAATTAGAAGAAAATAACTCAATTTGCCTTAAAATTTGGATGATTGGAGCTGTAACTGTGAGGTACGAAAGTCCACCACCTATATTGCTTGCAAAGCATTGAAATACTAGTAAAACGAAGACTTGGATCGATCAATTAGGATCTTCCATACTATCACCTCAGAATAGATCGCATTAATGTAGCATGACCACACCGCAATAATGGCAACGATAGACTTTTAGTTTACTCACGTTTTTCATAAAAATCTCGTTCCTATGAACAAGCAGCGATAGAAACCCGGCAATTGTTGATTTGACACTAAGAACTAACAGAAACCTAGCAATCATTGATTGACATTATACAACTCCGTCGTATTTCTTCTGGCATCAACAAGGCTGAGTTGAACTGACCTGAAGAAGACCATCTCTGATCTATGTAGCATTGTCTCTAACTGCTCCACGACCATGAGGGATGAAGACAGAACGAGACTTAGAGGATGCACCAATCTCATTCATTGCGTCAAAGTACTGAGTCACTAAAACCATGTCCATAACATCCTTTGAAGTTGTTCCTGGCACGTTGATAGAGAAACCCAACACACTGTCTCTAAGCCCATCTACAACGGCTTGACGCTGTCTTGCTATACCTAGACCAGCCAAATACCTTGATTCTGCATCTCCCTCTGCTCGTTTGATCTGCAAAATCTTCTCTGCTTCAGCTTTCTCATTTGCAGCTACCCTCAATCTAGCAGCTGTTGTCACAATTGTAAGAGTAAGTTGGCTGTTTCTACACTTTTGTCTTCTTGAATTCAAACAACCAAATACCAATACAACCTTCCAGTCCAAGTCACCAACAGTACAACATAAACTACAATCAAGTGATATGGATTTTTGTAAGCAATTGAAACTGATCAATAACCCAAGCTGTCATAATAAATAGGATTCAATCCATTCGGAAGCATTTTTCTAAAGCAGTTAAATAGTTCTAGATATATTAAAAATATGATAGTAGACACTTGCACATTACTGTAATACGACTTTAACTATAGCTGAATATTATTACACAAGAAAAATGGCCATGGAGAAAGTAATAATGTGGGAAAACAAAGAAAAATGTATACAAAAATAAAAAATCAGGATATCAAACAAAAATGTATACCTGCATTAATATCATTCATTGCCTTCTTGACATGTACATCTGGCTCAATGTCTGTAATAAGAGTCCGGACTATTTCATATCCATAATGAGACATGGCCTAATAATGACAATAGAAAGGAGAAAATAAAGAAGAAATAATTAATGTGGTTCACTCAGTTATAGACCATGTACAGAGAACTGCATTGTACCTTCTCAAGTTCATCTCCCACAGCTTTTGCAATCTCATTTTTCTGTTCAAACACTGCATCAAGTTCCAACTTTGGAACGCTTGCCCTAATAACTAAATCGTCAAGGAAATATCAGTTGCCGTTATTTACACTGATAAAGTACAAACCAAAGAAAAGAACTCAATTCTCTTCAATATTGCAGAATCAGAAAGTCAGAAACATACACAATGTTATATATCTGTTTTTCATATAACAAAGAATTCCATGAGCTACTGGAGAAATGGTGATTAGCAGTCCACTAAAGACTTCATACTGTTGAAACAGAAACCTTAAACCAATTCATCTTTTCCTTTATTGAAAGGAGAAATTTTAATGTTTTTGTCCGAGGCAATGCTTATATCTGATTGAAGTCTGTGAAACAGTACATCGGTGTCTTAAAATTATCAATTTTATTGTCCGGAAACAACCAAAGTTCTGGAACTCGATGAAAGGAACTCTGATTTAATTATTTCGGAAAGAAGGGTTCCCATATAAATGAACCGGAGTATTGAATAGGTTGAACGAACCCTAATGTCCAAAATTATGACAGTGATCTGTTGATACACTAGAACACAAGAATGTTAGAATCTGACTGTTCCCACTAAATCAGATGCACTAAAACTGACATATATGTGGCATCCAAAAGAAAGGCAAAGAGTATACAACAATAGTTACATCAGAAAGAGTTCCAACAAGTGCTAAGTGCCCATACCATCAAAGACATAAGCTTGAATCTGTGCTCCGGTATTGCTAAGCGTATAGAAAGCATCTTGAGCCTTCCCTGCAAGGGCTCTATATTGAATAGATGCTACAACAGTAACAAACACATTGTCCTGAATGGAAAACATAGATCAGACCCTGTCATGCATGGAACTTAGATTTATGAAAAGTTCTGTGATACACTTGCATGGTCCAACAAAATAATAGTTAAACTGCTTTTATATGAAACATTAAGAGGGAGAAACCTTGGCTTTGGTTTCACATCGAACATTCAGCTGCTGAACACGTAAAGAAAGGTGACCAGCTATTTGGCCCCCCAAACACCAGGGTACACAGTGACAACCTGGCTCAAGGACACCATCAAACTTGCCAAAGCTCTCTCTGACAGCTACAGTTGCCTGGTCCACTTGTACGCAACCCAGAACTTGTCCCATTTTCTGCGGATAATGAATAATTTTTAAATCAACAAAATCAACAACAAAGTTATTAAAACTAAACTATTGGTAGAAGATGAACACAACATAATGTCTAGTCCCAGTTAATATATTGGACAACTGAGAAGGCAAAACAACATTCTGAACTTAATTGTTGCAGGATGGACCTATAAATTGAGAATGATGCTGCTGGACTTCCTGTTTAAGGCTGGAAATAAGGGGAAAAAGGAAATAAAAGTATAGGGGTCTAGGAATCACACCTAGAGTCAGGACACATCTAATCTAAGAATAACTCCTAGGAAAAAGAAAGATACACACTTGATAGTTCTTAAATAATCATCCACCTCTTAAAAGTAAATGTACCACATCGTATAAATAAACACTGACAAGAAAAAATGACTAAAAATTGAAAAATAAATGTTCTTCAGAAACTTCACTTATTGTAATTGCTGAAAGGTCAAGCCAGATCACGTGTTAACAAAGCCAATTGTGAAATATAAACGTAAAGAAAAAAACTGAAATGTCACAGAAAAGGTTATCTAACTGATGTATCAAAATCTCATGAACAAAACAGCGCCTGGCTTAGGAGACAACCACCCAACAACAAATTCCAACAAAATTTGAAAGTGGTTGCGTTGTTATGACACGATAACATTACAAGTTCAGGAGGATCGATCACAATTTTAAAATTCACAGTCGTACACGCATGGGATCAGTTGAATCATCGAACAGAATGAACTGATCAGTCTCATTACTAACCGTACACAGAAAAAGGAAAGTGGAAGAATGAACGAAGAGGTTACTAATCCGGATAAAACATAACAGAAGCAATCACTTTCTACCATCTACTAGGTACCAGACAGCACTGGGACAAATAAAAACCCGGTCGGAACGTTCCGTACAAAAAGGGTGAAAGAATGGAGGGATTATTGGCGGTCCTTAGGGTATGTTTTGGACGTGAGTGGAAGGATGGGATAAAATGATCCAAATAATTCAAGCTATTGTTTGAAAGTTTATTTTAAAATAAGATGGAATGATAATTAATAACTTTAGAAGTTATCCTTTGTCATCCAAAATTTAATACTTTTTCTGACCTCTCAAATTGGGAGGTTAGGGATAGAATGACATGACTTACTTCTAAAGCCTCTCTTATTTTATTTAAACTTCCAAATAATGAAATAATCCATTTTATTTCATTCCATTTTATTAATTACTATTCTATTCCATTTTATTATGTTCCATTAATTACTTTTCTATTTTTTTCCATTCTAAAGTGCCAAACATACCCTTAAAGTTGACAATGACTACAAGATAAGAGACTTACGAGACTGAGGAGAGAAGTAAGAGGCACAGAATCCAAGACCGATAATCTCAGAGATAATTAGACATAACAAATATCTAGAGTCATTTGCCCCATTCATATCGTAATTAACAATAACAATGACCTTGAGTCCTTCCAGATTCACATAAAGGTTTATTATGTTATAGTATTCTCAATATAATTTATTTAAAATTAATTAATTGAATTTGGGTGATTATGGTAGAAGTCATCGTCGCCATTGTCCATGCCAGCTTTTGAATTTTATTCTGGTAATTGATTGTGGTACACGTTATGATGTGATCTTGAATTATCTCACCAGTTGGTTGGTTAGTATATTGGCATTGGCCAGTTGGCAAGTAATATAATTGTTAATAGAATCCGAATTCTGGATTGAGCACAACTGTGATGCCATTTGTGTTGACTCAAATTTAATTATAAATATTTTAATTTATTAATTTTAAATTATTGTAATGATGATGTAGATCGGTAATTTTCAAAACAATTTTGATTGTTAACATTAATATGTCAACCTTTTTGTTGTCATATTAATTTTACTTAATATTGTACACCAAAAAAAGTTATGAATTGTATCTATATAGTATTATTATATTTTTTTTCTTGCTTATTTGTTTTGTCTATTTATATAAGTTACTACTAATGAATAAGAATGAGATTTTGAAAAATAAGATAGAATGTAACATTATTTATTGCTTTGAGTCAAAAATAAGATAGTTAATGTAAAAATAAGATAGAATGTAACATTATTTATAGTTAATGCATTATTTTTACTATATCTACATAGAGAGAAAGAAAAATTAGTTCTAGTCAAGAATATAGTGAATGAAAATTTTTTATATTAATAAAAAATGATATGAATGGTTAATGTAAAATGAGGGAAATTTTGATTCTTCTAATTTATAATATTTATTAATTTGTGCATTTTGATTCATATTATATAAACATTAGGATATTTTTAATTCTTCAAAACATGTGAATGGCATAATAATAAATAATGATTTATTAAATAATTTATAATATGTGACAAGTGTAAAAATTATAAAATAATCATAAAGATGTCATTTTAGTTCCAATGATAATGAGATGTGATAAGATGAGAGTCAAATTTCGCTTAATCGAAGAATATTTTAATATTCAAGTTTTTAAGGGCAAATGTTTCTCACGTATCAACATAAAACAAACACAACATGAACACTTAAGCAAATGTTAAAGACGAGAGAGTATGTTTTGAAGTTCTTTAGATTCAAGATCAGTAATGAATCTAATGATGAACATTTTTTTTAGTTTGATAATTGTAACCAATTTAGGCCTTTGAATAAGCTACTATAATTCAACTCCCTAAAAGCAATTGTCGTTAAATGCACCAAAGTAGTAGTCATAGCATAAGGGAACACTTAGCATTAGCCAACACACCTCTCTAAAGATTCTTTTGGCATTAATCAAGAAATTACTAAATTACAATCTAGATTTAGGGTTAAAGACTCACTCAAATGTCTACACTACTATTCATACAAATTCATAAACAGATCGTTTATGAAAATTCTAATAGCATCTCATCGTAGGTTACACGGTTTGGATTAGTTTGAGACTCCAAAAGTTTATCAAAAGTAATTTTTATTCTTCGACTTACTGTCAAAGGAAGATTAAGAAATAAGGACAAGTTTAAATATAATGTGTTTTTCAGCTATTAGTGCTCTTTATGAAATCAAGATAATGAAACTATGAATTACTTATTCTTTGATTGTGAGTATTCCTTGAGTTTATGGACTAAAATTCTAGTAAACTTTTATGTGAAAAATATAATTGAGACGAAGTTGTGAAATGAGGATACAACTTTAAAGGTCTTAAGAAAAAGGATTTCTCAACTTTTAAAATAGTTTTCAACTGCATTGTTGCTATATAAAGAGAAAAAAAAACAAATATGAAACTTCTTAAGAAAACACTAAAATTGGTTGGGAAGGTGATGGTGATCAGTTGGATTAGAAAGATTTTAAGGACAAAAAATATTGAAGAAAAGTAAGTGAAATGATGGAAGCAAGCTAGAGGATCTAAAGGTAGAGGATTTTTAGTGTTTGTATAGACTAGTAAGGTGTGTTTACTACTAGTTTTGCATTTATTTTCTTAATTTGTCTTGAAAGAAATTTGAGAATCCACAGGAGATTTGAGAATCCACTCATAAATAAAGTTTAAAGCTAACTGAATATGAGAGGATTCTTGATAGAATGTCTAATACAAGATTTAGAGGTCTATAGGCTTGATAAAGTAATCTTAATCATAATGAAAATAGAAAACCAAAAGCAGGTGAGGATCTTATAAAAATAGGAAACCAAATAAGTAAGAAACTTATAGAAATAGGAAACTTTATAGAAATAGGAAAACTCGTGGAAATAGGAAAACTTGTGGAAATAGATGTTCCATGTCAGTCCCCTCTACTTAGGGAAGCTCGTCCTCAACTATTCTGACAAATTAGGGTACAACAAGTTATCAGAAGGAAAGTTTGAAATCATCATTTCATATTCTAACTTGGTGATAGTAAGGAAAAACTGCCCATCTACTTTGGAAGCTTTGGACAGAAATTTCTTCCATTGCGGAAGCATAATTCTTTTTCACTTTATCCAAATTGTACACATTTTCTCGTCCATCATATTGGGCAATAACATTAAATTGCTAAGGCCTCCCGACAACAAGTGACAAGTATCCATATCCACAACATCAAAATAAAACTCATCCCAATATTGACCAATAGAAAAGGGTACCTTACAATGCTCAATCACCCAAAACTTTTTGTCAATTTAATTCACCCAATTGTGTAAAGATCTAAGTGCTTCTTAATCTACATTCCTAGTCTTTTAATCACTTATTTACTAATGATGTTTTCGTAGCTCCTACTGTTAACAATCACATCAAACAATTGATTTACAATGGTACAGGACGTCTGAAACAACTAATTTTGTTAGATTTTATCTTCTTGTTTTGGAGTTAGTAGTAACTTCTAAATTACATAATTATCCTATTTCTCATTTTCTTCCTCCTAGTTCTCATACTCTTTATCAGCACCATCAAGTATATATATAATGACATCATCATCTTTCTTATGCTTTGTAATATTCACTTTTCCTTAGGGACACTAGTTTGACAAATGTCCTGACTCTCTACACTGATAGTAAACTCTAGGTTGAGGCTTGACTCTCAAAAACCTCCATTTTTTTTTTTAATTATCCTTTACTTACCCATAACTTTCTCTTCTAAAAAATGATTCCCACATAGAGGAGGTTCTAATAGGGTCTTTGTCCTTTTTGTGGAAACTGTTAAAGCTTATCTTATAATAACTTCTACGGGAGGTTCAATTTTTCCTCTCTCCTAAGCCAAAAATTATGCCTTTAATGCTAAACTCTGAGCCTCTATAAAAGTTTAAATCGGTAATATCTCAATCTTGTCTCATAATGCAGGCCTCAAACCATTTAAGAATATTGAAATTATCTACCCTCTGTCTCTCTAAAGTCATTAGGATGAGATAACCTCAGGAATTTTGTAATATAGTGTTGCACAGACTAAGAACCGTATTTGCATTACTGGTATTGTTGGAACATAATCTATAGGTAATCTTGGGGGTAAAAAATCCCTTTGAATCATCTATTTCATCTACATCCAAGAACAAACGAATCCTTCTCATCATGCCATTTCCTCTATTTGATCTTTTCCCACCAAGCAAAGGTAGCTCGCTTCAACCTAAAATCCACCAGCTTTACCTTCCTTTCTTCTGGGATCTCATAATAATCAAATAGCTACTTAATGCTGCTATCTAGTCAAGAACTCCTTCAATACTAAAAACCCTATTAAAGAAAGAAATATTTACCTGAAACTTGTAATTATATTCAAGCTCTTTTTGGTTATGTGGCCCATCATATGGGAACTCCTCATCTGACTCTAGTCTGCTAGAGTAGGTAGGTTGCCTTCGAATTTGAGCAGGAACAGGTCTCTGAATAGTGCACCTTAGGGCTTGCTTTTCCCTAACATGATCTACATAATCTTCCTTATCCCTATTAACAAGAGGGTTAATGGCATTAAACCTTTCCAGGATCTTTATAAAACACACTTTTGAATGATCCTCCAATCACGTGATAATTCATTGCTCCATTTCTCTTAGTGTCCCCCTCCCCCCTGGTGCTTCAACCTAAGGTTATCTATAATGCAATTTGTGTTTTTGTTAATGTCACTAGCTATGGAGGGGGCGATTCAACTTGCTCTGATACCACCTGACATAGTAAGAAACAAAAAACCATCAAGTAACATGCTTAATTAGAAGAAACATAAGAATCCATTTGTAGAGAAAGATTAAAGATAACTAAATATAAGAATATTATTAATATAATGTCTAATGTAAGATATATGAGGCCTATTTATAGGCTTTATAAAGTAATCATAATCTTAAAGAAAATAGGAAACAAAAAACAAATAAAAATCTTATAAAAATAGGAAATCAAAACAAGTAGTGAACTTATATAAATAGGAAACTTTATGGAATTAAGAAAACTTGTTAAAATAAGGAACTTATGGAAATAGGCATTCCACATTAGTTTCCTCTTCACTCATTATCATTCAAAATTGGAAATTCCTGCTCTTTAGCTCTCTCTTCAGGTTAATCTCATGCTCTTTCCTTTTGTTGTTTGTATAATAATTCATTACGGAACATCGCTTTCTTGAAGAATTTGTGTTTCTTGGGACATTTGACTTTAACCTAAAAGGATCTTGCTATAGCATATCGACTTCTAAGTCTTAAAATGAGTCTTTTAGACCTTTTCGATTGGTTTAAGTTTACGAAAGTCTATGGTTGGTTTACTTATTAGATTTTGTGGTTACAGTTTATTGCTTCAGTGTTTATATTGTAAATTGGTGAATTGGGTCTAATTGTGTATCAATAAGGAGCTGATTCATTCTTAAGGAACGCGTTGGTAAGTATGGAAAAGGTCTAGTTGGATAGAGATCTTATTGCAAAAAAAAATGTTGCAGTTTGAGCATTTAGTTTATGGTGGACAAATAGCCTATGATCATCTTGCTTTCAAGACCTTTGGGGTATTTTCTATGAAAAGCTTATGCCTTTGCAATTTTTTTCTCTATGCAACTTACTGTACAAACTTCATAATATCTTATGTGATTTTTCATTTTTTTCAACTTGCCATATCAAGAATCATATAAACCACTATGTATTACGTTTGGATTTCTTTTTCCATTAGATTGATGAACGTGAAGTACTGAAGAATAAGTTGTTTGCATGATTAATGAATTGTAGGTAGGTAGCCATATGATTGAATCTTTGGCAAGTTTTAGATTATAACTAGGAATTCCAGTTAAAAAGATTTTTAGACAAAGATTATGTATAAGTTCAGGCTCTATAGTCTAATCTAACCCAAAATCCAAAACCTAACTATATTAAAAATAATATTGTTTTGTTTTAAATAAAACTATATTTTTGGAAAAATTGTCAAATTACAGTAAAACCTCTATAAATGAATTTTTTGGGACCTGAAAAATTATTATCTTATACGGGGTTATTAATTTATCAATAAATTAATATTTATTAATTTATAGAATAATTTTTATTTTGTACATTATATTTGTTAAATTA
>JAOTAX010000003.1:12861332-12874934 GCA_025629825.1 Erythroxylum guanchezii | reverse complement strand
TATTAGATTATGTTTTGAGATTTGATATTATGGTTATTTTGTTGTTGTTATTATTTAATTTATTAGCAATGAAAAAATAATTCTTAATAAACATCTTTTCTAATTCTTTTGAAATCAAAACACAATTTTAATAAACATGTTTTACAATTTTCAATTTTAAAAAATAATTTTTTTAATATTAATTAGTAAACATATTTTTGACAATTTTTCACTAAAAATAAAAATTAAAAATATATGCAAAAATTAAAATTAAAAAAAAATTGTTTTATGAAAGTAAACGAACCTGTATATTCTAGTAATGACTATTCTTGATATTACTTCAAGTGGGCAATTCTTAAGATGGATAAGGATCAGCGCCGGTTCTGTGTCTGATTCCGCTGACTATTCCATCAATCTACCCTTGGTCCATCCACAGTTTCGCGTCCTTTTCACTCCATCCCTGCTTTTCTTCGTTTCCGTCCTCAAGTGAAGACGGTAAATAAATAAGATGATCCGTCCTCACCCCTTGAAGACGGTAACTAAACGCCGCATAAAGGTATAAAGCTTATTACTTTCTGAGGGAATCGAATCAATAGCTTCAAGCTCAAAAAAGAAAAGAACACTTGAAAAAATTACTTGAATAATAACTGTACTTGCAATGCAAAAGTAACCCAACCTCCTACGTTGCTTCATTCTATTGTCACATATTGGATTATAGATTTTTTCAGTTCTTGAAGCCAAGAAAACCGACTGATGTGTACGTCTCACTCGTTGCCGTTCATTCAATACCAAGAACTCAGTGTCTCGCGACAAATAATTTTCAATTCCTCTTCTTTCTCTTCCTCAGGAAACAACCCCCATATTCTGTTCTCCTCTTGCTTCAGTCTTCTTCCTGCTCTGTTCTTGGTTCATGCCCGTTTCTTGGTGTTGAGGCAGGATCTTTGAGATAGGCACTGTTGTTTATCGTGCCACATGGGATTGGGCCTGATTTGGAGAGCGAGAAAGGTACAATTTTTCAATAAAGAAGTATCCAAATGGAGTCTCAGTTGCTGGGTTTAATCGAAGATTCGTTCAATAGTCAATACTCCATATCGGTGCGACAAACTCTTGACGAGCTGTGTGAGAGCTTCACGATTACCGATCCTTGCATCTCCGGACATCCTATAGTGTTTGCCAGCACAAGTTTCTTAAAAATGTCGGGTTATTCAAGAGACGAAGTAATCGGCCAAAATGGTCGAATCTTTCAAGGCCCGGAAACGAACCGCAGGTCGGTGATGGAGATTCGTGAGGCTATTCGTGAGGAGAGGACGATACAGATCAATTTGTTGAATTACCGCAAAGATGGGACACCGTTTTGGATGTTGTTTCATATGAGCCCTGTTTTTGTGGAGGAGAATGGGATGGTGATCCATTTCGTTGCGGTTCAAGTGCCCATAACTACGAGGCAGAGAAATATTAGGGTGAGCGAGCAAGTGGCTGAGTTTAGGGAAATTGAGTTTGGTTCGTGCAGGAGAGAAGTTTGCAGCGATGTTACAAGAGATTTGGGTCGGGTTTTGGCATTGGATTCAGATAGCGGAGGTATGTTTATACTTCTTCCAAGCTTGAAATGCAGTCCAAGTGTATATAAAGCAATGAGAAATCTTTCTGGAGCAACACTAGATTGAGTAGTTACTGTTGTGAAAGATTCTTTAATGCGGTTTCTTTTATATGAATGGAGTCATTTTTTGAGCTCATTGGTTTGGATTTGGATTTGGATTGTATGATTTCTTGCAGCTTCTGTTCATTTAGTTTCTTACCTCCAACATTGTGACTGTTTTTAATTGCATTGAGAGTCGCCATTCTTTAGGTGCCTGAAATTTTGTTATATTTACCGGGTTCCTGTTTGTCAATTAACTTGTCTCTTCAAGTGATCATTTTCTTGGGTCAATTCAGTTGTGAATCTTACCAGTTAATGTTTACAGGTTTGGCGTTTGAAGAGCCGTTAGAGGCAAGTCACTATGAGAAGCAAAGAGCAGCAACTGCCATGAACAATATTTTGTCTGTGCTCACCCACTATAGCAAGTCAACAGGCAGAACGGTGTGTGAAAAAAGATACAGCTTACCTGCAGCGGGCCTTCTCAGTTCGTCTGTAAATATATCTCTTGGTAGAATCAAACAAAGTTTTGTATTGTGAGTTTTGCAAATTCCTTTTTCCTTTTTTGCATGGATTAGTGTCGTTAAGATGATTTTTATTTGTTTGAGTTGCCTTTCCAGGATTGACCTGAACTTACCAGACATGCCAATTGTTTATGCAAGTGATGCATTCTTAAATTTAACAGGTACTTAGAATTTTCTGTATCATAATGTCCCATGTAAGTCATTCTGGATGCACATTGCAGATACTTCCTTGTTATCTTGACAATGTGACTGCTAAGATTTCTGTAGGCTACGCTAGACATGAAGTGCTGGGCCACAACCATAGATTTTTACATGGAATTGATACAGATTCCTCAGTTCTGCTTCAGGTGCAACTTCTTCAGTCCCCTTCTTTATTCCATTTTCTCACACATACTGAGGTTAAGTTAAGGATAGATTATTTTTCTAAATGTTCCACAGATAGAGGACAGCATTCAATCTAGACAACCATGCACAGTACGTATTTTAAATTACAGGTTGAGACTTGCCTATTCTTCTAGCATGTTTAACGAAAACTGAATTCTTCCATTGTTTCTAAATAGCTGTTTCTACCCCTTAACATTAGGAAGGACAAGAGTTCCTTTTGGACCCTTCTTCACGTATCTCCTATTCGTAACGCTACTGGCAAGGTATTGTGATAGACTTCTCCAAGATTCCAAATAATCTTGTATGTTTTAATGGTTTTGATTTTGGAGATTTAGATCCTTTGTTGTTAAACTGCCATAGTTCTTGATTCAGAGCATAAAAGATCCTTTTTTTTTCAATTATGTGCTTCAGTCAACTTTGTTTTAGGTTGTTGGATGATCAATAGATAACGACTTGCTTATCTAATTGCTGATTTGCAGACAAATAGGGTAGAAATTTGATATTGTTTATGGTGAGATTGGGTAGAGCTGCCTTGAGAATCATGCATATCTCATGTGATTTTTACAAATGAATGAGACACTAATGAGAATCAACCACCCAATTGTAACAAAAAGTTTACTGGCAACTTGAGAGTTTTATCGGCTTGCGTATATATTAAGTTCTCTTGCAAATATGAATGGAGATCCGCTAATCTATCTGGGAAAATGATTAACACCTTACCTGATTTGGCTTTGCTTTGGATTAGTGGTCTGAAATTCTAGAATTTAATCTACCTAATAATGTCCTTGTCTATGACTGCTAATGCATTGTCAAAGACTTGCAAGTACGGGTTGCTAGGTAATCTGTTACCATGCTGAGCTAATTGTTTCTGTTTATAATGCATCTCAGAAATGTTAATGTGGTTTTGGAAGAAAAAGTTTCTCATATTTTGTTTATGGTGTTCAGGTAGCATACTTTGTGGGTGTACTAATGGAAGAAAGCTGTCTGAGCCAGGACCGACATGGGCTGAGCCATGAGACAAGGCAGCTTAGTGTGGTTGGAGCAGTAAAGGTAGCAGTAAGGACTCTATCTTTGGGTGGTGGCTCGTCCAAATCATAAGATGGCTTCAAAATGCTAGTATCCTGGTGTTGGAAATTATAACCCCACCCTGCTGTTTATTCATTGTCTAATTATTAATTACGACTCTCACAAGTTACGATTTATCTTCGCCATTGATGGACTGCGCATTGTTCATAATGAAATGACCATAAAGATTCGAATATTGCAACTCCCCTGAGGAGACTTGTAGAACTCTTCATTTCAAGAATACGAGGAAATAGAGCCTTGAGCCGACATGCCGTATGTAAACGATTGGAGTGGTTCAATGCCTGCTATTTAAACATATGTGTTAGCTTCTTAGTTATATCGTTAGTTTTTATCGATTCAATGCAAGTAGTGAATTTCGGCCAACGTTACAACGGCTTATGTCTTTAATTTTTAAATTTTAGTAATAAAAATTGTTTATTTAAGATTCTAATCTGTTTTTGGTTTCTTTTATATTTTTCTAAACTTATATCTAGAAACCTAGAGGGAAGTTGTACATATTTAAGGTTGTATATTCTAAATGAGGTTGATTTCTAGATGAATTGGAAATTTAAGTGGGAGAATTAGGAGAACTATGAAATGAAGGTTAATGCAATTAGATTGGGGGAATTTAGATGAATTATGACTTAATTAATTAGGATTAAATTAAGTTTATAAAGATATATTGAGGTTTAATTATGTTAATAAGATTTTAACAGAATTAATAAAAAATTTACCGCGTGACAAGATAAGACCTGTGTATATGTTGATGTGGCATTTAAGGAACAAAAACTAAAAATTTGTCCACTTAAGATTTATTTTAAATATTTTACAAACGAGAAGATTTATTTTAAACATTTGAAAATATTAGGGTCTAACTTATATTTTAGTGAAAATATTGAGATCAAATTTACTTACTTAAAAAATAATGAGTTTAACGATGGTAGTGCCCTAGAACTGTGATATCAGGATGAGATCTTATATTTCGGTTAACATGTTCCTACTCTATTTCATCTCATCTCATCCATACATTTTTCTAGGCCCCACACAAATGTGTAAATGAGATGATATGAAATAAAGTAGGAACAAGTTAATCGGAACAGAGGATCTATTCCCCTGTAATATCAGGCAACCGAGTAAATTAGCATAATGAGTTTAACTATGGTAATGTCCTAGCAGTGTGATATCAGGCAACTTAATAAATTAGCATCACCACATCAGGTATCTTAGTAAACCTGATGACCTTTTCAGTGGAATATGTTATCTCAAATTCTATTTATTACTTGTTTCATAATTATCTTTGTTAAATTTAATGGATTTTCCTAATAAAATGACTCATGTTAGAGGGCTTAAAATTTTAAAGTTTTTTTAGTAAGTTAAAATTTTAAGTTTCTAAAAAATGTATTATGCCATAAAAGAGGCTCCTAAAATAAAATAAAAAAATATTACAAGTTTAAATGTCATCGAAATAATGTATGAATATCACTTAAGCTAATTTCATTAGGTATTGTAGCAAATACTAATGTGACTGTAAGGCCCCCAAAATACACCCTAAATGAAATGTTACATATTTATGAAAGTATATGTATGACTTGAGTTAAAATTGTGCTATGATTTTAAAGTGAAAGACATGTGACTTGAATTTTGGTATTGATGGACCATAGTTAGTAAATTGGAATTAATTGAAGTCATTAGAGAATTGAGGTAGTTAAATATATATTTAGACTAGGAAAATTATCAAGTGATAAGTTAAGTTGGTACATGAAAATTAGAATGACTAAGCCTAAGAATTAGTGACATTTGACATAGCTAATACATTGACATTTGGCATCATTTAATATGTGACATTTGGCAGCATAATAAAAGGACAAGCGACTTAGTTAAAGTGTTACAAATGGCAGCTTAAATAGTGGACAAATGGGATTCATGCCTTGGTGTTAAGTGGCATGTTAAGCTAGTGACACCTAGCTGGTGATGAAGCAAGTTTCTGCTGGAGTAAATCCAGCTTTGTCCATTCTTTGCCTTGCTTCCTTCTCTTCACCGAAACTCCCATTTTCTCTCTAACTTCTGGAATTTTTGCTAGACTTTGGATTGTCATCACTTGAATTTTGGTAAGCTACTGAATCTAGAAAAAAGGTTCTACTAATTTTCTGTGCTATTGTTATGTTAATGCTGAAAGTTGCACATTAAACTTAGGTATGTGATGGTTGTTTGGAAGCTTGGTTTAGCTGGATTCTTGGAGTTGAATATGAAGTTTAGTGAGGTAAGGGAATTATAAACTTGGTATCATGTTATAACATGTATTGTTTGATGTTTGAAGTGGATAAAATGTGTACTGAATTAAGAAAGAATTGAGGTTAGAAACTTGATACATGTCGGATACTTGTTAGAAGGAATAGTTCCACTGGACAGGTATCGGTATTTTAGCCATATCTTGACCTTTAGATATCTAAATGTGATGATTTTAAATTTAGATTAAACTAGATACATATATCTACAACTTTCATGAAGGAATCGAATTTGATTTCTGTCACTAAGGATTTTGAAATTTGGATTGAAGTTGAGTTCTAGTTGCTGTCTACAGTTGAGAACTATTTTGGGTATAACCCTCGTAATAATGAACCAAATTGCATTATCTTTATTTCGTTTGAAACTTAATACATATAGGAACATTTGTTTAGAAGGACATATTGTCTCAAAACATCAATTTCTAGGTCAGAATGGCCATACAAAACTGATCCAAAAACCTATCCTGTGAAAACAGTTGTGTGGAGGTTTCGGGTCACTTATCCCACAATTGTGGGAAATGATTAGGAAGGTGAAAAAAATAGGGATTTTGTACAATTGATGAACTATATAAGGTTAAGTTAACTTAATTTAATTATGCATTATTAATTGGGATACAATATTGAATTGCTTGGTATGTTCATGAGTGAATGAGTTCCAAAGGCTTATGTTTTATGAATTGGATATGGATGTTTGTGAATTGGGAAGTTTTACGATGATATTGTGTTAATTTTCGGATCATCAAGTGTCCGAGGAGATTGATATTTGGGATTGTGTTAAAAGTGCTTCTATTTGTGTAAATACACATAATTTGTGATGACTCAACACCTATATTGATGCATTAATGCACATACTTGTAATTGTATGAAATGTTAGTTTGTTTGGAAATCAATGAATATGTTAAGTTGAACAAAATGGAATAAAGTGGTATATGTTGCAATAAGTTCCTCACATGAGAATTCTGAAATGAACCTGTTTTGTTTTAAATTTGTTAAGTCCTAGTTGTGGGTAAATATGTATGCCTAGAAGGATCTGCAGCTGCTCTTGTGACACTTCGGTGTCTCCTGTTACTGACACTTCGGTATCTCCTATTATTAAGACATAAGTCTCTCATGTTCTGTGATACCGATCACGGTATCTCCTGTATTAGTCCCGTTACCTACTTCTGTGTAAAAGATTAACAGACTAACTTGTTTTGTATTCTATTATATGCTTAGTTCTGATATAAATAAGCTTTGATCTGAAACATCTAGGCTCTATTCTGAAATAAGCAAATTCTTTTTTGTTACAGACAAGTTTTGCTTTGTTATTATAATATTCAGTTTTGAAATTGGTGAGTTTTGCTTTGAAGCAAATGTGTAACCTATTCTAATATGTTATATTTTGTTCTGAGATTCATGATATTTTGGTTCGGTTTGAAAATGGATAAGTAAACACTACTTATAATCGGATGTGATTTTGAATATGTGAATGTTTGGATGACTGTTTGAAACAGTTGTCAGCTTATATCATGTTTAGTTTATTCCCCACTAAGCTTTATAGTTAGCATGGTGGTTTTGGCTCGTGTAGGTTCAGACATGAGGGTTTGAAGACTGAGACAATAATTATCGCAGTGGCTAATAAAGATTGTGTTTTATTATGAATAATGTTCAGTTTGTTGATGTTACTGACTTGTACTCAGTATGATGAGACAGTTTGTATTTTGCATATATGGTTTGTAATATATATAAACAGGAAGAAATATGGATTTCAAGGCATGTAATATGTTTTGTGTTATGTCAATACATTATGTATAGTATGTTTAAAACATAATGAAATGTATGGTGATTGAGTTTCTGAGAATGCTTGGAATTGTTGGTATGATATATTTTGGGTGCTGTTATGTGTGACATTTGCATATCCTCTCAGAGAGTATGTGGGTGTTACAAAGGATGATGTGAAGATTTCATATGCCTGGAAGCCAGAGTCACAAATTAAAAAGTTTAGAAACCCACAAGAAAAACTTTCAAAACTATGGGATTTGAATAATTAACTACAGGTTTAGCTTAGGAGAATGTGGAATCATATCTTGTCGAGGAAGATATAGGAGAAAATTTCAATAATAAATCAAACCTAGATACAGATAACAGGTATATTCAGGAAAATGTTGAGGAGAATAAGGACTATATTAAAGGAAAAAAGAGAGTCCAATATATGGGAGGTAATACGTCTTATAGTGTACGTAGTATTGAGGAAATGAGCTCAGATAACAATAAAGAAGAATTTGTGATGTCTAATAGAAAGAAGTCCAGAAAGAAGAAGAAAAACTCCTCTTTTGATATGGAAGCATGATTATAGTAACATGGAAAGGCAAGGGTCTTAATTCCCCTATAAAACATCTCGATATTAGGGAAACAATTCATGATTTCAAGCTAGATATTTTTGGTCTTTTGGAAACAAGGATTAGGAAGGATAAAAGTTGCATTGTCTAAATTTTGCCTACTAAATGGGGGGTGTTAGATAATTTTGATGCCCACTATAGTGGGAGAATCCCGTTCCTTTTCAATAAGGATAAGATAGAAGTTACGAAGTTTGAAGACAATGAACAGTACATACATACAAAAGTAAGATGCTTGGTGACATGGAAATAATGCATGGTGACAAGATGAAAGAGCTATGGAGTAAATTAAGAGCTCTAACATTTAACCAAAACCCTTGGCTATTACTTGGTGAATTCAATAAAATTCTTAACCCTAAGGAAGCAGAAGCTAACATCAGTAGCAAAAATCATAATGATGATTTTAAGGGATGAGTTCACAACATTGATGTTTAAGATCTCCCACAAAATGGTAACTTCTTTACTTGTACTAATAAACAGAAGAATCAATGGCTAATAAGAAACAAGTTGGATAAGTCCATGGTCAATATGGAATGGTTTTAGAAATACCCAGATTGTTATGCATCATACCCCAATCCAAAAATAATCAGATCACACTATAATTATTGTTCATACAACATACCATATAGGGGAAAGAAAATCCTAATTCAGGTTTAACAATTTTTTAGTAGATATAGCTAGATTTGAAGAGGCTATCAAAAAATATTGTAATAAAGAAGTGGGGGTACCAAACAATACATATATGCAAGGAAGGCACTGACAATAAAGGAAGACCTTAAATGTCTAATCAGGGAAAAAATAGGGAATACAAAACTATCTTTGCTAAGGGCTAAATAGGAACTGGAGAGGGCTCAAATTAAACTTTGTAAGGATCTTACAAATGATACACTACAGAAACAGGAGAACCAAGTTATGTCCACAAAGTTAATGGTTTGGATTTTTTTGTTTAACACAGATTGAAATTGTGTAAAAAACCAGAAACCCAAATTAACAGGAATTTGTCTATACATATACCATAAAAGATAAAATTCAGCCCAAGAAAGTGTACCCGCAGAATCCCGATGCCCTGAAAAATTATATGCTAAGAGTCGATGTATGATTCTGAAAACAAGATTTTTAAAATATGGACTCTTAGATGCACTGGCATTATATGGATAAGGGTCGACAGACTATTGAGTCCACAATTCAGATGCATGAAAATCACTATGATACAGTGAGAGCTTACAAATGGTTCATTTTTAACATCATCAGCTGATATAAAACCCATGGCCACGTTAAATTCAGCAACAGATAAAGCAAATTCCTTACACATAAGTATAAATTCCACAATTCCTTCAATGATCAAGTCGAATTCTTCATGAGAATTAAATTGAACTGTGCTATAAAATTCTCTTGTTAATTCAACATATGTAGGGCAGTCAATTTTAACAAACACATTCCAACTAATTTGTCTAACCAATTGTTCAAAAGAATCACAAACTTGTAAAGCTTCAAGAGTGTCGGTAAGAACATACTTATAAGGATAGATTTTTCATTGGCTTAGTTGTTAAAATCTTTGGTTGTCCTCTGGCAATCGAAAAGAAGTGAAAGCTCCACTTCTTGAATTTCATTGGCTTCGGTTCTCGACTTTTTTACCTTTCTGAGTGTGATTCCTCATTGAAGGGCTTGGTGTTGGAAAACTTTTGAATCAATCAACGAACAAGCTACAGTGAATGAGGCTAAACGCTCTGGAAATGCTACAGTGAACTCTAAGGGAATCATCGGAATCGTCCGTGATGAACTCATAATCGGCAACATCAGCGTTGTCCCTGTCGAACGCTTTATCAACGCCGCTGTAGACATCATCTTCGGCGTCTTGCTTATCGAGAGTTTCGCTTGTCTTCTGGGGGAGATCTGGACATGAACACCTGCAGATGATTCTGGATCTGCTGCCGGGAAGCTGCGTCTGGCAGTCCTGCTGACGGGAATCTGCTGCCCAGTCTTCTGCGGCCACGACACCACCTTCGAAGCCTTCGACTTCCTCCTTCCGCCCTTTGTCGACGCTCCGGTGGCATTCATCTTCACTCTTTTGATTGATCACAAATCAGGCAATGCAATAGAAGATGCAGTCGGAAGCTAAACGGTGGCACCTTGTGACGTTGGCAGAAGCGTCCCTCTTTCAGCTTTACGGATTTGATTTATACTTCTGTTCTGGCATAATGCTTTCTATAAACAAAGCACAAAAAACAGACTTCTGAACCACAAATACCTCATTGCAGTTGAACTGTCGATGGCCAGTCCTCTAGGGACCCCTTCTTTGTAAGTCATGGAAGAAGATAGAGCAACTAAGAAAGTTAAAAACCGAGATCCAGGTGTTGCCTCTCATGGCTACAAAGATTGCTTGATGGCTGGGGTTATGTTAGAGTCGACCATGGAGGATGTTATGGCAGCCAAGAAGATCACAGTGGGGGAGGGTGATGTCCTGATTGATAAAACTGGTAACATTCCTAAAGTTACTCTCTCCATGGCCCTCACAAACAAGATTAATAGAAATCTGGACAATGCTGTGATTGTTTGTTTGCTTGGGAGGGACATTGACTACAAGTTGCTCTGGTCGAGGCTTGGTGCAATTTGGAACTTAGGTGAGGCCAAAACTCTTGAGGTTGGTAGGGGTTTTTTTCTAATCCAGTTCAATAAAGAGAAGGATTATAATCATGCTATTCTAGGAGGCCCCTGGGTTATTATGGGTAGGTATCTACTTGTCTAGCCTTAAACTCCTAATTTCAGAGTGAAGAACCCTTATATAGGCAAGATGATAGTCTGGATTCGTCTTCCAGAACTCCCTTTGCAGTATTATCCTGAAGATGTGATCAAAGCCATTTCGGCAGTGGTGGGTCCTGTTCTTAAAATTGATTTCAATACAAACGATTTTGAAAGAACTAGGTTTGCAAGGGTGGTAGTCTCAGTTGATCTTATGGAACCTCTTGTATCGAAGTTTGAGATTGATGGTGAAGTTCAATTAGTTGAATATGAAAACCTTCCTGAAGTTTGTTTCTCTTGTGGTCGATATGGTCATTTCGATACTCATTGCTCCTTTAAGGAATTGCCAGATAATGAGAATATTTCTCAGGGGACGAACTCAAAGGCAAGGAAAGATGATTTCGGTCCGTGGATGGTGGTTGAGAAGCGGAAGAGGAAACCGAGTATTTAGGGCGAAAATCATGGGTTCAAGGATCAAGATGAGAATCAAGGATCCCGATATTCAGTTTTAGCTGAAAAGGATGTCGAGATTTTAGGAGGCAACGAGGAATCTGTTAAGGGTATTCCTAGAAACACTGATCCGGTGCATGATTCTTCACAAGAAGGGCCTTCTATTCTAGCACGTGGGCCAAGGGGTTCATCAAACAGAGGAAGAAGTTTGGGCCGTAAGTATGGAAGTAATAGGGACTCATCTTACTCCTCTCACAAAGAAAATGTCGGACCATCCACTAAAGAGAGAATCACTAAGCCCACTTTCGGAGACTTCTTTGATTTCAAAAATAGGAATGCCTTGGACAAAGACATTGTTAACCTCCCTTCTACTTTGAACAAGAAAAATCATTCTGTTGTGGGAACGGTTGTCTCCACGTCGTCTGAAGTTATGGGAGCTAAGCCTGGCATTACAAAGGAAGTTGTTTCTCTGTCTGCCGATCTAGGCGTTGCCCTTGCTGATGATACTTTGGGTGAACAGCTTCTAGGAAGACCACCAGATGATTCCATGATTGTGGATGCTCCCATTTTGGAAGCAAATACTGGAACTCGAGCTAATAATAACTTGTCCTTAGACGAGGATATTGAGGAATTTATGCCTTGTGAGAATGATGATGTGGATCCTTATTTGCAGGATTAACGAGGTATCCTTTGTACCTTCTCTTCTTTTTAATGATGATTTTATCTTGGAATTGTCAAGGGGCGGCTAAGCCCCAATTTGTGAGAACTCTGAAGTGTTTCATCAGGACACATAATCTTCATGTTGTTATTATCCTTGAGTCGAGAATCAGTTGACTTAAAGCTGATAGATGTATTAGTAGACTTGGTCTCCCCTTTTCTCATCGAGTTGAAGCAACCGGCTTTTCTGGGGGTATCTGGATTCTTTGGGATGATTTTTATGAAATTGAGATGGTGCTCAGTAATCAACAATTTGTCCTCATCTCGGTATCTCAAAACAATAAGTTTCTATTTTTTCTATCTGCTGTTTATGGGCATCCTACTCCATCTTGTCGAGCTAAGTTATGGGAGTCTCTTCTTCATCTCAATACTGCTATGTCCTTCCCTTAGGTTCTGATTGGTGATTTTAACACCATTCTTTATTCTCATGAGAAGAAAGGGGGGGTCTCCTAATCGAACAGGGGTATGCAGGCAGTTCTTTACTTGGTTTCAAGACACTAATATGATTGATTTGGGATACAAAGGTTCGAATTACACTTGGCAAAGAGGTTTTATTTGGGAGAGACTGGATAGAGGCATTTGTAAGGCTCATTGGAGATTGGCATTTCCGGAAGCTACTGTGACCCACCTCCCTCGTATTCACTTTGAGCATTATCCCTTACTGGTGCAAACTTGCGATTTTTCTCCTTCTTTGGCAAACAAACTTTTCTGGTTTGTTGCGGCTTGGTTAACTCATGCTGATTTTAGTGAATTTGTGAAGAATAGTTAGGAGTCCCATTCTCAGCTGTCTTCTTCTCTCTCAAAATTGATCGATAATCTGAAGGTCTCGAATTCTAAAGTGTTTGGGAATATTTTCAGAATTAAGAATCAGTTGTTATATAGGATTGCTCATGTGGAGCGTAAGCTGGATTCACGCCCATCAATTGATCTGATGAATATTTATAATCAGCTTAAAGCTGACCTGGATATCATTCTTCACAGGGAGGAGCTCCTTTGGATGCAAAAGTCTTGTAGTGATTGGATTAAATGGGGAGATCGCAACACTACCTTCTTTCATATGAAAACGGTTAAAAGGAGGAAGTGGAATCAGATTGAACTACTCAAGGATGAGGAGTGAAACTGGGTGAGTGACTAAGAGACTCTTCAAAACATTGCTTTGCAGTTCTTTAGTAGGTTGTATAGAGATGATGAAGCACTCCAGCTGTCTTATCCTATCAGAGGAAGTTTCCTTGTTTACGACCCTATTACAGTGGACTTTCTCAACCAACCTATTGGTGATGATGATATTAGAAGAGCCCTTTTCTGTTGGGGAACGTTCCGTTGCATGCATCACATGCACGCGGTGCTGAAGAACAAACAATTTGTTCCAGAACTTGCCCAGAAAACCCAGGATTTTGTGTCCGTCCAAAGAGTCAAACCAAAAATGACCAAAGAAGACCGTCTCTAACGGT
>JAOTAX010000003.1:12834362-12852753 GCA_025629825.1 Erythroxylum guanchezii | reverse complement strand
AAATACATAACACTTTAGTCATAATGTCTTTACATTACAACATAAATCATATACACATTTTACAAAACTTTCAAAATACATATTGTACAGAAATCACGGAATATACAAATTTATACAAAAATAGGAAATTATAAATATAGATGCGAACTGGTCCTGACCCTTATCTCTCACTTGCATATAGTAGGTATACTCCCGTTGCCTAACAGGGCATTCTTCTGATCCTAAAAAATATTTGCAAATTTTGGGTGAGTTTTGCGAACTCAGTGAGGTAACCATCATCGATGATTCACTCAATTCATGCAACACAACAATTCACATAACATATAATCACATCTTTAAACTTTTGCATATGTATCACATATCACATATACATTTAAGAGCAATCAATTCGGCATTTCAAACAATCAACATACTTATGAAAAATGCATATGAAATGCTCATAAGACTCCTTTCCAATTGTTAGGTTGTTGTTATCGAGTGCCTAAACTATCCCGTATCCATTTTGGATACCAGACTCATTGCTAACTGTCCCTTATCCGATGTGGATATAGAGCTCATTTTACATAATGAGCCTTAGGCTCTTAATCACTTTCTAAGCTCGAGGCCCTTTTCACACGTTAAGCATTAAGCTCTGATCGGTGGCTACTCTGGTCACAATTGTCATTTTCTGATTGTGCATTCATTTATGGAATGCATCTATCACAATCAATCATATTATGAAGCACATAGTTCATCCCATTCACATTCAAGTAGCACTTCAATATCGCATCACATTTCACAATCATCGGACCTTCTGTCCAGAAATCAACACAATTCAATTCACATTCATTAAGCAATTCAAACATAATCTAACACAACAAATAATTGAGTAGAACTATCTAGGTTACTCACAAGTTGCTCCCTAAGCTAAAGCCTAGAAGTGCCTTCAACATCTGGAGGTTGATGTTCCAATTGCTCCTCTAAATCAAATAACATACACATATATCACAATTTGCACAATTATAAGTGTTCAAAAATACACATGTATGAAATGAAATATGTACAGTGCATGTTCATGACAATCTCGGGTATTTTTCCATCAATTTCATCACAAAATCATTCTCATATCAAAACTCATCTAAGTATAATTTATACTTAGGTTTATGCCTCACTAAATCCGTTAAAATCTCTATTCCTTTCTCATTCAATCGATTCAGATTTTTCAAAGATACACTTTCGAGTCTAAAGTTCACATTCAATCATAGAGTACAAATGAAGTAATTTGGTCATAGTCTCTTCTAGAAAAGTGTTCCTCTATGTCTTATGTTTCTATTGACACCAAAATCACTCAATTTGGTTCAGTAATTTGGAAGATATACCTCAAACACTTTTGGACTGTTCTTATTCAAAAATAGTATACTATGCCCAAATTCTATTCAGAAATTGAACATCTTAGATACTGAATCACAATTTGACTTCTTCAGATGATTTGTAGCTTTATTTCTCTAGTGTACTTAAAATCAAAAATAATCTCATTTGTAATCCTATAACTCCAAATATCATCAAACTACTGCAGTGTATTCAGTAAGATAATCCTATTTCACTGTTTCAACAAATTCCACACTTTCATTTGGTCAATCTATTTCAATTAAATCTGTAATGCTACCAATTATTTTGGAGAGGTAGAACAATGTGTTAGGAATCTATTGGTTTAAGAATCAAGTCACTTAGAGGTCTAGAGAAGAAGATATGGTCAAAAGAAGTAAGATCGTTCAGAAAAAGGAAAACATCTCAAAGCATGAGGGTGCAAATCATTCTTCAATTCCAAAGCACGATGGTGCATTTTTTTTAAACCTCAATGTCACCATCGTGTTTATGCACACGACGGTGCAAATCCATTAAATTCTCAAAAGTCACCGTCGTGCATTTCTCCTTCTTCTCCACTGTGCTTCTTCTTCCTCAGACTTCATTTTTTCTTTTTTTTCTTTTCTAACTTAAATTCCTCTAACTTATTGATAATGCATTTCTTTACGTCATACACTTTTTAAACCAAAATGAATCAAACTTATACTCCAAATCTTAAGAATCCGAAACTCATATTTTCTACCTCTCTCTACTATTTTTTTCATTTCTTTATTCTCATTTTATGTATCTTCCCACTAGTCTTTCCATTCCTAATTCATATATTTAGTCTTTCCACGCCCATTATAACCTCTAAACAAATCAAATGCAAACTTATATAAAAATTGATCAAAGCCGAAACTTCTCATATGCTTTCTCTCACTACTGTGTTAACATCTTTCTCTTTCATTTTATGCATTCATTTCCATTTTTCCACACTTTCAACTCCTCAACATCAACGTCTTTTCTTTATACACTTTAAATTTAAAAACTTAGCTCTAAATCACTTATTCACGTCCTCCTTTGTTAACACTTCAGTATATTTTTTTCCATGCATGAACAGTAAACATCCATATATGATCTTCTCTAAACTAGCTCCAAACCATAACAAAAATATATATATATATATATATCCATCCACAACTACTCTCGGGTATAAAAACCAAAAATCAAGTCAGGAAACTCATCAGATATTCAACACCTCTAAAAACGTTAAAGTCACTATTCAACCCCCAAAGTCACCGTCGTGCATAATTTTGCCATTATTCACCAAAGTCACCATCGTGCTTATACACGACGATGTAAATCCATTATACCTAAAAAGTTACATTTTCACTATACCTCAAAGTCACCATCGTGTATAGCCTAAAACTTCAAAAGTCACCGTCATGCTTATGCACAATGGTGCAAATCCACTTCTTCTTCTCCACCAAAATCTCAACTTCTAAACTCCATAACTTCTGATCCAAAACTCCAAAATTTACAAACTTTATATCAATGGAAAGCTAACAGAAAGATCTACAACTTTCATGAAGACAATTTTATCAAAATCGATCTAGATCAGTACAATTTATTCATGGAAGTTTCATATCAAATTTTAACTCTCAACTATTCACTTTCAGTAAATTCCCATACTTCCATTCTCCAAAATCCAAAACTTCAATTTTTATTTAAAGCCTTTCTACTCCATTTCATTCAACTCATTCACCACAAATTCACACTACCTCTAAATATGCAAATTGAACCAAGTTCCATCGAAATCATTAAAAAAAACAAATATCAGTAGTTGAACTCTTCATGCTCTGCCATACACCATTCACTGCATTTTCAACTTTTGTCCATATTCTCCATTTTCCTCTCTACTTTCATTTATACACTCATTCCCCTCTTAGACCATCATTTTACAACTACTCTTCAACTCAAAAATCATTTTCTTGATCATCTCTAAGGAACTCATCCACTCACGTACACACACATATATATACATGCATAGTGAATAGAAAACAGAGCATCTCACCTTTTATACTTTAATTTTCTACACTCATCCTGTACACCATTTCATTGTTATTTCAAACTACAAAATTCATTTCTACATCACCTGATCACTAATAATCCATCAACGACTAAATAACACTATATCCACAATTTTCATCCCATTAACACAGTGTTCATGAATAAACACATAAATGCCATGTTCCTGCAATTGACAGTAAATTCATCAGATTTATCTTATAAATCCATAACTCCAAAGGATTTATTCAATACTTACTTCTTAAAGATTCCAAGATCTTCAACTATTCCAAAGCCCTAAACTCCATGCAAATCACGTATTCCACTGTGAAAACTGACTAGCTTTGGTTCTTTCTTAGGGTAAAAGAAACAATTAGCAGTGGGGAAGTGGTGTGGGATATGAAAAAACAAAGAAATCTCTCAGAAGGTGTTTGATGAGAAACTTTGTATTGGGAGGAAATTCGAAGAAGGTGACTATGAAGAAGAAAACTTTGGAATAACACTTAGTCTTTTAACTCTCAGATAACACCATTCACTTCTCTAAGAAATTATAAAAACAACTTACTAAGTTAGTGAAACTTGTCACGTTCCTAATGTCTAAACTCTAACCAAGTTCCTTTTGAGCTAATTCCTTTAACTCTCATCTTTACAATCCAATTATCTCCAAATATTCTTTTGATTCCTTGTTCCCTATTTTTCTTAAAAATCCATAATTCTTTATAAATTATGCTAGACTCTATTTCCGGAGCCCAACATCTGAAATCATAAACCTTGAGCTTATGTACTACCTTGAAGGGTTATTTCAACGACCCCTCATTAGGATGAATAGAAAAAGCATTAGGGGTATCAGATTAAGATCATCTTAAGACGGTTTGAAAGAGTTCTTCGAGATCTACAACTTTTATGAAAACCTCAAGGACAGATTCTATCGTCTGAAGGGTCAAAAATGGAGCGGACGATAACAAGAGGCAGACGAAATAAGAAGCAAACAAATGCGGAAGGCAGACGAATGCGAAAAGTAGACGAATGCGGGAAGTAGACGAATGCAAGTAGATGAATGCAGAAGGCAGACGAATGCGGAAGCGAACGAATGCGATAGGCAGATGAATGTAGAAGGAAGACGAATGCAAAAACAAGACGAATGTAGAAGGCAGACGAATGCGGAAGGTAGACGAATGCGGGAAGCATACGAATGCAGAAAGCAGACGAATGCAGGAAGCAGACGAATACGAAAAGTAGGCGAATGCGGGAAGCAGACGAGTGCGAAAAGCAGACGAATGCAGAAGGCAGACGAATGCGAAAGGCAGACGAATGCAAAAAGCAGACAAATGCGCAAGGCAAACGAATGCGGAAGGCAGACGAATGCGAAAGACAGACAAATGTTGAAGCCAGACGGATGTGGAGTCAACTTAAGACGATATGACATCGTCACAGACGACACATCTTTACAGACGATACATCCTTATAGAAGATGCATCCTTACAGACGTGCATCCTTACAGACGATGCCACTTTATACTCCTAAGAAACTTCCATTCTACGGACCATAACTTTCAACTCCGATGCCCAAAAATTACAAACTCTATATCGTTGGAAAACTAAGAAGATAAGCTACAACTTTCTAAAAGACAACTTTATCTAGTTCTACCTAGATCAATCCGGTTTTCCCCATGAATTCAGAACACAATTCCTACCCCTATGAAAAGCTTGAAAATGCACTATAAAGACTTTGGAAATCATGAATAAAACATAATGTATGTATGTATATATATATATATATGCATTTCATTAACATCAAACAAATAAGAGTTTTACAATGCTTTAGTGGGCATTTCGAGCCACCTTACATCATAATCCAAAATATAAAGTTTACAAAACGAGAATCGCTCAAAATGCGACTAAAGCCTTGTTTTACATAATCTAACTTTAAAAAAAAAACAAAATATGCAAATTGGAGTGATGCCTTGACTCACGACTCGATCACTTAGTATTTTGTCCATTGCTTGAAGAGGGGAAGGAAAGGGGGTGAGCTTCAAAGCGCATGGGTAACAGTTTTATAAATGGCAATAAGCAAAATCCATTTAAAACTTTCATGATCATAGTAAAAATCCCATTGAATCATAAAACACATAATTATTAATTTATCAAACCAATTCACAAATCACATAAGTCATACATCCATCAAAATTTGCCAATACATCATATAAAAATCAAATAAGCATATCAGAATGGTTTTGGTGGATCCATAATAGAACGTACTACACATTTCCCTTAAGGGTCCTGTGTAGCCATGAATAGAACGTACTATTGCAATCCCACAAATTGGTCTTGCGTAGCCGTGAACTTATGGGAGTCCGTGAAGGAGCTCCATGCCATAGCAGGCAAGCGGGAGAAGCCTTTAGATAAGTGAACTTGAATGATAGAACAGACCACCACAAACTCACATAACATGTAATTCATGACTTGAAAACCCATTACCCAAATGGCACATTTTGAAGACTTGTCTTTCATGAGCATGATCTATTTCATATGCAATCTCATCACCATTTCACACTTCATCAACCAAAATCCCATACCAATCATATAGCCATGTGAAAACATTTTCATATCAGCTCATAAGTCATTTTCAAAAATTCACATGCAGAATCATATGGCACATTCTCAAAGCATTTTTAAAGAACAATAAATGCACATTATCAAGATAGTTGGAAATCATTAACTTCCATTTATTTGAAGAAACTTTAACGGCTTATTAACTCAGTTATAAAAATGTCACCCACCATAATTTTCTTGCTGGAAAACTTGTTCAAGGATGTCTCTCCTCTTATCTCTCTTGATTTTCTTCAACATTGACAAAAATCCCAAATCGATAGACATTTAAATTAGAAAACCCAAAGAACCAAATGCATGAAATTAATCCTAGAATACTTATACCCATGCAATTTCTAAGCTTTTTGAACCAAAATCCTTCTAAAAAATTCAAAAGATTTTACATAAACTTACCTTAAATCTTCACCAAACAATGAGCTTCTTAACTCTAATGGAAGCTCTAATCTTCCTCTTCCTTTTTCCCTCCTTAAACACTCTCAAAATCTCCCTTTAAAACTAAGAAGAATTGAAACCTAGTTGACCTCCCTTCTTTTCTCTTCTTTCTCTCTTTTTCGTGCTTCTCTCTTCTCTATTTTCTCATTCACGTTTTTGGATTCTAAAATGCAAGTCAACAATTTTCTCTTCCCATTTTTTCCCTTCTTTCAATACCTTAAAGCCTTCCCACTTAAGTAATCTCCCAAAATGCCCCTCATGCAACTTATCACCTTAACCTTAATTCAATTAACCTATGTTATATAACCTCATTCACATTAGCAAGCTAATTAATTCCAACATACATTAATCTAGGAAGACTCCAAAATTAATCTAATCATGCTTATTCATCAAGAAAAAAAATTTGTAGGCCAAAAATTCTCCCCTCCTCGGAATTCTTACCTAAATCATTGAAGAGTTACAGATACTTCTCTTTCATGGCTTCCAAAGGCTCTCACGTGGCCTCTTCCATAGAATGGTTTCTTCACAGGACTTTGACCAGTTGAACTATCTTGTTCTTGAGGACCTTTTCTTTGGTGTCCAAAATCTCCACTGGAAATTCCTCATAACTCAGATCATCTCTCAATTGAACCTCAATGGTCTGAATGATGTGGGAGGGATCCGATCTGTACCTCCTCAACATAGACACATGGAAGACGTCATGTATTCGTGGCGTTTTCAGGGGCAACGCCAACATATAGGCTAGCGGTCCAATCCTCTCAAAGATTTCATAGGGACCCACATATCTCGGACTCAACTTTTCCTTCTTGCCAAACCTCATGACTCCTTTCCAAGGAGACGTCTTAAGAAAGACCTTCTCACCGACTTCGTACTCCATCTCTTTTTGGTGTGCATCGGCATAACTTTTCATTATGTCCTATGTTACCTTAAGCCGTTGCCTAACCAGATTAACCTTGTCGATTGTCATCTGAAGTAACTCTAGCCCTATCAGTTTCCTTTTTCCTTCTTCATCCTAACATATTGGAGTTCTACATCTCTTTCCATACAATGCTTCATAAAGAGCCATCTGAATGCTCGAATGGTACGAATTATTGTAAGCAAATTCTACCAATGGTAAATGCTCTTCATAAGCTCCCTTGAAATCCATCACACATACCCTAAGCATTCCTTCAAGTGTCCGAATGGTCCTCTCAGATTGACCATCCATTTGGGGATGAAAAGTCGTGCTAAAATTCAACTTGGTTTCCAGAGCCTCTTGTAAGCTTCCCCAGAATCTCGAAGTAAATCGAGGATCCCTGTCATAAACTATGGAATTTGGAACCCTATGTAGTCTTACTATCTCATCAATATACTTCTTTGCTAGCACATGCAGAGAATCAGTATGTTTGATCACTAAAAAATGGGCTGACTTTGTCAACCGATCAACAATGACCCATATGGCATCATGCTTCCTACTAGTCTTAGGCAAACTCATAAGAAAATCCATAGTTATCCTTTGCCACTTCCACTCAGGAATGGACAATGGCCTTAACTTTCCAGAAGGTGCCTGCCTTGAGTTGCTGACATACTAGATACTTGCTCACATATTCTGCTACATCTCTCTGTATGCCTTTCCACCAAAAATGCTCTTTCAGATCTCTGTACATCCTGGTGCTACTTGGGTGCATGGCATAAAACGCATTATATGCCTCATCCAGTATTTCATTCTTTACTTCCTTGACATTTGGGATACAAAGTCTGTTTCTTACAACCATGAGTCTATCATCCCTCATTACCACCTCAGATTTCTTGCCATTCTTAATTTCTTCTCAGAACTTGCTCAAATATGTATCTTGTGCCTGTAATTCCTTTACTTTCTCCCTTAGTATCGGCCTTACTCTGAAATTTGCAATAATACAATTTGGTTCCTCCTGTTTCAAGCTTGTTCTAAGCTTAGCCATCTCTTCCAATAACGACAGATAAATTGTCTGAACATGGGCTATTGATGATTTCCTACTCAAGGCATCTACCACTACATTTTCCTTTCCTAGATGATACTCAATTACCAAATCATAATCTTTAATTAGCTCCACCCACCTTCTCTCTCTCAAATTCAGTTCCTTTTGACTTAACAAATACTTAAGACTTTTATGATCTGTGAAAATCCTCGTTCGAACCCCATACAAATAATGTATCCAAATCTTCAGGGCAAAAATCATTCCTGCTAACTCCAAATCATTGTCATTCAGTTCATAAGGCTTTAGTTGTTACGAAGCATAAGCTATTACCTTGTCTTCTTGCATCAACACACAATCCAAACCCTTTGTCGAAGCATCACTATACACTGTATTACCCTCATCTCCAGTAGGAAAAATCAAAACTGGAGCACTTGTTAATTTGCACTTGAGCTCCTCAAAACTTTTCTGACATTCCTCACTCCAGATAAATTTATGATTTTTCCTCAATAACTTATTCATCGGAGCAGTTATCATAGATAATCCCTTAACAAATCTCCTATAATCACTGTCTTGGGTGCAAGCCAATTCATCACTGCTTCAACCTTCCTCGGATCAATATGTACCCCATCTTTAGAAATCACTTGTCCAAGGAAAATCACTTCGTGAAGCCAGAATTCACATTTGCTAAATTTGGCATAAAGCTCCTTCTCCCTCAATATCTGCAACACTCTTCTGAGGTGATCCTCATGTTCCTCTTCACTCTTGGAATAAATCAGAATGTCATCAATAAATACTATGACAAACTGATCCATATACTCCTTGAAGACTCTATTCATAAGATCCATAAATGCAGCCAGAGCATTGGTCAATCCAAAGGGCATGACCAGAAACTCATAACCCATAACGTGTCCTGAAGGCTGTCTTGTTCACATCAAACTCCCTGATTTTGAGCTGATGATAGCCTGACCTGGGATCAATCTTTGAAAAGACCCTTGCTACCTACAACTGGTCAAACAGATCATCAATCGGGGGTAGAGGATACTTGTTCTGCGCTTGAGCTTCTCAAAACTTTTATGACATTCCTCACTCTAGATAAATTTCTGATTCTTCCTTAATAACTTAGTCATCGGAGCAGTTATCATAGAGAATCCCTCAACAAATCTCCTATAATAACCTGCCAGACCCAAAAAGCTTCTCACCTCTGTCACTGTCTTGGGTGCATGCCAATTCACCACTGCTTCAACCTTCCTCGGATCAATATGTACCCCATCTTTAGAAATCACTTGTCCAAGGAAAATCACTTAGTGAAGCCAGAATTCACATTTGCTGAGTTTGGCATAAAGCTCCTTCTCCCTCAATATCTGCAACACTCTCCTGCGGTGATCCTCATGTTCCTCTTCACTTTTAGAATAAATTAGAATGTCATCGATAAATACTATGACAAACTGATCCAATACTCCTTGAATACCTTATTCATAAGATCCATGAATGCAGCCGGAGCATTGGTCAATCCGAAGGGCATGACTAGAAACTCATACCCGTAACGTGTCCTGAAGGCTGTCTTGTTCACATCAGACTCCCTGATTTTGAGCTGATGATAGCCTGACCTGAGATCAATCTTTGAAAAGACCCTTGCTCCCTGTAACTAGTCAAACAGATCATCAATCTGGGGCAGAGGATACTTGTTCTTAACAGTCACTTTGTTGAGTCTCTGGTAATCAATGCACATATGCCATGTCCCATCCTTCTTCCTAACAAACAGAACCGGCGCTCACTATGATGACGAACTTGGCCTTATTTACCCTTTCTCTAATAGTCCCTCCAACTGTTCTTTAAGCTCCTTTAGTTCTGCTGGAACCATTCTATACGGTGGTATAGAAATGGGTGCGATTCCGGGAGTCAAGTCAATGGCAAACTCGATTTCTCTCACCGATGGCGAACCAGGTAAGTCTTCTGGGAACACTTCTGGAAACTCCCTCACTACTGACAAATCCTCTAACCTCCCTTCATTCACCTCAGTGTCTACAACATGCGTTAAGAAGGCTTCATACCCCTTTCCTATCAGTCTGTCAACTAGCAAAGCCTAAATTATTCTTAGAGATGGTATTCTCCTGTCTCCTCGGAAAGTCACCTTCTCTTCGTTTCCTAAATCAAATTCTACCACCTTGAGGCTACAATCCAACTTTGCATGATACTTCTCTATGGCATCCATTCCAAGTATGACATCTAAGCCTCTTCAGTCTAGAGGTAGTAAGTCTACTACCAGGCTAGCACCATCAATGAAGAGTTCACAACCTCTATACACTTGACCGATTACCACATTCCTCCTTAGAGGTGTATTAACAAGCAAAGGACTATTCAAAGGCACTAAAGTCACATCATGTAAATACATACTTGTAGAAACAAATGAATGCGTAAAGCTAGTATCAATCAACACATATACTGCAAAATTGAATAACTGAGCCATACCCGTGACAACTTTAGGAGCGGTTGCAGCTTCCTCTTCGGTTATGGAAAACACCTTTGCCTGAACCCGAGCCTGATCCCTTGGCCTTCTTAGAGGAACAGTCTCCCTTGCAGCTCCAAAACTGCCTACCTCAGCGACTGGCCTAGTCCCCACTGTTTCTGCTCTCCTTGGGGCTTGCGACTGTGACCCTTCTTGCCTTATTGCTTAAGGACAGTCCTTGATCATGTGTCTCTTCTCTCAGCATCAGAAGCATGCTCCAAGTAACTTGAAGCACTCTCCCTAGTGAAATTTCCCACAATGCTCACATTAAGGCTTTGTATTCATGTGACTACTCCTCTCCATCCTTCTATTGCCTCCCACAGTTGAGGCTTCCACAGTTGAGGCTTGCACTGAAACTGCCTTCACTTGCTTATTCTTGGCAAAGCCACTACTCCCCACTTCACTCTGGGAGCAGAAGCTCCTCTCTGGCATGGGAGCACTCATTCTCTTCTTAGCGAACTGTTCCCGACTCTTCCTCTTCTTTTTCGCTTCGTATCTTATGTTCTCCAGTTTCTCAGCCTAGAGTGCAGCATCTACCAACTGTTGGTAGTCACAAAAATTGTGGATCAAGAATTTCTCCTTAATCCCTAAATGCAGACCACTCTTAAACTTTCGGCACTTGTCCTCCTCATTCACCACAATGTTAGCCGCATATCGAGAAAGCTTAGTGAACTTTAACTCATACTCACTCACACTCATATCCCTCTATATGAGATTCAAAAATTCTCTGACCTTCTCTTGGATATAAACCCTTGAGAAGTACTTCATCCTGAAAGCTTCTAAAAAGTCCCTCCATGTCAGCACTGGAGGCATAGTCTGACTATGGGGCATTGATTCCCATTAACGAAGTGCATCCCCTTGTAGCAAGCTAACTGCATAATCCAGCTTCTCCTCATCAGAGCACTTCATTTGAATCAGGACCCTCTCTATCCTCTTCAGTTATGCTTCAGCCTCTTCGGGATTTGTAATCCCATTGAAATCAATAGCCCCATACTTGCGGAGCTTATCATACTGTCCACTCCTCTTCACTGGAGCTGGCACCGGCGCCTTTGACCCTTGGCCCATAGCATAAGTGAAAGCTTAGGCAAAGGCTTGAAAGAATTATAAATCTAGAGGGTTTACTTGAGGCATAGGAGGAGGAGGTGGTGGCACTTCATGTTGCACACTAGGTGCCTTAGAATCAGGAGCAGAACGTGTCCCCGCGTCCTATGGGACATGCGATTCATCTGTACTTCTCCGATGAGAGCCAGATCGAGTCAGAGCTCCTTGAGTTCTTTTTCGAGGCGACATAGTCACTCTTTCAATTTAAAACATTCAAAACCTTTAATTCATGTTTCATGTAAAACAACTTCAAATCATGTACAACAATTTAAATCACATAAAACAATTTCAAATCTTGTAAAACAGTTCAAAACAATGTAAGTTATTCACTTTAAAACAATGTATATTCATTTCATGTCTTAGACTATCCACTTCATGCCTAGGATACACCTAAACATAGTTGCTCTGGTACCATAAACCTTGAGCTTGGGTACTACCTTGAATGGTTATTTCAACGACCCCTCATTAGGAGGAATAGAGAAAGCATTAGGGGTATCAGATTAAGATCATCTTAGGAAGGTTTGAAAGAGGACTTCGAGATCTACAACTTTTATGAAAGCCTCGAGGACAGATTCTATCGTCTGAAGGGTCAAAAATGAAGCAGACGATAGCAAGAAGCAGACGATAGCAAGAGGCAGATGAAGCAAGAAGCAGACGAATGCGGAAGGCATACGAATGTGGAAGGCATACGAATGCGGAAGGCAAACGAATGCAGAAGGTAGAGGAATGCGGGAAGGCGGAGGAATGCGGGAAGCAGATGAATGTAGAAGGCAGACGAATGCGGAAGGCAGACGAATACTGAAGGTAGACAAATGCGGAAGGTAGATGATTGCGGAGTCAACTTAAGACGACATGATGTCATCATAAATGATATGACATCATCATAGATGATACGTCTTTATAGACGATACGTCCTTACAGACGATGCATCCTTATAGATGAAGCCACTTTATACTGCTAAGCATCTGTCCTTTTAAAGACCATAACTTTCAACTCTGATGCCCAAAAATTACAAACTCTATATTATTGGAAAACTAAAAGGATAAGCTACAATTTTCCAGAAGACAACTTTGTCTAGTTCTACCTAGATCAATCCGTTTTCCACCCTTAATTCAGAACATAATTCCTACCCCTATGAAAAGCTTGAAAATCCACTATAAAGACTTTGGAAATCATGAACAAAACATAATGTATGTATATATATATATATACATTTCATTAACATCAAACAAATAAGAGTTTTACAATGCTTTAGTGGGCATTTCAAGCCACCTTACAACATAATCCAAAATACAAAGTTTACAAAAGGAGAATCACTCAAAATGTGACTAAAGCCTTATTTTAAATAATCTAACTTAAAAAAACAAAATATGCAAATTGGAGTGATGCCTTGACTCTCGACTCGATCACTCGGTATCTTGTCCATCGCCTGAAGAGGGGAAGGAAAGGGGGGTGAGCTTGAAAGCTCGTGGGTAAAAGTTTTATAAATGGCAATAAGCAAAATCCATTTAAAACATTCATGATCATAGCAAAAATCCAATTGAATCATAAAACACAGAATTATCAATTTATTGAGCTAATTCACAAATCATATAAGTAATATATCCATCAAAAATTGCCAATACATCATATCAAAATCAAATAAACATATCAGAATGGTTCAGTTGGATCCATAACAGAACGTACTACACATTTCCCTTAAGGGTCCTGTGTAGTCATGAACAGAACATACTATCACAATCCCACAAACTAGTCTTACGTAGTCGTGAACTTATGGGAGTTCGTGAAGGAGCTCCATGTCACTAGTGGGTAGACAAGAGAAGCCTTTAGACAAGTGCACTTGACTAACAGAACAGACCACGACAAACCCACATAACATGTAATGCATGACTTGAAAACCCATTGCCTAAATGGCACAATTTGAATACTTGTCTTTCATGAACATGATTTATTTCATATGCAATCTCATCACCATTTCACACTTCATCAACCAAAACCCCATACCAATCATATAGCCATGTGAAAACATTTTCATATCAGCTCATAAGTTATTTTCAAAAATTCACATGCAGAATCATATGGCACATTCTCAAAGCATTTTTAAAGAACAATAAATGCACATTATCAAGGTAGTTGGAAATCATTAACTTCCATTTATTTGAAGAAACTTTAATGGCTTATTAACTCAATTATAAAAATGTCACCCACCTTAATTTCCTTGTTGGAAAACTTGTTCAAGGATGTCTCTCCTCTTGCTCCTGTTGCCTCTCTTGATTTTCTTCAACATTGATAAAAATCCCAAATCAATAGACATTCAAATTGGAAAACCCAAAGAACCAAATGCATGAAATTGATCCTAGAATACTTATACACATGCAATTTCTAAGCTCTTTGAACCAAAACCCTTCTAAAAAAATCAAAAGATTTTGCATAAACTTACCTTGAATCTTCACCAAACAATGAGCTTCTTGGCTCTAATGGAAGCTTTAATCTTCCTCTTCCTTTTTCCCTCCTTGAACACTCTCAAAATCTCCCTTTAAAACTAAGAAGAATTGAAACCTAATTAACCTCCCTTCTTTTCTCTTCTTTCTCTCTTTTTTTGTGCTTCTCTCTTCTCTCTTTTTTGATTCACGTTTTTGGCTTCTAAAATGCAAGCCAACAATTTTCTCTTCCCATTTTCCCCCTTCCTTCAATACCTTTAAGCCTTCCCACTTAAGTAATCTCTCAAAAATGCCCCTCATGCAACTTATCACCTTAACCTTAATTTAATTAACTGAATCATATAACCTCATTCACATTAGCAAGCTAATTAATTCCAACATACAATAATCTAGCAAGACCTCAAAATTAATCTAATCATACTTATTCATCAAGAAAAAAATTTGGGGGCCAACAAATTCTAAAAATAAATCCTAAATTCACCAAAATTCACAAATACAACAATTCCACTAATCAATAATATTTCCAATATAACATATTCAAAATTCTCAAAATTTCCAATAATATCACAATTCAATCCAAAAATATACCCGGAATTATCTACGAATGCATATACAATTATTTTCATGTGCATCAACTTCATTATTCATGTGTATGTGTATGACATATTATGCATGAGCACGAAAAATACATTTCTAAGCTCTCATTGATTACTCATATTTACTATTCTAGCCTCCCCACAAGTAATGGGATGTTACATAGGTGGTAGCTTTTACTTCTGCAATATGGCTGAAACATTCTCCCCTAATTGCAATTTCTCATCAAATTTCAATTTCTATTTAGAAGTGCAGAATTCTTTAAGAAATTTAGCATAAAGGAGGATTTTTTTAATGGCATTAAGTAAAGGAATATTTTCCTGTACTTTGCTAAAAGTCTCCCATATTTCTTTCTCTTGCTCCTCTTTCCTTGCTGATATGTGTTTAATTGTTGATATTTTTAATCATTTACATTTAGCAATTATTGATATAAAAATGCTTAAGATACTCACTTTAATTCATATATTATTTTAGGTACAATTCGGAAGCAAAGAAATTAAAGTGAGTCGAAAGCACGAAATTTGGATCATTTTTCGAAGATTAATATCTACTTGCTTTTATAAAGGACAGAGTTCATTAAATTGTTGAATGGAATGCATAGTAGCAAAAATTAAAATAGACATGAAGAGGCGCAACATAAAGGCGTGACCCATGAGAGCAAATTGAAATTAAAAAAAAGAACATCATGCCACGGTAGCGCTAGAAAGAAATAAAATGAAGGCAGTAGCGCTAGAGGGGTGGCAATTTAATTGTCAAATCAGAACTAAGGAACGCAACATATATAGGGAATGTGTTTTAATTAGTGCACAAGGCAAGGGAGACCAACGTTTAAGGAAGGCAACAAGTTAGAGGAACGCACAAGGGAAAAATAGGAGAGCAAAAATCAATAAATTAGCTATAAATGAAGACATAAGAGGCAGCAGCTAAAAAGCCACAGGTGGCGTCGTTTTTGGGAGGCAGCACACAAGCAACAAATCAATATACGTAGTGCGCTACGTTTAGGTGCAAAACGCATAATAAAGAGCTGGAAAATGAAGGAGCAGCGAGGAGCAAAGGAGCAAAGGTTTTAAGTTGACAAGACCTGTACTTGTCCCATTATTCAACAATAGACACAAAAGCCACAGAATAAAACATAGTGAGCGGCGTTGGAGAGCACGCACACAATAGGCAGGGCGATGGCTTGAAGCTGGGCGGCGTGGTCTTCGGTGGAGGCTTGGAGCTGGGCTGCTTGGCTTGCTGGCTCGGGTGCAGGACGAGAAGTTGCAGTAGACGCGAGACTGGAGAGGCGTGAGTAGGGAATGGTCCTTAAACTCCAACATTAAATTGTCTTGTCGATGAATAGTAAATTTGTGAGGAGTTTGCAATAGTGAGCAGAAGAGTGAGGGCCGACTGGGAATTTTGGTTAGGGATAAATAATGGGGTTGAAGCAATTTATCGGAAAAGACCTATGAAGAACTAAACGTCCCGACGCCGGTTCAGAGGTAATATCGATGCCGATGACCCGGGCTAAGTATTATTTTAATTATTTTGTTGTTTCTTTCTCTCATTAGAAATTGATTTTGTTATCCTATTTTAATTGATTTGGGTATTGTGTATGGATAATCAGATTTTTGTTATTGTTCGGTTATTTGTGTATGAACCCATTGGGTATTGCGATTTGATAATTTTAATGCGTTCATTGAATTGTCAATTTCAAACCCATTGCTAGAATTTCAATATAATCTGTAATTGTTATGTTGAAATTCATGTGTAGTGACTAATGATTCGTAATCATTAGGGATAACATGACCTAGGTTAAATGACACATCGTATGTAGTTATTGCCTTGATTAATCAGTTTTCCTAATTCGTAATGCTGCTACCTAATTAAATCTAGAGATCGTATCCTAGGTTGTTAGGTGGTTAGATTTAATTAACGATCGTATCTTGATTAAACAAAACCTAAGGAAAAACTCGGGTTAATTATTAACCCACGATTAATAATTGCTAGGAGAGGTTAAAGAACAACAAATTAATAAAATATGCTTAGTCAGGGTATAGGCCGAGATTGAACCAAAGAACCGGATCCCTACCAAATTCCCCACATTTTTTATTTTATTGCATGTTTTCTTCAATTTGTTTTTATTAGTTAGTTTTATTTTATTTTTCTTATTCCAAAAATCCAACCCCCCCCCCCCCCATTTAGTGTAAACACCGGTTAGTTTCATTTCTTAAACTTTACACACACTCTCTGTGGGATCGACCTAGACTCACCACTGCTACACTAGTAGTCTAGTTATTTCAATTTTGATTAGCGTTATGACGCGCGGTCAAATTTTGGCGTCGTTGCCGGGGAGTGTGGTGTTTTAGTTTTTGTTGTGATTTAATTGGTGTTTTGTATATATTTGTTCGTGATTGATTTCTTTTCTGTTATTCTGTGATCTTTTCATTTTTTATTTCGTGTTTTTAAAAAAATCGACATGGACGGAAGTAATTTCTTTTATAATTCATATTCTCATTCCTATAACAATGTTTGGACTGATCAACCTAACTTTTGTTATGAATGGAATAATCATCAGAATTACTTCCATGATAGTTTGCAGGACACACAACAATTCTCGTACAGACCAAAAACTTCCTATCACAACTCTGGTCCATCTCTGGAAGAGTTGATGTTGCAATTGCAGGAGAATACTTCACAATTCCAGAAGGATGGAGGGCAATTTCTAGAAAACACTTGGTCCCAAGATTCAGAGAGCCAACTTGGTTCAGGTGCATCTTTAGAAGAAATTGTTAACAAACTTGTTGCTAACACTTTGCAATTGCAACAGGATATTCAACAAATCAAGGCCAGCCAACAGGAAACAAAAGCAAGCTATCAGAGGATGGAACACCTAATGGGTCAGATGGCAACAAACCCTGATCGCCTAGAATCGCAAAGCGAAAAGGAGCAACCGTATCAACCCGAGGTGTACCCAATTGACGCTTGTGCGGAAAATTTGCAAAGTGATAAGGAGCTTGAGAATTTTGAGGTAAACCCTCAGCGAATTGTTTGTGTCGAAGAAGTAGAGAAGGAGCTCGAAGCCGAAAAAGACATATCTTTTAGCTCAAAGGTAAGCATTGAGTCTACAATTATTTTTGAAACTAATTCTTTACCTTTACATTACAGATTGGAGGAATTAAATGAAGAAGAAAAAGGTGAGGAGACTTTCGAAATATTTCCGAAATGTACGGACTCAGTCAAAATTGAGAAGCTGAGGATAGGGATGATACTGAAGGAGGATGATGATCAACTAATGCCCTATCCAGAACTACCTCACGTGGAGGAGCCGCATGTAATTTCCGAAGATCACAATTTTGTCACGTGAGGAGAAGAAGGAGTCGAGCCAGCGACCCTAAACAA
>JAOTAX010000003.1:12820192-12834262 GCA_025629825.1 Erythroxylum guanchezii | reverse complement strand
CATATCCATGATCAGAAAAACGTGATCATCAATCAGAACACATACTAGCCTTAATTCATTATTGTTCCACCAATAACAATCGACCAGGGACAGTTTAGAATAGTATTATAATGCTTATGGTTTTCCTATCAAGTCACATACTCGATGACATAAGCCTAATACTATTCATGGAATGTAAATCACATTACATAAACAATATACATGCATATATAAAAGAATACCTCATAATATATTATGAATAAGTCATAATGTTAGTACAAAAGTCATATATATCCATTGGCCTAGGGCACACTACTAACACCAATAACATGACTGATTCGTGTTAACTTTGGTAATGCTATCGCCTGCAACCAAATTAATACCAACTCTAATAATGAAATGTGTAGTTAGTGAAGAGTTGAGATCGTTCCCACGAGGAATCTATTGGTAAATGTTTCACAAGTTGAAAACTAAACAAATTGGGGGATTGAATTAACGTGATTTTTAGAAATTAAAAACGACAAAAATTAGAAATAAACGAAAATAATCAAATCTGGAAAATTGATGACAAACCTTAGTTTCGGGTCACCTACGTAATCAAACTAATATAGATCACTGATATAAAATTAAGTTCATTAACAAATACTCATTGAGTGATGTTCTCTCTTAGGACTAAATGAACAGAAACATGTATTCTAATCACTCTTATTAACCAACAACTTAGATACAATCTTAAGTTTGATTAATTAATAGCTTTAAGAACCAAGAGAACCAATGAGTAAGACAATACACATACGATATTTATTTAATCTAGATAAGTATCTTTCTTAGAATTTCCAATCCTCAATGTAAAGATGATAATCCTAATTGTCACTTTGAATTAGGAAAATTGAACGTCAAATCCTACTAATCTGGCTGTAAATTAAATCAATCAATTCATAGTTGCGCACCCTAGAGATCAATCAATTCAATCATAAAAAGCAATACGAAAGACACTTAATATTCATCAATGAAATAAACTTTATTAAAAAAATCTCACACATAATAGATAATAACGTTGGTTCCCTTCAACCAAGAAGAAAGATATACTCATAACAGAGGTAAAACCCAATAGAAAAGTAACAAGACATATTGTCTCCATCTCTGCAATTTTTCTAGAAAAATCCAAAAAACACTCCTAAAAA
Organism: Erythroxylum guanchezii; assembly: GCA_025629825.1. NCBI lineage: Eukaryota > Viridiplantae > Streptophyta > Magnoliopsida > Malpighiales > Erythroxylaceae > Erythroxylum > Erythroxylum guanchezii. The sequence goes on along the minus strand of JAOTAX010000003.1, from coordinate 12,833,099 downwards.
CAAAAAAAAAAGCAAAAAAGGTGAAAAGATGATGTGTCTCCAAGGGTCTTCTCTTCCCTCTTATCATTATCTTTATCAGATACACTTCCCATATAATTAGGTAGTAGATCCCCACATAAAAGACAACACCTTGATTCCTAAAATAATAAAAATCCTAAGTATATCGAATCTTTTTCAAATAAAATTCTGCAGGTTAATTTTGCCCTTTTCACGTGCCCACGATTAGTCAAAAACTTTTCTTCCAGTTGGGAATTTGAATTATCTTTGCTTTCCTTGCATCTTTTTGATTTAATTTTATCTCCTATGTGTTGAAAACCATCTAAGAACAATTAAGAAACAAGTTCATTAATTTTAAATAAAAATTTCAAAACATTGAAGAGATTTATATCCAAAGTTAACACAAAAATAACGACTTATCAAATTCCCCCACATCAATCTTTTGCTCGTCCTCGACAAACTATATTTACAATCAATTGGCCAACTAATCAACTTCCTTTATTCCAAGTCTCACAACAGTAAATAGTTCACACTTTAAGAGTCAAACAATTTTGTAATCAATAAATGTTCCAGAGTTAATCATTCAAGTAATATAAACAAAGTCAATTTAAGGCAATCATATTTCAAAAACCAGCACATAATTGTAGCAAACTCTCACAAATTTAATTTCGCTCAAATCACTCAAGTGTTTGTTATTTCAGTATTTCACTCAAATTCTTCTAATGCCAATATTCTATCATATGCTTGTTTTTTCACCAATTTTTCACCACGTGAAATACAAACATGCACAAATCAAAAGGATTTTATTCAAGGTTGTATTGGGCTATAGGTAAAGGTAAGGATTTATAAACGGAAAGGTCAAAAATCATAAACATTAACAAAGCATCTAACCACTTGTGGAGACACAAATTCAATCATAAGAGGTCAACGTCATTCTATAGAGATAGATTACTCCGTAACTTGTTTTTCACTATTGTATTATTCTTTTTCTTTTTCTTTTTCTTCTTTTTTCAATGTACTGATATTTAAAGACAGCAGTACAACACATAATTCAAATCTAAATCTCTTTAATTTACTTTCATCGTTTTATTTTCCTTGCTTTCCATATCTCTCCAAATAAGTTTGACATAAATTATAGTTAAAATGCCTACTTACATTTATGATGGGTGAAGATATGAGAGGTTTTAGTTGTTTATTGTGGGTTTATGAAGAAAAAGGGTTCAACTCAAAAAGTTTAACAAAGGATAATGAATTGGGTTGGCTTTTTAAGCTAAAGGGTTCAAACAAAGATGGCCTTTATCATTTTGATGCACGCATGTATAAAAGTGGTCTCAAGTCGATTCCAAGCAAGTTCTAGAGAAAAATTCACCTTAGAAGATAATCACACATCAAAGAAATACAAATTGATATAGATGTTTCAATCTTTTAGGCCCAAACACTCATAGGTTAATGCAGTTCACCACAATTATACACTATGTTTAATCATATGGTTGCCAAAACTTGACTAAGTGTACACACTTGTATTTCTTAACTAAGTGACATCTATTGTCCTAAATAGTAAATTTAACTTAAGTTATGTGCATTACTTAAGTCATTAAAAATGGAACTCTAAAAAGTGTTGAAGTTGGCTAATCAATTGCAAACAAGTTAATAATCATTCAAAAATTTTCAACAAAGATTCCTAACTATCAGTTATATGGAACATACCTCACCCCCACACCTAATCAATACATTGTCCCCAATGTAATGACATAAAATAAAAGAAGCGAAAAAAAGGAGAGAAAGAAAGCTTCTATGTAAGTTAAGGGCTAAAATCATGGGGTTGGTGGGTAAAGAGGTTGTAATCATTGATATGCCTAATATGCTATCAAATTATTCTCCATTTGATGCATCTGGTGTTTAAGTCGAGCAAAACGAGCGTCCAAATTAGGTTGAGGAGGTTGGCTACTACTCGGTGTATCTGTGACAACCGACTCCTTGTGGTTGGACGTGGGTTGGAAGGTATAGTTGGACCTGGATTAATGAAGGATATCCTTCCATGACTCATGTCCACGATTCCCATCTTGCACAAACATTTCGTATCCAAAGGTTCTATGGCACAAGCCACAATCATGTTGCTACTTTCAGGGTCCAATAAATCCAAATTAATAGCCATTTGAGTGTAGGGCCCTAATATTTAATGGTTTGGATTTTTTGTTTCACACAGATTGAAATTGTGTTAGAAACCAAAAACTCAAATTAACATGAATTTGTCTGTCTATACACCACAAAAAATAAAATTTAGCCTTAGAAAGTGTACCCACAAAATCTCGATGCCCTAAAAAATTATATGCTAAGAGTCGATGTATGATTTTGAAAACAGGATTTTTAAACATGAACTCTTAGAAGCACTGGCATTATGTGGTTGAGGGTCGACGGACCATTAAATCAACAATTCAGATGCATGAAAATCACAATGATAATTATAACGGGAACTCACAAATGGTTCATTTTTAACATCATCAACTGATATAAAACCCATGGTCACATTAAATTTAGCAACAGATAACGCAAGTTCCTTACCCATAAGTGTGGTGGAATTTGATGGAGTTGGTGTTGCAACTGTGGTTTCTGATGGAGGTTGGGTGTTTACAAATGACGTGATTGGTGAAGCTAACCTGTGTTAATCACTTTTCTTGCGTGGCACGGTTCCAATCGTTGTGATTTTGTGGTCCTAAAACATAAAAATGAAAACACAAAACCAATAAAAATTTGGAATGGGAAATGGGTGGGTTATGGTGGAAAGGAGGGTAGAAGGTTAGGTTTTGGTTGGAAAGATGTGGTGTTTACTAATTCGGCAGTGGGTGAGTGAAATTTTGAGTGAGTGAAATTTTGAGTGAGTGAAAATAAGAGGAGGAGATGACCGAAAGTGTGGGTGAAAATGTTTTGGGGATAAAATGGCAGTGGGTGGCAGGAAAAGGGGAAATTTATTGTTTAAAAAATAGAATGGAAAATATTAACAAATGAAAATACTAAAGGGAATGGAATAAAATTGACAACTGAAACAAAGCAAATTAAAAAAAGATAAATATTGAAAAATAAAAAATTGAATATGAAATTTTTAGGTTGCCCCCAAATGTGCTTATTTTAAGTCGTTACCTGGATGTGTTCACCGACTTACCTGATCAGAGATAGATTGGAGCTACTAGCTTTATCTCTTCCACATTCTCGATTGGTGAGTTCTCATAGTATGGCTTCAGACGATGTCCATTAACCTTAAACACCTTGGAAGTATCTAAACTTTAAATTTCTACCACATCATGAGAAAATACATTGGTAACAATAAATGGTTCTAACTAGCGAGATCGTAATTTTCTTGAAAATAACTTAAGCTTTTAACGATAAAGAAAAACTTTTTTTCCTACTGAAAATTACTTCCTAAAAATCATTTTATCATGAAAAGTTTTAGGCTTTTCCTTATAAATTTTCGCATTTTCATTAGCTTCATTATGAATCTCTTCTAACTTTTGCAATTGCAACTTCCTATTGTTACTAGCCTCTACCAAATCCATGTTTAGCTGCTTCACAACCCAATAGACTCTATGTTCTATTTCCACAGGCAAATGGCAAGGTTTACCGAAAACTAACATGTATGGCAACATGCCAATTGGAGTTTTGTAAGCAACCCGATATGCCCACAAGGCACCATCCAAACATAAGCTCCAATCTTTTCTGTTCAGATTCACCACTTTTTTGCAAAATTGATTTAATTTCCCGATTGGAGACTTCAGCGTGCCCACTCGTCTGCGGATGGTATGCAGTTGAAATATGATGTGAGACACCATATTTCTTCATCAAGGTTCCAACAATTTTATTGCAGAAATGAGTTCTTCTGTCGCTAATCATAGCTCAAGGTATTCCATACCTGACAAAAAATTTATATTTGACAAAATTAACTACAACATTAGCATCATCTGTATGAGTAGCTTTTGCTTCTATCCACTCTGACACATAATCCACAGCTAGAATGATATAAGTCTTATCAAAAGATGAAGGAAAAGGACCCATACATCAAATTTTTCACATACCAGGATATTTGTAAGTTACATTTGATCTCTTTGTCCCAGACTACATGTTCTTTGACAATAATCATAAGACTTACAAAACATGTAAGTATTATAAAATAATTTGGGCCAAAATAAACCACATTCAAGAATTTTACAAGTTGTTCTTTTGGGACCAAAGTGTCCCCTACATACAGATGAATGGCAATATTTTAATATAGAAGGAATTTCATCATCTGCAACACACCTTCTAATAATTTGATTAGCACAAAATTTCCAAAGATGAGGTTCATCCCATATGTAATATTTAGCCTCTCATTTAATTTTATCCTTTTCAACTCTAGATAAATCACTAGGTAAGGACTTAGTCACCAACAAATTTACTATGTCAGCATACCATGGAGTTACCTATTAGATTGCAAAGAGACTTTCATCTGGAAATTCATCTTGGAGAACATCAGATGTATTGGTTGGAGTGATCCGGATGAGATGATCGGCTACCAAATTTTCGGCTTCCTTCTTGTCATATATTTCCAACTCAAATTCTTGTAAGAGTAAGATCTACCGAATGAACCTTGGTTTTGCTTTTTGCTTAGTCACCAAATATTTCAGAGCTGTATGGTTTGAATAAATGATTAATACCCCATAGATAAGACCGAAATTTTTCTAACCCAAAAACTACAGGCAAAAATTCTTTACTACAGCCAAAAATTATTTCTCCCTTGTGGAATAATTCTTTTGAGCATCGTTAAGTGCCATGGAGGCATAGTAAATGACACGAGGTACTTTGTCCACCTTTTGGCCCAAAACTACTCAATTGCATAATTCGAGGCGTCGCACATTAATTCTAAGGGGATATCCCACTTCGGTGGCTAAATGATTGGGGTTGTAGTGAGTCGTTCCTTAAATTCATCAAATGCAATCTTACATGGCTCATTAAAATCAAATTTCACGTCTTTTTGGAGTAGTCTACACATGGGTTGCATAATCTTCAAAAAAATCTTTGATAAATCATCGATAAAATCCTGTATGACCAAGAAAAGAGGGAACTTCCTGCACAATCTCAGGGTAAGGTAAAGATCAGATAACATCTATCTTAGCCTTATCGACCTCAATTCCCCTAGAAGAGACTGTATGAACCAAAATTACGCCTTGATCAACCATAAAATGACACTTTTCGTAATTTAAAACCAAATTAGTCTCAATGCAATATTTAAACACTTTCTTAAGGTTGATACTTCATGTTTCAAAAGATTCTCCATAAACTATAAAATCATCCATGAAAACTTCCATACAATTTTCCACAAGATTAGAGAAAATACTTACCATACACCTTTGAAATGTCGTTGGTGCATTACACAACCCAAATGGCATTCTTCGGTAGGCAAAGGTGCCGAATGGACATGTGAAAGTTATTTTCTCTTTGTCCTTTGATGCAACCAAAATCTGGTGATACCTTGAATAACTATCTAAACAACAATAGTGAGATTTACCTGCAAGTCTTTCAAGCATTTGATCAATAAATGGAAGCGAAAAATGATCTTTCCTAGTAATCAAATTTAGCTTTCTATAATTTATACAAACTCTCCACCCATTTTGAATACAAGTGGGTATCAACTCACCATCACTATTTTCTATCACAGTTACCCCAGTTTTCTTTGGAACTACTTGGATTAGACTTACCCAGTTGCTATCTGAAATAGGATAAATGATTCCAACGGCAAGAAGCTTCAAGATTTCCTTTTTCACCACTTCCATCATTGGTGAATTCAAATGACGTTGGGGTTGCCTTACCTTCTTGGCTTCATCTTCCATCAATATTCGGTGCATACAAATGGTGAGGTTAATACCTTTTAAATCAGCCACTGTCCATCTGAAGGCTTCTTTGTGTTGTCTTAGCACTTAAATCAATTAGTTTTCCTACAAAAGAGTGAGTTTATTTGAGATTATAATAGTTAACGTATCTTGCTCAACCAAAAATATGTATTTTAAATGGTTAGGTAAACTCTTCAACTCCAATGTAGGTGGTTGAATCAACGAAGGTAGAAGCTTGGAGTTTTTCCGTGACAGCTCCGTATACGACAATTCCTTCATCACTTACTTAGTTTTCTCCAAACGACCAAATAGCAACTCAAGTTCGTTGTTGGGCAGTAATGACTCTTTAATTGCTTACCACTGTAATGCATCTCCCATCTCCAAAATTGTTTCAAGTTCATCTCTTCCATTTAATGATGAATTTTCATGCACCCAAGTATCAATAAAGTCCACAAAAACAACAAGTTGTTCATCATTCGAAAATTTTATGGCATTGTATATATTGAATTTAATTAATTGACCATCAAATTCTATAGTGAATGATCCATCATGAACATCAAATTTTGGTTTCGTAGTATTCAAGAACGACCTTCCAAATAAAATTGGGGTTGAAGAAGATACATCATCAGTCCCTATCTGCAAAATATAAAAATCTGTTGGAAAAAGCATTTCACCCAGTGGAGCTAAGATATCCTCTAACACGCCCTTTGGATAAGCATTTGAACGATTCACTAATTAAATCACTACATTAGTTTCTTTGAGAGGCCCCATGTTTAAATACTTGTAGACATTATAAGGCATGACATTTATTGATGTACCCAAATCTAACATAGCCTTTTCAATTCTCAAATCGCTAATGTTATAAGGGATAGTGAACATACCTGGGTCTTGACACTTAGGTGGTAGCTTTTTCTTCTACAATATGGCTGAAACATTCTCCCCCAATTGCACTTTCTCATCAAATTTCAATTTCCATTTGGAAGTGCAGTGTTTCTTAAGAAATTTAGCATAACGGGGGATTTGTTTAGCGGCATCAAGTAAAGGAATATTTACCTGTACTTTGCTAAAAGTCTCCTATATTTCTTTCTCTTGTTCCTCTTTCCTTGCCTTGGTGAATCGACTAGGAAAAGGGGGTTGTACAACAAAATTATGCAGACTTGTCTGCTTCTTCTCTGGCTGATCAGGTGCTTCCTTTGTTGCTTTTTCTTCGACTTCTCTCTTAGAGATTTTTGGAGATGGTTCCTTCAATTCCTTTCCACTTTGCAACATGACAGCTTTGGCACTTTATTTGGGATTAATTTCTGGTGAAGCTAGAAATTTTCCAGAACTTTGTGCCTCCAACCGATTGATGGTTGTTGCCATTTAGCTCAATTGATTTTCAAGATTTTGAATAGTAGCTTGAGTATCTCGCTGAAATGTCACGGTGTTACTGGCCAAAGATTTAGCTATATTTTCCAAAGAAGACTTACCTTCGAAATTGGATGCCAGTTGTTGATGTTGTCTAGGTACATATGGTTGCCTAAATTGCTGGAAATTTGCAGTAGCTTGTTGTCTTTGAGAGTTCCTATAACACAAATTTGGATGGTCACACCAACCCAGATTGTAGGTGTTGGAGAATGGGTAATATTTCCTTTGAATTTGCCCAGCAAATTTTCCTACAGCATTGACTTGTTCTGCACATTCTTCCTGCTAAATCGAACATTCGTTAGTGGAGTGTCCCAACATCAAACATATTCCACATACCTTTGCTTCTTCTTTCTTTGTAACTACAAGTTGCCACACAAAAGATGTAAGATCTTCTAATCCTTTCTCCAATGTTGTTACACTCACCTCATTTACGTGTTTTGAACTATGGCTAGAATGTATCCTTAATTGTTGTGTATTGGAAGCCATATTCGCTATCAAATCTCTTACAGCTATTGGTGTTTTGTCAACTAAAGCTCCACCACTTGCAACATCGATCATACTCTTATCTATAAGCAAAAGACCTTTATAGAAGTATTGAATCAACAATTGATCATTTATTTGGTGATAGGGACAGCTGCCACAAAGCTTCTTGAATCTTTCCCAATATTCGTATAGTGTCTCTCCCGTATGTTGTCGAATGTCACAAATTTCTTTTCTAATATTGGCAGCTCTTGATGCTGGAAAATATTTTTCAAAGAAGAGTCTTTTGATTTCAGCCCATGTTTGCACATTTTCACCAACAAAGTAGTACAACCAATCTTAAGCATCTTTTTTGAGAGAAAATAGGAAGGTTCTTAGTTTGATTTTCTCCTCATTCACATTCGTTGGCTTCATACCCATACAAACTACATCAAATTCCTTCAAATGCTTGTAAGGATCCTCTCCCGGTAAACCTTGAAAAATTGGTAATAAATGAATTAGCCCTGACTTCAGTTCAAAGGTGTTGTTGTCCCCCAAATTTGGAAAATTGATGCAATGGGACTATTGAGCATCCGTAGGGGTGGCTAGTTCACGAAAAGTGCGATTCACAACCATTCTTTCTGTCTTCTGCACTTGTTGTTTATGTTTTGTTTGCTTCTATAACCTCTTGGCTGTCTTTTCTATCTCTGAATCAAATAGCAATTGAGTTGTCTTGTCTACTCGTGTAACATACATATATCATCAAGAATTTCCTGACAACGGTACTAAAATTTAGTAATGATGTCGCCTGCAACTAAATATAAAAAGAAACCAACTTCTTGCAACACAAATTAATGTAGTAGTAGAAAGTAGAGATCGTTCCACGAGGAATCTATTGGTAAATATTATACGAGTTGAAAACTCAAACAAATTGGGGGGTTGAATTAACGTGATTTAAAAAATTAAAAATGACAAAATTTGAAATAAACTAAAATATTCAGATCTGTAAAATTAATAACGAACCTTGGTTTTAGGTCACCTACGATATTAAACTAATATGGATCATCGATATAAAATTAAGTCCATTAACAAATACTTATTGGGTGATGTTCTCTCTTAAGATTAAATGAATATAAACATGTATTATAATCACTCTTATTAATCAAAAACTTAGATATGATCTTAAGTTTGATTAATTAATAACTTTAAGAACCAAGAGAACAAGTGAGCAAGATGATACATATACAATATGTATTTAATCTAGATAAGTATCTTTCCTAGAATTTCCAATCCCTAACGTAAAGATGGTAATCCTAATTGCCACTTTGGATTAGCAAAATTGAAACTCAAATCCTACTAATCTAGCTGTAAATTAAATCAATCAATTCCTAGTTGCATACCCTAGAGATCAATCAATTCAATATAAAAGCAATTCGGAAGACACTTAATATTCTTCAATGAAATAAACTTTATTTAGAAAATCTCACACATACTAGACGATAACGTGGTTCCCTTCAACCAAGAAGGAGAATTTAGCTACTCATGATAGAGGTAAAAAAAACCAATAGAAGAATAGCAAAACACATAGTCTTCATATCTGGTCTTTTTCAGAAAAAATACAAAAATCCTCTAAACTCAGAAAAAACAACAGAAACCGTAAAAATTATCTATCTAGAAGTGTCCACTCTTCCATCTTATCGTTATCTTTATCAGATACACTCCCCACATAATCAGGTAGCAGATCCTTACCTAAAAGAAAACAACTTGATTCCCTAAATAATAAAAATCCTAAATGTATCGAATCTGTATTCAAATCAGATTCTGCAGATAAATTTTCCCTTTGCATATGCCCATGCCCATGCTTAGTCAAAAACTTTTCTGCCAGTTGGGAATTCAAATTTCTTTGCTTTTCTTGCATCTTTTTGATTCAAATTCATCTCTCATATGTTGAAAATCGTATGAGAATAATTAAGATACAAGTTCATTAATTTTAAATAAAAATGTCAACACATTGAAGAGATTTATATCCAAAGTTAGCATAAAAATAACAACTTATCAATATGTTAGGTCTAATGTTAGAATGGAGGTTTCTAGAATTATACTTGAAGATCATAAATTTTAGTCTCAATGTTAATTTCTCATTCAAGTTTGTGAGCCTTTAGTTAATGTGCTTCGTCTAGCTAATATTGATGATAAAGGAAGCAATCAAGGTCAATTTGAAAATTAGTTCTTCTTTATATATACCTTATCTTATAGTCATCAATGAAAGATGAGAAACGCAAATTTAATCTCTGTTGTTTACTGCTGAGGCATTTTCAAATCCTAGTGTATATTTTAGGCCAAGTTTTACAAAGAAATTTATAGTTAATAGGAGAATAATATAAACTATCACAGGAGTTGTTGCACATAAAATGAGGCAAAATCTCCTTAACTCACAAATGGAAGCATACAAGGATTGATATGGTAATTTTGAGATGCCCATTGCAATTTACAAAAGATAAACTTAATCTAGGTATGTATTTCTTCACTTTTGTTACTTGTTTGAAATTAATCATTTTATTTTATTTATAAGGTTATTTTTGTTGTCTTATAATTGCAAGTTATGACCAATTCAAAAGTGATATTCTAGAATTGCAATAGTTTGCAATTTGAATTTTAAGTCAATGTGTAAGTGCAACTAGATGTGAAAGGAATCAGAGCATATTTAAATTCATACATTCCAAGAGAAGAAATAGATTGGAATAAAAAAAGATTGAACGATTTCATCTTTGTTTAATACAACTTAAAGCTTCGAGAAAAATATGTTATTATCACTATTAATTTGAATGTAATTTCTTTTAATTTATTAATAATTTAATTTTATTTATTTACTAGGACTCTTAATAGAAAAACTAGTTCTATATATCCAATTTTTCTTGACCATATTGATATTTTAGTGGATTGTATTTAAGAGAAACCGTGTTTCCTAGATGAGGGTAACATGTAAGATATTCTTGGATGGAAAAGTATTAAAATGTCATTTAGTGCAATGAATTTGAATGGTGGTGATGATGAGACTCCTCTCAATGATGATGATTTTATACCAAATGAAAACTGAGGTCAATACAATTTGATTAGATATGCCATTGAATAAAGTTCTAGGTTTTTCATTTTTTCTCTTTTCTTTTAATTTTGCTTGTATTTGATGTATAAGTTAAATTTTATACATGCAATATAAATGTAAAACTTTTAATTATAAGTATTTTTGTTCCAGGTTTTACTTTTGTGTTTTCCTCAACACAAACTTTTGTTGTAATGTTTATGGAATCATTGACGTATATTATTCTTAATATATGATGTTTTAATGTAATTATTTTTTACTATATGATATAACTTGTAAAATTTTAAGTACTTTTCTATTATTCTTAGTTTTATATCTGTATAATAATTAAATGATCTTTTTCTTCTATTAATTGTAGTTATTATTTATATGTGAAATATATGAAAAGTAATATTAATAGAAATAAAGAGATAGTTTTTATTTCAAATTTATATTATTATGATTTTTGGAGGCATACTTAATATAAAAGTAAACATTATATAGCAAAATATATTGAGAGTTATTTTATAATTTTAAAAGTTTTAGGAACTATTTTTTAATTTAAAAAAATTATTTGAAATGGTATGTCATATTGATTAGTACCATATTGTATCATACCATAACTAAATTTGGTGCTAATATTGATATATTCAACGTACCCAGTGCACAAGACTCCCTACTTTGCGAGGGTTTAAGGAGGGTCATGATATATGCAATCTTCCTTTTTTATTTTTACAAAGAGGTTGTTTTCGTGATATGATATTCATTAAGAGGCGAAGGTAAGGGTGCTAGCTCTTTTATGCCTTCTTCCTATTTATACAAAAAGAAAAAAGATTTTCTTTCTTATTAAAATTAAACTTTATAATTATAACTAAAATCAAACTCTAATTATAATTTAATTTTAATAAAAGTTAAATATCTCATATTTAACTTTGAAGTTTCTTAAACTTCACAATTTACCTAACCAACCTACATACCCTCTCATAATTTCCTGCAAGATTTATCTTGGCAGTTAAAAATTACAAAGAACGTTTTGCCAAGGACCAAGAAATATACCTCAAAGTCTTTAGCAGTTACGTACCCAATTTTTAAAAAAGCTGAAAGCATAAAAGAATCAGAAGTTCTTATGACTAGAATCGCCTACCTTCAAATTGGAATTAGTAATGGTATGTATCTACCCATTGATACAACCCCAAGTAAACATTAGGTTTTTAGTATGTCCAGAATGATTATGAATTATAATTCTAATTTATAATTAGAATCAAATAAATTAAAACTCCTTCTAATCTAACTCTCTAATTAAATATTTTATTATTATAGATTAAGATTGACGTCTAATAATATGCCATTATCATCTCAAATATTAAAAATGTCAAAATTATTTGATGAAACGTGCCCATATATACATAATTTAATTCTTTCGTCATCTATTTATCCAAATGGACTTAGAATTTATTTAGTGTCCATTATTTTAAATCCAATCTATTTGTTTTTGCTAATTAGTAATTGATTTATAATTAATACTTGAATGAAAATACTTTTTCAAACTTTAATTCACTCTATTAAAGAATTTTTTTAAATCACTACTAATCAAAAACAGTAAAACTTACACTTTGATTACTTTAGAGTTACAAATCATTTATTGACTTAACTATTTTCATATGATTCATATTATATTTAAGTACTATTAACTGAGCTATCCTAAATAGAATAGGTCATAAATATTATCAAAACTTTGTAATTTTACATGAGATAGTTGAGTAATCTCAAGTCTAGGGATCAAATATAAAACTACTATAATGAGAAAATTTACAGACACATAAGGATTTCATTTTAGATCCTCAAAATTCACAGTCTAGTGAAATTTTTTTCTTAAAAGCACTCACACGTTTATTTAAGTATTTATGTACTTTAATTTATGAGTTCAGTTAATTTTTTTATAAGAAATAAATATAATATACACTAGTTTTATCACTATATCAATTTCTTGTCTTAATGAAACTATAATATGAACAATTTATGCATAATACATAAGTATAAATTAAATTTTATAATTATGATCTCATATAATTTTAATTATCCAATGATTATTTCCAAGATCTCACTT
>JAOTAX010000003.1:12709959-12726612 GCA_025629825.1 Erythroxylum guanchezii | reverse complement strand
ATGACTAGGAATATTTAGGAATAATACATAAATGCAATATGAATCTCATAATTATAATCTCATTATAATTTCATTTGAAATGTACAATTATCTGATGGATTTTATCATATATATCTAAACATGTACAAGATAAAGAATGTATTTAAATAATTTTTCACTAAACTACAACCAAAGCGATTGGCTGTAGGGCATAAAACAACAGATTTCTGTAACAACTCTTGCATCTTATTCTAAAAGTTAAAAAACAAAACCAATATTCAATGCAAATATTATTAGTTATTACTATATAAATAATAAACTTAAAATTTAAACAAATTTTTATACTAACATAGTTAGTTTCTGCTTCTTTTGACATCCACCCAAGACCTTCCTTATAGTGAATGACTTTGTATAGTACAATCATATCACACTTTTGTCCATGTAATTTTTTCTCACTATATTTTATGAAAGAAAAATAAAAGGCACAATAAATAATATAATGGTTATTGATATAATTATAACTTGTAAATAAAGATCTTACATATTCATTTTAGACGACTACAAATGATTAGGACCCTTGATTGTAAGATATTTTCATTTTTCCTCTATTGACCTTTGCCTTCTCACATTTTTCTTAAATAAAGAAAAAAATTGGATAGTCATTAAATCATTTAACAAGAATGATGGAAGCAAATGTGAAGGGAAAGAAAACAAACTTGAACTTTGGAAGAAGCCCAATAATTTGTACACAAATTATTCCAATTTTCTTGAGACATTCGTTCTAGAATATGTCTTCCTGCCTGGACATTAGAAGAAAAATATTTATAAATTTGATGCAACTTATAACATTGATCCTTGGTGTTTTGTTTCAACAATGAAGTCACACAGTTTGAAACATCAAGGTTATCGATATCGACAATATCTAATTTCATCTGTGAACAATAAATAAAAGTGTAATTAATCTTAAAATAAATGAAATAATATTGCATATAGTTAATAAATTGAAAAATTGTCGCAATTTTATCCAAAACATTTTCAATCATGTTGTCTTCTTTCAAATCTTTAGCATGCTTCAGGCAAGGTAATTCTATTATCACAATAATCCCCAAGTTTATGGTTTGTCGCACTTGAATCAAACTAGTGGAGAGCAATAGGTTTGAAACATTGTTAAGTAAGCAAAGTTGAAGAACGACGGGGACATTTCATGCCACAGAATTTTCGTTACTTGTTAGTGAATAGTGATGATGCTAACATTTGGCAATGTTAGCCTAACAAACGTGTGGATCTTCCATTATATGTCATGGCTAGAACGATCTTAAGTGCCAGTTGTTGCTCATGTGGGCTGTTGGCTTGAAATATGTGGGTCACCTTTTTCCTTTTTATCTTGCTATTTTGATGGCGCTTTTTACGACAATTTTATGAATATAATTGAGAAGCATATAGGATATTGTTCTACAAGCTTAGTAAGAGGCGCTGCGAATAAACACTACTTCATAGCATAACGTGAATAAAGTTTGGCTTACGTGCGAGGACTTCAAACACTTCATGTAAAAGCTTATCAAGTCTATGACTTAAACCATTGTATTTATGTGTGTAAAACCTATCTTGGAAAATTGAAAGAGAACCAAATATAATCACTTGAAGCGATAAAGGGACCTGAAATATACAATAAATACGTATGAGAATAAGGATTAAATTGTCCGTTTGAGACTGTTCTTTTAAATTTATTTCAAAAATCTCTCCCTTTGTGTCCGTTATAGCGCATTTAACGTGTTTGTTTCTAAATTCAAGCCAATCATGAAGAAAGAAGCGGCTCATAGACTTTCAAATATTCTTCGCCCAGTGAAAGAAAGATGTCTCGTCCATTTGATAATGAAACTTTAACCATCTCCATTTGTTGTTTTTTGACACTACTTAACTAATGAACGTCCTAATGATGTTTTTTGACACTACTTAACCAATGAACGTCCAAATGACAGTTGAGATTTCACTTAGGCCGGACTGGAGAACCGTAAGAACAAAAACAATAATGTGGAAACGCTAATCCTAGCCAACCGCTGTAAACTTATCTGTGTTCCTACCTTTTCAGATCGTGTATTGCAGGTACACTACTTCAAAGTATGTATTGTGATGTGAAAAGACATTTCTCCCTCGTAACTCTTGTCTGCATACACTTTCTTGCTAATGCCAGTTGGGTTCCTGCAGGTCCTTTTTACCAATCTGGTGATATTTGATCTATAGGTCCACTACTATTTAGAGTGGTTAGGAATGCAAATTTTTTAGTATCTTACTGAATCTGATCAATCCCAGTAATAAACTTAGCAAGTCTGAATGAAAAATCCTGCCTACCCATGTACAATATCAACATTTTACAAGTACGAGGGCATGCTAGTTTTTTTGTAGATCTGTGGTTTAATAATTCAGCGGCAATCCTTTATATCACTTTTTTATTAAGAGGTTCCCTTTCTACTCTAGGAAAAGAAGAGTAGGTACGTCTAGGATACCTAATTAAAGTGATTACGTTTGTAATTAAGTTGTAATGGATGGTCCAAAAGAAAAGAAAAAACGGTTACATGGTTAGCATATGGAACTACAATTAGCAGGCTACCAATACTTGCATCCTAAGCTGATTTACTGTTCTTTTCTTATAAATTTTAATTGATTTAGATGTACCTAATAGGTGCTCATCAAATACCCACTTACTGCTACAATTCCAGTCTCATTTAATGCTGCGGACAATCTACCCGTAATTCCATGGTGATGTATTCTTGTGTACTATATTTGGTATGTGTAAATACGCTGATGAATGCAGACATAGTGTCGTGTATATATATTTGGTCCTTAGTGTGGAGTTTTAGCCTCTGAAACTTCTCAACAGACTTCAAAGACTGCGTTGAACACATCGCCTTAACAAATCTCAAACAAGTGGGTTACTTCTACATAAATAAACAAGGTTCAAATTAGTTTATTAAAAAGAAACTTGACAGAGCCCTTGTTAACAATCTTTGGATGCACCAATTTTCTCATAGCGTTGCTACTTTCAAAGATTCATTGTTTTCATATCACACCCCATCGCCATTTAGAACATATTCTAGCAAATTATACAATACCATCCATTTAGATTCAACAATTTTCTTGCTCATGAACCCGGATTCAATGAGACTTGCAGGCAGTGATGGAGCCAGAAATTTAAAGTAGGAGGGTCCAAATATTTAATTTTTTTAAATTTTGAGGAGCCCAATGCACCACTTACTCTTAAATAATTTTGTTTTTATGTGTGTGTGTGTGTGTGTGTATAATAAAAAACATTTTATTTTTTTAAAATTTTTTGGGGGCCCAGTGCACCACTGGGCTCCATGTGTCTCCGTCATTGCTTGCAGGAAAGGGGTAGAGACTTATGTTGTAGGGACCAAACAATTTACTTGTCTACAAAAATTGAAAACCATTAAAGCTAAGCTCAAGCTGTTGAACACTACCAAAGGAGCTACCGCTTCCGTTGTTACCTCCACTAGAACTGCACTCAATCATATCCAACAACAACTAGCCGTCACACCTTCTGATCAAACACTGCTTGATGTTGAAAAAATAGCTCTCTCCAAATACTTGCAAGCTGTGAAAAATCACTCCTCAGTCCTCCAGCAATGAGCTCGCGTTAATTGGCTCAAAGACAGTGATAAATGCACTCAATTCTTCTTCAACATGATTCTAGCCAGGAAAAATCATAACAAAATATGTTCAACCACCTCCAGAGAAGGAATCCCTCTACGCAACCCCCAGGAAATACAAGTTGATGCCGTTCAATACTTAACTACTCTACTTGGTACGCCTAACTCATCAATTGCATCCCAAACAAATTTAAATCATCTCAACATGCCCCAAATCACCCCAGCCGAGATTACAACATCTTCAACCTACTCAACCCCTTAACCAGAGCACGCATGATACATTCTACTGGAAGGACAAATCTATTCACAATATCACCACTGATGAGATTCAGCAACTGTTAAGAATTCGCAATCCTATAGTCGACTGGTTTCACATCGTGTGGGGTAAGTCCCTTACACCATGCATCTCATTTATCCTCTGGTTAGCTATTAAAAACAAACTAAGTACCACAGATCATTTTCCCTTTATGTAAGTTGATAAATCTTGTTCGATGTGCTTGCTACATGACGAAACACGGAACCATCTCTTTTTCGAATGCTCCTTCAATAGTGATATCTAGAAATATATCACCATGAAATGTTAATGACTCACCTCGGGGGAGACTCTTCCCGATACCCTCTCACGCCTATCCAATCAGAATGCGTATACAACAACTGACCAGATGATCCACCATGTTGTTCTG
Organism: Erythroxylum guanchezii; assembly: GCA_025629825.1. Taxonomy (NCBI): domain Eukaryota; kingdom Viridiplantae; phylum Streptophyta; class Magnoliopsida; order Malpighiales; family Erythroxylaceae; genus Erythroxylum; species Erythroxylum guanchezii. The sequence goes on along the minus strand of JAOTAX010000003.1, from coordinate 12,722,285 downwards.
GGTCTTTGTGTCTACCGCTTATGGTATAAAAGAAATCTCAGACATTTTACCACTATAAGTTCATCTAAAGAAGTTCTAAACGCTACCCTTCTCGCTGAGGCTTGGAAACATCTCATTATGTGCAAGCTACACCAACATAGTAGTCCAACCTGTTGGCTTGTGGGTCCCTTCTTATGTGAAAAAACCCATTTTACCCCATCCTTTGTTGGCTTATAATAGCCAACTTCTTTTTCGACAGTAGGCATCGACACAAAGCAAAAACAAAAGGAAAAGAGAGCAGAGAAATAGTTGTGATGTTTTTAGACGACCAGATTCAATTTTCTCCTCGATCCACACTCATTTATGTTGGATCGAGCTGAACATTTAGGAATGGGATCTTGAGACAGTCCTTTACATTATGAATGATCAGTTTTTCGTTTCAAGTTTTGGATGTTGAGATTGGTAGGAATGTCAATGGGTTGGGCCGGTCTTAGCTCGACCCCGGGCTAGGGTGGCCCGTGTCCATGGCCTGACAGGTTGGGATATGTCAGCCAATGGCCTAACTCAACCACGTGCTGACCGACCTGTGGCCCAACAGGTCATAGGTGGGTCGAGCCTACTCGACCTACCATATATTTTTTTAAAGAAAAACATAAAAAACGACGTCGTTTCTGAAGTAAAGGTTGGACAATGGGCTGGGATGGGTAGGCCCATGCTTTGGTCGTACCCCACCTGTGACCTGGTCAACCCTGGCCATAATTGGGCCGGACGGGCTAGGCCAGCTTTGACATCCCTAGCGGTCGGAGCTTCGAAACAGTGACACATTTTTGGTGTTTTCTCTCCCTTTTCTAAAAATGTTATCTTGTGTAGTTGCTTATTCCTCTTATTGATGTTGAGTTTGTGTCTTTGAAAAAAGGATAGTTATACACATTTTAATTTAATGGAGCTATTTTCGAACCAGAGGTCCCGTGATTTTTACCCTTGATTTGAAGGGATTTTTCACGTTAAAAATTTCGATGTCGTTACTTGTGTTTGATTTGCTGTTATTGTTGGCGAATTTTTGCTGGTATCTATTTACTCCTATTATTCAAATAGTTTTGGGAATTTTTGGTATATTATTTACACTTCTGCATAATTTAACAATACCGAGTTTTTCCCAACATAATGGTATCAGAGCATTGGTTGATTTAACCCTTTTGGTCTATTTGAATGATGGAGGTTAATACTAGTAGAATGGTTTATTTGAATGGAGCTAATTATCACAAATGGAAGAGTAAGATGAAAGATTTGTTATTTGTGAAAAAGATGTATTTGCTTGTGTTTGCCACTAATAAACCTGAGTTTATGTCTTATGAAGACTGGGAATTTGAACATCAGCAAATATATGGTTTTATTAGACAATGGGTAGAAGCTAATGTTCTTAATCTCATTGTTAATGATACATTTGCCAAAACTCTATGGGATAGGCTTAAGCAACTTTATACATCGAAGACAAGAAATAACAAATTATTTTTACTCAAGCAGTTGATGAACTTGAAATATAAGGAGGGCAATGCTATTTCTGATTATTTGAATGATTTTCAGGGTGTTATTGATCAACCATCTGTAATGGGTATAAGATTTGATAATAAGATACAGGGACTTTGGTTGCTTAATACTTTACCTGATTCTTGGAAAACATTTCGTGTTTCATTGACCAATTCTGCTCTTAATCGTGTGGTAACCATGAAATATGCGAAGAGTCGTATTTTGAATGAGGAAGTGAGAAGATCTCAGGGCTCTTCTACATCATATTTACAATTTGATGTTTTGATTACAACAGAGAGAAGGAGAAACAAATTCAAAGGTCAGAAAGGTAATGAGAAAACTATAAGCAAGTCAAGGTCTAAGTACAAAAATTTTGTATGTGATCATTATGGTAAGGCAGGGCATATTAAGAAATCTTGCTTTAAGCTGAAAAAGAAAATGAGACAGGAAAAGAAGGATAGTGTTATTAAGAAATATTGCTTTAAGCTGAAAAAGGAAATGAGACAGGAAAAGAAGGATAGTGTTGATCAGAATCATGTCGCTAGTTTTGTTGATGGTTATCTCCTTGCTGCTTATGATGAAAATGTCATCAATTTGGTATGTCATGAGACTAATAGGGTTGTAGATACTGGTGCTTCTTATCATGTCATGCCAAGAAAGGAATTCTTCACTTCTTATACTCTTGGAGATTTTGGGATATTGAAAATGGGAAATGATAACAAGATAAGTGTGATTGGCATTGGAATAGTTTGTTTGGAAACTAATAATGGTTCAAGGTTAGTTCTTTAAAATGTCAAACATGCACCAGGAATTCGCTTGAATTTGATATCTACAGGAAAACTTGATAAAGATGGTTATTGCAATGTCTTTAATAATGGACATTGGAAACTTACAAAAGGTTCAATGGTTGTAGCTTGAGGTAACAAATCCTCTAACTTGTACATGTTGCAAGGTTCTATTTATGAAGGCTCAGTGAATATGGCTCAGAGTGATACTACATTAGAATTATGGCATAGAAGACTAAGTCATATCAGTGAGAAGGGGATTAATTGTTTGGCCAAGAAAAAATTAATTCAAGGGGTTAAGGAAGCTAGGTTGAACAAATGTGTTCACCGCATGGCTGGGAAACAAAGAAGAGTTTCTTTTAAGAGTCATCATTCTTTAAGAAAGTCTGATTTACTAGAATTGGTTCACTCAGATGTTTGTGGTCCTTTGAAGGTAAGATCACATAGCGGTGCATTGTAATTTGTGACATTTATTGATGATCATTCTAGGAAACTTTGGGCCTGTGCTTTAAAGACCAAAGATCAGGTTTTTGAGAAATTTAAAGAATTTCATACTTTTTGAAAGACAAACTGGCAAGAAATTGAAATGCATCTACTCTAATAATGGTGGTGAATACTGTGGACCATTTGATAACTATTGTAGAGAGCAAGGTATTAGGCATCAAAAAACTATTCCCAAAACTCCTCAGTTGAATGGTTTAGCAGAAAGGATGAACAAAACTTTAGCGGAGAGGGTTAGATGTTTACTTACAGAAGCAAAGTTGTCAAATTCATTTTGGGCTGAAGCATTTTGCACAGTTGCTCATGTTATCAATTTTTCACCCACTGTAGCTTTGGATGGTGATGTTCCTGATAGAGTTTAGTTTGGCAAGGATGTTTCCTATGATCACTTGAGAGTTTTTGGTTGCAAAGCATTTGTGCATGTTCCTAAAAATGAGAGGTTGAAATTGGATTTTAAGACCTAACAATGTATCTTTATTGGTTATGGTCAGGATGAGTTTGGTTATCGATTGTATGATCCAATTGAGAAGAAACTTGTCAGAACTCGTGATGTAGTATTTTTTGAAGACCAAAATATTGAGGATTTTGAGAAGGCAGAGGGAAGAGATTCTTAGAGCAGTGATCACTTGGTTGATGTTGAGTCAGTTTCTATAAATGATACCCCAAATGTAGTTGGAAATGACCGTCAAGATCATGATGTTCAAGATAACAGTGAAGATGGTGATTAAGTGCAAAATGATCAACAAAGTGTTGACATTTTTTGATGCTCCAGTACATGATGTTGCAATGGATCAGTAACCAACACCTACAGAGGCTTTAGAGACTTCTCTTAGAAGATATGTTAGAGAGAGGAGACCTTTATCACGTTATTCTCCTAGTAAATATCTACTTATCTCTGAAGGGGGAGAGCCAGAAAATTTTTGAGGAAACCATGGATAGTAAGTAAAAGGAGAAGTGGTTTGAAGCAATGGAAGATGAGATGGAATCACTTTATGACAATCTTACATTTGATCTGGTTAAATTGCCTAACAATCGACAAGCTTTGAAGAACCGATGCATTTTCATATTGAAACATAAAGATGGTACTTTAGTTCCACGGTACAAAGCTAGATTGTTTGCAAGGGCTTTTGTCAAAAGAAAGGAGTTAATTTTGAAGAAATCTTTTCTTCAGTAGTGAAGATGTCATCTATTCGAGTTGTGTTGGGTTTGGCAGAACACCTTGATATAGAGATTGATTAGATGGATGTTAAGACTGTTTTTCTTTATGGTAATTTGGATGAAAAGATATATATGGAGCAGCTAGAAGGTTTCATAGTCAAAGGGAAAGAGGATTATGTTTGCAGATTAAGGAAGAGCTTATATGGTTTGAAACAAGCTCTAAGGTAATGGTACAAGAAGTTTGATTTAGTTATGAAATAGCAAGGCTTCATGAAGAATTCCTCTGATCATTATGTTTATGTGCATAAATTATCTTATGATGACTTTATCATTCTGTTGCTATATGTTGATGATATTCTTATTATTGGTCATAATACTTATAAGATTGCTAAGTTGAAGCAGGATCTAAGTAAGTCTTTTACTATGAAAGACTTAGGACCAGCAAGACAGATTCTTAGCATGAGGATCATTCGTGACAGAAAGATCAAGAAGTTATGTTATCACAAGAGAACTACATTGAAAAAGTGCTTTAGAGATTCAACATAGATAAGGATAAAGCTGTAAGTACACCTCTTGGAACGCACTTTAAATTGAGTAGAAAGTAGTGTCCTTCAAATAAGAAGGAAAAGGAAAATATGCAAAGAGTTGCTTATGCTTTAATTGTGGGTAGTTTAATATATCCTATGGTTTGCACTAGGTCATATATTGCTCACGTTGTTGGTACAATTAACAAGTTTCTTTCTAATCCGGGAGTATATCATTAGTATGCTGTGATGGATTATGAGATATCTCTGTGGGACATCTACTATGAGTCTTTTTTTTGGAATAAAGAAGTCTATCCTTTCTGGTTACACTGAATCTGATTTAGCAGGAGATGCTAATACAAGAAAGTCTATCTCAGGCTATTTGATTACCTTTGCAGGGGGAGCAGTAAGTTGGCAATTCAGATTACAAAATGTGTTGATTTATCTACCACAGAAGTAGAGCTTATAGCTGTTGTTGAAGCATGCAAAGAACTATAATGGATGAAGAGATTTGTGAGGAAACTTGGATTTATCCAAGAGAGGTATGTGCTATACTGTGACAGTCAAAGTGCGATGCAACTAGCTAAGAATTCCACATTCCATGATAGATCAAAACATATTGATATTAGATATCATTAGGTTAGAGATGTTTTAGATTCTAAGTTGATTGAGCTCTGAAAGGTTCATACAGATGATAATTATTCTCATATGATGACCAAGTCTTTGCCAAGAGGAAAGTTTCAAACATGTTGTTTGATCGCGGGGATGGTAAGCACCTCCACATAGTCGGGAGGGGGAGATTTGTTGGGTTGTGGGTCCCTTCTTATGTGGAAAAAACCATTTTGCCCCATCCTTTGTTGGCTTATAATAGCCAACTTCTTTTTCGACAGTGGGCATCGCAAAGCAAAAACAAAAGGAAGAGAGAGCAAAGAAATAGTTGTGACATTTTTGGACTACTAGATTTACTTTTCTCTTCGATTCACACTCATCCACCATTAGATCGAGCTGAAAATTTAGAAATGTGTTTTTGAGACAATCTTCTACATTATAAACAGTTAGTTTTTTGTTTGGAGTTCTGGATGTTGAAATCAAAACTTCAAAATAGTGACGCATTTTTGGTGTTTTTTCTTTCTTTATGTTCCTAACAAAGTTACCTTGTGTAGTTACTTATTCCTTTTGTTGATGTTGAGTTTGTGTCTTTGAGAAGAAGATATTTATATAAATTTTAATTTAGTGGAGCTATTTTTGGACCGAAAGTCCTGTGATTTTTACCTTTGATTTGAAGAAGTTTTTCATGCTAAAAATTTCGGTGTTATTACTTGTGATTGATTTATTGGTATTGTTGGCAAATTATTGCCGGTATTTGTTTACTTACATTATTCAAATAAATTTGGAAAGTTTTGGTATTGTGTTTACACTTCCGCAAAATTTAACAATACCGGGTATTATTCCAAACAACCATCCTAGCTTCAATGCAACTCTAACATCGATGCTATAACCACTTTCAGCTATGACTTTTCTTATCTTTTTCTTTATTTTCTTTTCTTTGTTTTGAAACGATACCACGTGTAATCCCCTGTGATGTCCAACTCTTTTATGGACTTTTATCGTATATTTATTAATTCAATTTCCTTTTTTTTTTAATTTCCATGGGTTCCTTAGAAAAGAAGCAACTTCCCTTCCACTTTCAAGTGAAGGCCTATGTTCAACGTCAAAGCTTACGAGATCGGTAAATCCAAACACAAGAAGCAAAAACCAATCGGGAGGGCTCCCGATCAGGAGCATATGTATAATTGAGTGAAAATCATTAAGTGGTCACACCACAGCATATGGCCACCAGAGCAAGAATCAAGAGGACACGCAACCGGCTAACAAAAGATGCAACCTTTATGCATGTGACATAAGTTATGAAATGGGAGTAAGTCGAAATGAAGCACACTTCTTGTCCTCTAATGCAATTTTTGAAATACGACTTCTTTCAAATCTTATATTAACATGTCATGTATCTTTATTCAAAGTTTTTTTATTACGATTTCTATTATAATTTTAGTTGCAAACTACAATTCAAAATCTTACTTTGTAAACTACATACATAATATTTTCTTTTCTCTTATCGGTGTTTCGGATCTGAAATTTTGGTCTTTAAAGTGCAAGTATTTCACCAGAACGTAGAGCTTAGTGGAAATTAATATTTTAATTAACATCCTTCACTAATAAATCAGCCAATCACGTAAGAGCTTGAGCAAGAATATTATCACTTAAGTGAATGATTCATTAACAATCACTCGAGTGTACTGCAATTGTTTAACATTAATTTCGAATGATAAAATTTTGTACGAGTTTAGGAGACCCAACATTAATACTTCCTCTTATTTAAAATAAAAATTATTTTAGAAAGATTTTAATTATTTAAAATAAGTATTATTTGTGACTTTTCATGCATATTTATGATTTTATTTTCAAAATTACCCTTTAATTTTTGTCACACTTGATTACACAGATTATATAGATTATATTTTCAAAACATTTCAACATATAATTAATAAAAATATATAAAATAATTTATTAATTTTTTTAATAAGTGTGCATCTTTTTAAAACAATTTTTATTTTAGACGGGAGGTAGTATAAATAATAGTCATTAATTTAGTTGACGTAATCGTCACTTAATCATGACTTAAAAGCTAAAAGCAACATCCTTCAATATAAAAATAATAATCTGACACATGTCAAATGCACGTAAAAGTCATTTGACGCACACCATTGCATCACCTTAAGATAGTGCCCAGTTTCGATAACCACATAATCGCGTAGCCTGTCCTTGACAGCAAACGTGTATGGAGCTTGTATATATACATATATATAGGTTCGCTTTGAAGCAAATTCATATCATATGCCCTGCTATACAGAGCACAGATTGAGTCAGAGCTCGAGAGAATAAGCTTTGCATGTGAGAATGGAGGTGGGAAATGATAAGAAGAAGAGTTCAAGCTCATATCTTACGTATTGCTGCACAAAAACGTTTCAGAATTCTCCAACTCTTGAAATGGAACATGAAGATAGAAAGAGCAGCATAGCTGCTTCTGATTCAAAACCGATTCAGAAGAAAGCTGGAGGATGGAGAGCCATTCCGTACATTTTAGGTCTCTCTCTGACAATTCTTGTCAGACGAAGTAATGAGTTGTTTTTGTTGCGTGGCTCACATAAAGTTTGCATCTTGTTTTCCAGGAAATGAGACTTTTGAGAGGATGGCTACCTTTGGATTGTTTGCAAATTTCGTGGTGTATTTGACCAGAGAATTCAACTTGCAGCAAGTTGATGCTGCAAATATCATGAACATCTGGGGTGGTCTCACCAATTTTGCACCTCTTCTGGGTGCTTTCATCTCTGATGGGTATATTGGCAAGTTTAAAACAATTGGTGTTGCTTCCTTTTTCTCTCTTCTGGTATATGCTCTCGCCCTCTCAACGCATTAAATTCTTAGTAACTGGAGGTTTCATTCCTGAAGCTTAAAACTTTTCTTTTTCACCGACCTTTTCTTAGTTAGTGGGCCCTTTGGTTAATATCAAACTGAAAAAGCTCCACTCACGTAAGTACTTCCAAGGAAATTTACCGTAACTAAAAGAAAAGCAAGCTTGAGATGGCACCTCGTGTTTTCTGTTCATATTTGCCTTCCGATTTGGAACCTTAGGAAGAGGATTTCGAATCTTAAAGTTCTTCCCTTTCTCCATTAGCATGTTAAAGGCAGAAGGCAACAAGAAAAACAAAAAGACAGAAAAACGTCAAGATGTATGAGAATTTCATCTCAGACTAATTGTCAAAATGAAAAGTTGTTTTAGAAATATCATCACATGCAACAAAAAAGGGTAAAATCGGTCATACCCTCATTTTCCGCTATAAATACCAGCATCTTTTAAACAAATATTTATTGAACTAAATTAAACCACACAGTATACTTATCTGGAACAAGATCCTCTGTCTAACTTTACGATGTCTTATTGTGTATAGTGAATCTTAATCATTCATTTACGAGAGTCCCACGTGGACTCCACATAAATAAACGTGGAGCCTGTATAAATGAATGATTGAGATTTACTAAACACAATAAAACATCGTAAAAACTGGACAGAGAATCTAAACTCTACCTACCTGCACATAGATTATCAAGGATTGGCAAATACGGTGGTCAGCCTCCAACCAGGCCAGTGAGTCAGGGACATTTCTTCAAACTTTTATGGGTACCAATGTTCAGTTCGCATAGGTGACAATACCTACAAAATTTCGTTTGATAAAGGTCATAGAAATCTATGTCCAATTTCTTTTTTCTTTTTATTCTTGTTTTTTATATCTTCAATAGTTTTTATTTTTCTTCTTCAAATAATAACTAGCCTTATGTTGGCGCCATGCCATTAGTATATCTAACACGCATTTTTGGTATAAATTGGCACGAAGTAAGAATATCAGTGAAATTTGAAGATCCGATCCCTAATCTTAAGCGATCTGGTCAGCCAAAATTGTCAATTTACTATTTGATTAAAAACAGCTATTCTCTTGATTTTTTTTCTTACACCAATTAAGTTCATGCACTCAACTCTTCTTTATTTTCCTTAGCTTGAATAACGAGGAATTACCTCTTTCTTCTTGGTCTCCTCACAAAATGAAATGTTTCAGATTCTGGGTTTCACAGGCACCACTATCATCATTTAAGAAGCAAAGTAGCTCGCGTAGATGCTCACAAATCTTTCAATCACTTTCTTGTGTAATTACTCAGCCGAGCAGTTTGGTGAATGTGACATGTTTATGGTTTACAGGGAATGTTAGTTGTAACATTGACTGCATGGTTGCCTAATCTTCGACCACCCAAATGCCACTTCCCGAATCTGGGTCATTGCCAAAGTGCTACAGAAGGTCAACTTGGTGTTCTTTTGCTGGGACTTGGTTTCTTATCAATAGGAACAGGAGGGATCAGACCTTGTAGCATTCCATTTGGAGTTGAACAGTTTGATCCTAACACAGAGGATGGTGTCAGAGGGATTAAGAGCTTCTACAATTGGTACTATATCTCATTCACTGTTATCCTCATTATCACTACGACAGTTCTGGTCTACATTCAGGATTCTGTTAGCTGGGTTATAGGGTTTGGAATTCCTACCTTTCTTATGCTTTGCTCTATCATCTTGTTCTTCATTGGAAGAAGACTTTATATTCTTGCAAAGCCAGAAGGAAGCATTCTTTCTAGCATTGCACAAGTGTTTGTTGCTTCCTATAAAAAGCGACAGGTTAAGCTTCCTCACGAGGTGGGGGTTCTTGAGAACTTCTATGATCCTTCAGTTAAAGAAACAGTTTCGAGAAAGCTTCCACTCACAAACCAATACAGGTACTGTTTTTTCGTCGGGATAGAATTTTCTTAATATGAAAATAAATCAGAAACTTAATGCCAAGCACTGTACACAAGTACATGAATATAGGCTCTGAAAAGTGACACAGGCATTATTGAATTGTGATGGTTTAATAAAAGGAAAAGCAAAAAGAAAAGTTCTGATTTGTCAACCAACTATTATCCGCAAGACTTAGGTAAGTTTCCTTGGTAGCCTGGCTCAATAACAAATTGTCATCTTTCAACAAGTAATGAGAATGGGGCCCAACAGTAGCTAAATGTATTTGGCCTAATTTAGAACAACAGATCAATCTCATATATACTTTCTTGTTTGTAGTACTACTCCCACCTATTTTTGATTCCACGCATCTTCTGTCAGGTTCTTGAATAAAGCTGCTATTGTATTAGAAAATGACCTGAAGCCCGACGGTTCAAGAGCAGATCCATGGAGGTTATGTAGCATTCAACAAGTAGAAGAGGTGAAATGCTTAATAAGCGTAATTCCGATATGGGGTTCAGGAATTATTGCCCTCACAGCAATGACACAACAAGGAACATTCATTGTGATGCAAGCCCTCTTGATGGATCGACATATGGGACCGAAGTTTCAAATTCCCGCAGCGTCTATAGGTGTCATATCAATGATATCAGTAGGAATATGGCTTCCAATCTATGACAGAATCATAGTTCCGTACCTTGAAAAGATCACCAAACGTGAAGGAGGAATCACGATTCTACAAAGAATGGGAATTGGGATTGTTTTCTCAATCATGTCAATGGTGGCGTCTGGGTTAGTTGAAAGGGTGAGAAGGGACATGGCAAATTCTCACCCCAACTTGGCACCAATGTCAGTGTTTTGGCTAACTCCACAACTTGTGCTATTGGGGTTTTCTGATGCGTTCAATATCATAGGCCAAATTGAATTCTTTAACCAGGAGTTTCCTGAGCACATGAGAAGCCTAGGGAATGCTGCTTTTGCTTGTTCATTTGCAGGTGCTAATTATCTTAGCAGCTTCCTGATTTCTACTGTTCATCGAGTTACAAAAACTCGGAATCATCCAGATTGGCTCACAAATAATCTCAACGTTGGCAAGTTGGATTATTTCTTCTTCCTTATAGCAATATTGGGGTCTCTCAACCTTGTCTACTTTCTCATCTGCGCCAGTCGATACAAGTACAAGGGTGATCTAACAAAGGTAGTTAAATCAGACATTGATCTGGAGTTAAGCACGAAGGAGGATTCAGGGTTTGTGGACAATCCACACAAGCCTACTAAGTAATCCAGTTGTGGTTCACACGTTTTAGTTAGTACTTGAGTATTTCGTTGACATAAGTATTCAAATATATATATGAATAAGACGTGTGCGATAAGGTCAATGGGGTATGCTTCATACTCCACTTTTTGTAAAAGAACAGTAGTATGGGTTGCCTTCAAAAGATTAATGTATACTGAGGGTATGATATCCAAATATGGTCAATTCGCAATGATGATTTGGACTTACTCGAGACAAGGTATTTAACCATGACAAGATACAAACCATGAACCATTGAGATTGAGAGACTCGGAATTTTGTTCTAATTTTATTCTATAAAAATTTATTTATTCAATAAATAAAATTCAAAAAAATTAAATGATTGGGATCGCACTGAAGCCGAGACACAACGAACTTGGAACGGAAGATCATGCGTCGAGAGACTTGAGAGAGAGGCCATGATTAGGTGACCACCGATGATGCTGTTTGTACCTGCCACAGCAATCATAAGAATTAATAAAGAGCTGGCAAAATGGCTTGTCTTTGTTTTGGTTACGCAAGACTTGTTGAGTGTGAGAGCATAGATTTGTTATGCGGGTAGGCTTATCTTTTTCGTCAGTCTTTCTCAAATGTCCATTTCATAATCTCCCCTTTTCATTGCTTTCTTGGTTCCATGGTCAGAATTTATTATTTAGCTCACTGTCCTTTACACGTCGCATTGATCATTTCAAATACACGCTTGAATGAATAAATACTTACAGATAAGTTTTGTCCGATTATCGTATGTTTAGACATAAATTGTCAATTACATGCTATAATCTAAGAGATTTATCCTACAATTAGAGCACAGTCTCCAGCTCCAACTTTTGTTTCCCGTTAGGTTTACCATATAATTACAATAACGCCAAAACTAGTTACTAATTAATTAAGTTGGAAAACGTCGCCATTTAAGGAAAATTCCAAAACTTACACTAACACTCAGCCTTTAAGAAAACAATTGTAGGCCCCTACTTTGCTTATGGTTATTGCTCACTTCTTGTCGCTTTCTCTTTGTAATTTGTGATATTCGGACTTCCACTAGTCCCATTCCTACAGTAGAAAGTTAATAAGGTTCCTTTTCTTTTTGGTTATGGAATTGAATTTGAAATTGTAATTTTTACACTTTTAAAATATTAAAATTATAATTCTGAAGGTAACACATTTGACCTTACCAAGTTTTATAC
>JAOTAX010000003.1:12673121-12683881 GCA_025629825.1 Erythroxylum guanchezii | reverse complement strand
ACAATAGATTGGTTATGATTATTGAAAAGCTTCTAATAATCTGATCCTTCTTTAATTTTAGATTAGCCGGACACGCGCATATGATTAACCCCTTATTGATGAACAATCCCGACACGTGCCTAGGATTTAATTCGGTAACAGCTTTAAGAACTAGAAAGACTCAACCCTAATCAACAAGATCAACAAGCGTGATTAGGCCCATAACATTGATAATCTGTCATTAGAAAAAGTTATTGGAATCCTTACAAACATCGAAATGAATCTTTTAAGAGTTAAGCAAGAAAGAAGCAAAGGATTGGCATTACAGGTGGAAAATGAATCAGATGAAATGAAGACTTGGTACTACTCACATGAAATTTTGGTAAATGGCTAAAAAGAATGAAAAAGGATAGACTCAACTTTTGACAATATAGCGAAAGTTCATCGAGTAACAAGTCAAGACACAAAAGGGTGAACGGAAGGCAAGGAGAATCCAATGTCATGAATGTCAAGGTTTTGGACACATTAAAGCTGAATGTGCTAATACTTTGAAGAAGAGAAAAGGAAAATCCTTCACGAGCACCTGGAGTGAAAATGGTTCCAATACTGAATATGGAAACAAAGAAGAAATTGCTAATGGTTCTGCATTAGTTGCCCTATATAGCAAAAGTCCAGTTACTTGCTTAACAATAACTAAGAAGGAAGTAACTGAAGTCGAAAAGGGGGAAATCGGGAAATTTCGAAAACAAGCTACCTCAAGATCGAATATCAAATTATAACAGTGACGGAAGTGGCCAAGATGATAAAAAAAGGGAATATTTACAAGGATTACAAAGCTACGTATGAAAAATGGGTGAAAACGTGTAGAAAGAATGAAAGATTGAAGGAAGAGAATCTCTCTATTAAGAACACTATACAAGAGTTAGAAAAGAAGTTGATGATGACATCGGATGAGCTTGGTGAAGCTAGAATGAAATTGATAAGTACTGAAAAGGGCTTGAGAATGTTGAATGGAGGCACAGAAAAAATTAGATAAGTTGATAGAAACTGGTAAGGTTAAAGGGAATTTTGAAGGCATAGGCTATAAAGGTGAGTGCTCGAATGTGAATGAAGAAAAAATTGATATGTCCAGATCAATCCAAGAGGTAGAAACATCAAAAAAGAATTGAAGATTTGTACCCACATGTCATTTTTATGGGGTCATTGAACATATAAGACCAAGATGTTATTAGTTACTACAGATGTTGTTTCAAAGAAGACAAAGTCGAAAAAGTATACATCCTTGACAAAAATTTCAACATCAACTTTCAGTACTGAAATCTACTTGGGTAAAAAGAAGTGAATTGCAAGCTCTCGTAGTTGGTACATCAATGAAGGCAACTTTGCAACATGGTTGGTATTTTGATAGTGGATGCTCACGCTATATGACGGGGGAAAAGACTTACTTAACTGATTATCAGAATTGTATGGATGGTCATGTGACCTTCAGAGATGGAAAGAAAGCTTTCATGATCAGTAGAGGAACATTATGCGTGGATGGTTTGCCTCCTCTCAAGAATGTGCTCCATGTCGATGGATTAAAAGCAAATTTGGTAAGTATAAGCCAACTTTGTGATGATAGTTTGCTAGTTAAATTTACAAGTGATGAATGCAGGGACTTACCAAACAAGGAGAATATATTGTGAGCGGAAAGCGATCAGTCTACAATTACTACATGTTGCAAGTCATGAATACATGTAGGTCAGCTACTCACGAGAATCACATTGATTTATGGCATCAAAGGCTTAGGCACATAAATTTTGATCTTATCAGCAAATTGACAAAATTAAAGGTTATGAAGGGTCTAGCCAAAATGAACAAAGAAGGAAAATCAATTTGCAGTGCGTGTCAAATGGGAAAATAGCTAAGAGTGCCACATAAAAAGGTTAGACATGTTACCTCATCTCGTATACTTGAATTAATTCACATGGATTTGGTCGGTCCAACACAACATGACAGCATTGGTGGAATGAGATATTTTCTAACTTGTGTTGATGATTATTTGAGATATACTTGGTTATCATTTTTTAAAGAAAAATCAGATGCTTTTAAAGATTTTAGAAGCCTATGTGTGCAGGTCATGAATATAAAAATTTTGACTATATTGAGAATTCAATTGGATCACGGAAGAGAATTTGAGAATACAAGCTTTAATGACTTTTGTGATGAGTATGGCATCATACAAGAATTTCAGCACCCAAAACTCCACAACAAAATGGAGTTGCCAAAAAGAAAAATAGAACACTTCATGAAATGGCTAGATCTATGTTGAATGGAAGTTGAGAATTCGATTGGATCACGGAAGAAAATTTGAGAATACAAGCTTTAATGACTTTTGTGATGAGTATGGTATCATACAAGAATTTTCAGCACCTAAAACTCCACAACAAAATGGAGTTGCAAAAAAGAAAAATAGAACACTTCATGAAATGGCCAGATCTATGTTGAATGGAAGTAAAATGTCTATGCGATTTTAGGCCGAAGCGGTTAACACAATATGTTACATATGTAACAGCGTGTATCTTCAAAGCTTTTTGAACAAGACATCCTATGAACTTTGGAATGGAAAGAAACCAGATGTAGGTTACTTTCATATTTTCAGAAGTAAGTGTTATATTCTTAGAGATCGAGAACAACTTGGAAAATTCGAGAGCAAAAGTGATGAAGGAATTTTCATTGGCTATTTAACTCATAGTAAAGCTTACCGAGTGTACAATCAAAGAACCAAGAAAGTGCTAGAGTCTATAAATGTTGTGATAGATGATGTATCATTGTTGAATGGTCAAGTGGCAGAAGAAAAACAACATAACCGACCATCCGAACCAGCTGAAACAAACAACGAGACAAGATTGAAGAAGTTCTCATATCCGCAGTTAGTTGCTGCTGAGGAAGTAACTACGCAAACTGAAGAACCTTCAGTTACTTCAGAGGATTACTCAACCAAAACAATGGAAGCGAAAAGTATTCTTTTAAATACTTGAAACTCGAGAGCAGCTGAGTTGAATCGAGACTCTTCATCTCAAATCCGAAGAAATCATCCAATAGAAAACGTCATTGGAGATGTTAGCGAAAGGAAAAAAAGAAAAAGAAAAAGAAAATATTATTATTAAAAAAAAGAGTGTCTTTCATCCGAGGGATTCAAAATCCCTAATTATATTTAACGCCTATCTCCTTATACCACCGTCCTCTCTTCACATCCCACCTCTGCACCTACTCCTTCAATTCAGCATCTCTATCGCAGCTCCACACAAGACGACGTCGTCCCCCTTTGTTTATGCTCCTTTACTCAATCAGACCATCACTATAACGGCTTCACAACAGACGGCCCCGTCAACGTTTTCCAAAGTCAGGCCACAATCAAGTCCTCTTCATCTTCAGTTTTCTCAATCACAACACATCCAATGGCATCTTTCTCTTTGTGGGCGTCAGTTTTGTGTCGTCTCCCATCTCAAGATCTGGATGTGACACTAGTTTATTTTTTATCGTGGAGTAAGACCCATTTTGGTATTGTTTTCGTTCACTTCAGATTGTTCCAGCTTGTTTATGGTTGGAATCTACTAGTTTGTGGTTGAAATTTGAATGATTGATAGTGGTTAGACTTTGACTGATTGTGGTTGGAACCTACTGATTTGCGGTTGAAATTTGAATTCTTGATTGCAGATTGGACTTTGACTGATTGTGGTTGATTTTTGATTGATTGTGGTTGGAGTAATTGATTGTGGTCAATAACTATGGGAAAAACAAGGAGAAGATTTTATCTTCGGTTTCTGACAAAAAGGCAGTAGCTCTGACACGACGCTCAAGTCGATTACTATTGCATCCAACTTCCGGTAGGAGTTTCACTGGGGCTAGATCCTCTTCAGCAGCTCCTATTGACATTCCTGACACTGCCTCCATTCAGGATACAGCAGATCCGGATTATGATGTTACACAAGTAATATTGTCTATGGTTGAAGAATCAGCTTCAGATTCTGACGCAACTCCTACTGCATCTGCTCCACCAATAACGCCTCCTACGGCCCCTGCGAAGCGTACAAAGATGAAATGTCAGAAGATAGTTTGCCCACCTACCTCGCCATCAATCCTCTATTCGTCTGACAGTGGATGATGCCATTTCTTTCAAGTTTTACACATCAACAACAAAACTGAAATGGACTAGTCTCACTAATGCTGGGTTTGTTTTTGATAGACCAATCAATTTGGATGAATTTCAACAACATGGATTGCATACTTTATTATTGGAACAATCTTTATTGCAAGCCTCCTTGCTTCTGAAGCATTATGACTCTGATCTGGTAAAGGAATTCTATTCCAACTTATCCTGTGACATTTTAAATGCGGATGCTCTGACTTATGGCGTAGTTTATGTACAGCTTCGGGTAGTTTAATTTAAGTTTGCTATTTTAAATTTATTTCTGGGGATTGATAATTTGATCAATGATCTTCTTTATGATGATGACTGGACTGTGTCAAATGATTTGATTGCTACGATATTAACTAGTGGTAAATTGACTGCATGGCCATCTAGTTCTACTCTTCGCCCTTTTATGTTAACTCAAAAATACTTCATGCCCTTTAAATTGATTGTGGCAAATTGGATGCCTAGCACGGATGTTATTTCTGTCTACTTGGCACCTACCAAGTTAATTTATGCAATTGGTATTAGCGAGAGATTCAACCTTAGCCGTCTCATTATTGAAGCAATGCTGGCTATTAAGATTAAGCCATATTCTCTGTTATATTTTCCATACTTGATCTCACAGTTTTTGTATGCCAATAAAGTTCCCAGGATTGAGTTAAGCATGCTTAAGTTGGTGGCGTTGATGAATATATCTCCTAAGATTTTTCGACAACCACGGGTGGTGGATTTGCCATATATCACTTTGAGTCCCTCAGATGCCACGAGGACAACTTCCATTAATCTAGTATTATTGTCACCTGCAACCAAATTTAAAAAAAGAAACCAACTTCCTGCAATACAAATTAATGTAGTAGCGGAAAGTAGGGATCGTTTCCACGAGAAATTATAATGGTAAAGATTATACGAGTTCAAAACTAAAACAAATTAGGCGGTGGGATTGATTCACGTAATTTAAGATTTAAAAATAACAAAAACTGAAATTAGACGAAAAAATTCAAATCTGGAAATTCAGTAAACAAATCTTAGTTTCGGGTCACTGACGTTGTTACACTAATATGGATACTTGATATAAAATTTAGCTCATCAACAAACATTCATTGGGGTGATGTTTTCTCTTAAGTGTAAATGAATAGAAACATATATTCTAAGCATTCTTATTAATCAACAACTTAGATACAATCTTAAGTTCAATTGAGTAATAGCTTTAAGAACTAAGAAACCAATGAACAAGACAACACATATACGACATACATTTAATCAAGATGAGTTTCTTCTTAGAATTTCCAACTCTAATCATAAAGATGGTAATCCTAATTGCCATTTTTGATTAGCAAAACTAAACGTCATATTTTACTAATCTGGCTATTAAATGAATCAATTCCTAGCTACACATCCTAGAAATCAATCAATTCAATTATAAAAGCAATTCGAAAGGCACTCAATATTCATCAACAAAACAAACTTTATTGGAATATCTAACACATAATAGATGATAACATGGTTTCCCTCAACTAAGAAAAGGGATTTAGCTACTCATGTCAAAAGTGAAAAACAATAAAGAAATAGCCAAATGTAAAGTCTCCATCCCTAGTCTTTCTTAGAAAATTCGAAAATCCCTAGAGAAATACTGTAGAAATTGAAAGACCTAACTATGGCTGACCAAAACAAGAAGAAAAATTCTGCAGAAGAATGTAAAACTATCCCTAAAGTGGTCTACATGAACAGTAACGTAAATTTCCTTTTATCTCCTTTGATCTCCTACTTTTCTTCATGATCTTTTGCAGATAATCTTCCCCCAAATTCAGGTTGTCGATCCCCATCAATAAGGATGTAATATGATTCTCAAAATTATAAAAATCTTAAGTGAATCAGATCTGCATTTAAAAACTGATCTTGCATATAGTTTTTGTTCATTACACGTGCCCATGCTTAGTCACTGAATTTCCTGTGAGTCTTAGGAATTCGAATTATTTTAACTTTCCTTACATCTTTTTCATTCAATTTCATCTTTCAAGGGTTGAGAATCATCTGAGAACAATTAAGAAGCAAATCCATCAATTTTGAATAATAATTTCAACACATGAAAGAGATTTATATACAAAATTAGCACAAAAATGGCAACTTAACAAATTCCCCCACACCAAACCTTTGCTCGCCCTCGAGCAAATATACCAAACCACTACACTCTATCAATTCGTCCTTCATAAGATTAAGTGCACACAATCTGTTAACTTGGGCCAGCAAGACTGAGGTTGCAACATACATCATAACCACTTTTCACCAATACAAATAAACAAAGTCAAAATAAGACATCTTTGTTCAAAAGGCAAGTATGAAACCAAAGTAAATTCTTCTCACAGATTTCTCTCTTACGCTCAAGTGTTTAAAGTCAAAGTGTTTCACTCAAATCTCCCTCTAATAGATTGCACTACCATAGGCTTGCAAATTCACCAATTATTATTCATTCGAATTACTTGAGCTCATAAATCATAAGGACTTTGTTATGGGTTGTAATGAGGCTAGGTTCATAGGTAAGGTAAAAAAGACAAATGGTTAATCACAAGCATTCATAAAGCACCAAGTAAAAGGGACGCTCGAATTAAAATTCTGAGATAAATACATGAATACAAAGGACTACAACTACTTATTGCTAACTAATGCTACTATGCTTTATTCTTTTTCTTTTTCTTTTTCTTTTCTATTCTTTTGTTTATTTCTTTTTCTTTTTTCTTTTTCTTTTTTTCTTTTTTCTTTCTTCTTTCTTTCTTTTTCCTTTTTCTCCCTTTTCTTTTCTTTTTCTTTTTTTCTTTTCTTTTTTTTTACTTGACTAACGCTAAGAACAAAGGAGAACAATAAAAATAAGAGAAAATAATAGCAACATAAATTAATAAACACATGAGTAGAAGTACCTATAAAAATATCTCAAAATACAATACAGAACAAAAGTCCCAAATTACTCAGTAATTCATTCAACTTGTGATAGGGTAAGGCTAATGGGATTTTTGGGTTTTAATATAAGGTGATTAATTGACAAACAAACAAGGTTAAAGACTCAAAAGTGTTTGCAAGGGGAAAATAACTCGGTGGGTCATTTAAGCTAAAAGGTGTAAAAACAAAGAAAGGCTTTAATCATTTCCTTAAACCATGTAATCAAACAATTTCAATTTGGTTCAGTGCAAGTTCTGAAGGCAAACCTGATTAGAGGGCATCACACAATACAACGAAATAGAATGAGATAAAGATGATGTCATTAAAGCTCAAATCCACTCACAGTTTTAATTCAACAATTCACCTTAATTCCACAAACTACCTAATCACTTAAATGTCAAAATTTTGACTAATGTTTACAGGATGAATTATTACAATCAATCCGTATGATTCACTTTAGACTCACATAGCCCAATTTAATTTCATGCATACATTCAATCTCATCCAAACTAATATGATAAAGCTTGATGGCTTATCTTGCATAATCAATATGCAAAAATCGAAAAGAATCACACACAAAAACCAAAAAAGAGTCACACATAGATACCCCAATTCCTTCCCCCACTTGTCCTCAATGTTAGGACATAAAATTAAAGAAGCAAAAATATAAAAGAAAAGAGGAAAGAATGCTTATCTATTTGTGAATTCCGAAATCATGGTGTTGATGGGTGCGGAGGTTGGAATCCTTGATACTCTCAATAAGCCATCAAATTATGCTCCATGCGGTGCATTTGGTGCTAGAGGCGACTAAGGCGGTCATCCAAATTGGTTTGGGAAGGTTGGTGACTACTTGGTGCAGCTGTTGAAACCTGATTTCTTGTAGCTAATTCCCCCACACCTGAACCATTGCTTGTCCTCAAGCAATAAATCAAATGCTTCACTCAAACAATTATAGTCAAGAGTTAATAGTTAATCAAGCACACAGAATTCCATCAATTCTTTCAATCCAATTCACTTAGTTTAACTCTATCATGATCAAAAACAAGTTACTCACATGCAAGCACATAGTCAGTAAAATAGTCACTCAAGATGCATAATATCTAGCATTTAAGCCATTTTGCATTTGTTATCACATAAACAAGTTAAGGATGCTCAGTACGACACAAATACAAATGAAAAGAAATAATACAAGCAGAACAAAAATATCTCAAAAACAAAAGAACAATGATGCTTCTTATTTAATAACACAAGACAAAGACACTTTTGATCAACAATGTAAAAACAAAGATAGTTATCTCTTCTTCTTTTTGGTTTTTCTTGTTTTATTTTATTTTCCTTTTTTGACACTACATTCTAAGCATCCCATTCCGCATTCATATGACAAGCTATACAAAATGCACTTAAATACCAAACATCATACACAAGAGTCACCAAATATATGCAAGGCACACAAAGGAAAAACAAAAAACAAAAAACTTTGAAGTTAGCATCATTTCAAGATTCAATCAAAGTTCCTTAAATCAAAAGCATCAACATCATTCTTATACCACAATTAACTATTAACTAAAGACCGAAATCATTCAAGTTTCTACATTCTCATCATCACCATCAAACTCACAACAATCCAAATGTGCAGAAATTTCACACTTGCCCCACCCCCACACTTAGAGTGGGCATTGTCCTCAATCAATAAAAGCACAAAAGAGGGATGGGAATAGAAGTTCTCCCTTAGATTAAAGACGACATATGCAGCTTTGAAATGGATGATTGCAGCTTCCTTTTCAAATGCCTACAAACAAAACAAAATAAAGAAAACAAGTCAAACACTCAAAGCAAACACTCAAGAGATATGTATAAAAGAGAAAAACACACAAAAGAAAGGGATACGAATGGGGTGTCTCCCATCAAGCGCTTATTTAAGGTCATAAGCTTGACCTTTGGCATATGTACATCATCCATTATCGAATGGATGCTTAAGTCCAACAGGAAGCATGATCAAACTCCGTAAGGAGCCTAGAGCACCTTCCCTTGAAGTCGGCCCCTTCTCAGCATGATGTTCTATGACTTCTGATGAGTGGAACTTCATCATTTCACCATCATACTCTAATGTCCACTCGTCTTTTCGGGCATCACCCTTCTCACATTAGGATGGTCTTTGTAAAAGTAACACCAATGGGTGTGGAGACTCGACATCCTGCTTGCCACCTTCTATCTTTAACTCACTTTTCCATACCTCATTCAACTCATATGTGATTAGCAGCTATTCTTCTTCTTGCTTCTCTTCTTGTTCTTCTTCTTCTTTTACCTGTAAATAACTAGAAAAAGGAAATGAAATTCGGTTAGCGATAACAAGAACTGCATCGCTTACCTTAATAGGTTGCACATCCTCCATCTTTTCTCGGACTATAACCTCTTCCTCTCCTAACTCTGCTTGCTCTTCCTTCTTTGCCTTGGCAAATTGACTCAAAAAAAGGGGTCGAACAACCATATTCTGTAGAGTTGTTTGCGTCATTTCTGGTTGTCGTATGTCTCTTTCTTTGCTTCTTCTTCTACCTCTCTTCTGGAAATTTTTGGAAGTGATTCTTGCAATTCCTTACCACTCCGCAATGTGATAACCTTCACACTTTATTTGGGATTGATTTTCGATTGTGCTGGAAAATTTCCAGAATTTCATTCTTCCAATCTATTTATGGCAGTTGCCATTTGGCTTATTTGATTTTCAATATTTTGGATACTTGCTTTAGTATTCCGTTGAAACATCAAAGTGCTAGTGGCCAAAGATTGAACCATATCTTCCAAAAAAGACTACCTTTGGAATTGGATGTTATGTGTTGTTGTTATCGAGGCACATATGGTTGTCTAAATTGTTAGAAATTCATGGTAGCTTGCAGTCCTTGAAGATTCTCATAATGCAAATTCGGATGATTGCGCCAACTCGGATTATAGGTGTTGGAAAATAGGTCATATTTCTTTTGATTCGGTCCAGCAAAACCTCCCTCGGCATTCATCTGTTCTGCATTTTCTTCTTGCAAAACCGGACATGTGTCAGTAGAGTGTCTTAACATCAAACATATTCTACATACCTTTTCTTCTTCTTTCTTTGTAACCGCAATTTTTCGCACCAAGGATGTAAGGTCATTACCTCATTCACACTTTTTGATCCATACCCAGTACGTATCCCGAATTGTTGTGTAGTAGAAGCCATATTTGCTACCAAATACCTCGATACTTGCGTTGCTATGGATGTGAAATCCACTACTTAATGGTCAAACCTAAAAGTAGCAACAGATGGAAACTCGTCATCATAATAAGGATAAGATGAAAAATCATAATCAAAAGCATACTGATAATGAGCCATGTTACTAAAAGATCGAAAAATTAGGAAAAAACTGTGAAACTAAAACAAATAGAAGACAAGGTAACTAAGAGCAACGAAACTAAAAATAAAAACAAAAACATCACTAAAAAATCGTTAAGAAATTTCCTAGTAACGATGCCAAAATTTGGTACTGTTGACCCTGCAACCAAATTTAAAAAAAGAAACCAACTTCTTACAGTACAAATTAATGTAGTAGCAGAAAGTAGGGATCGTTCCCACAAGAAATTTTAACAATAAAGATTATACGAGTTCAAAACTAAAACAAAATGGGGGGGGGGGGTGGAAGGGGGGTGT
>JAOTAX010000003.1:12661026-12673021 GCA_025629825.1 Erythroxylum guanchezii | reverse complement strand
TTGAAGTAGTTTCGATTGTGTATGTTCATATTGACTCCCTTGTTAAAAGGGTTAAGTTGGAGGAATAAGTTGTTTTGATGTTTGACTGTTGTGGGTACGCCACCCTTGTAGGGTGATGCCTAATAAGGGTTCATGAAAATAACCCTGCAAGGAAATATGTATGCTCAAGTTAAGTGTGATGATATTCGCAAAAGTTGGGTTCCGAAACAAGCGGGATCCAACATTTATGGTATCAGAGAGAGAGTTGGAGTCTAGAATCAAGCGAGGTCCAACAGCTATAATTATGTGCTAGTTTTTGAAATATGATTGCCTTAAATTGACTTTGTTTATATTTACTTGAATGATTAACTTTGGGGTGTTAAGTGTTAAAAAATGTTTAACTCTTGAAGTATGCACTATTTACTATTGTGAGACTTGGAATAAAGAAGATTGATTAGTTGGCCAATTGATTGCAATTGTAGATTGCCGTGGACGAGCAAAAGATTGGTGTGGGGGAATTTAATAAATTATTTTTTTTGGGCTAACTTTGGATATAAATCTCTTTAATGTGTTGAAATTTTTATGTGGACTTGTTTCTTAATTGTTATCAGGTGATTTTGAACACATGGGAGTTGAATTTGAATCAAAAAGATGTAAGAAAAACAAACGCAATTTGAATTTCTGACTGGCAGAAAAGTTTTTGACTAAGTACGGACACGTGTAAGGGAAAAGTTTATCACCAAAGTCTGATTTGAAAGGGGATTCGATAAAGTTAAGATTATAATTATTTTGGGAATTAATTTGTTTTTCCTTATGTGGGGATCTGCTACTTGATTTCGAGGGGGAGTGTATCTGATCAAATAAATTTAAAAAGGGAGGACGGCCCCCTCTGACCATTTGTTGTTCACATTCTTGTTTTATTTTAGAGAGTTTTTTTTAAGAAAAAAGATAGATGTGGAGAGTACACGTTCTATTATTCTTCTATCAAGTTTCATCACTGTTATGAGTAGTTAAATCCTTCTTCTTGGTTAAAGGAAACCAACGTTATCATCTAGTATGGGTGAGATTTTCTGAATAAAGTTTATTTCATTGACTAATATTAAGTGTCTTTCGCATTACTTTTCATAATTGAATTGATTGATCTTTAGGATACGCAACTAGGAATTGATTGATTTAATTTACAGCCAAATTAGTAGGATTTGATGTTTAATTTTCCTGATCAAAAGTGGCAATTAGGACTACCATCTTTTACATTAGGAATTGAAAATTCTAAGAAAGATATTTATCTAGATTAAATACATATCGTTTGTGTATTGTCTTGCTCATTGATTCTCTTAATTCTTAAAGCTATTAATAATTAAACTTAAGATCGTATATAAGTTATTGGTTAATAAGAGTGATTAGAATACATGTTTCTATTCATTTAATCCTAAGATAGAACACCATTCAATGAGTATTTGTTAATGGATTTAATTTAAATTTGTATCAATAATCCATACTAGTTTGATAACGTAAGTAACTCGAAACCAGGGTTTGTTCATTAATTTTCCATATTTGATTATTTATGTTTATTTCTAATTTTTATCAATTTTAATTCCTTAGAATCACGTTATTTATACCCCCCCCCCCCAAAAAAAAAATATTTGTTTTAGTTTTAACTTATGAAACACTTACCAATAGAGTCCTCGTGGGAACGATCTCAACTCTTCATTAACTACATATATTATTATTAGAGTTGGTATTAATTTAGTAGCAGGCAAGAACATTACCACTTTCTAATCTTTAATCGAGAGAAGATATAAGTTGTAAGATTATCTCTTTTATCTCGTTTCCCTATAACAATGGTTGTTAATACTAAAGTCATTAATGTAATTCAAGTGGTCCCCTAGGTTTGCCAACTCTATCTCCTTGCTCCTCCCAAAAGATAATTGCATAGTTACACCATCTTGGATGATTCATATAGGAGAAACAATGGTTTATCTATTTCTCCATAAGCATCCACACTGTTGACATCTTTATGATGGTAAGGGCAAGCTTTACGTTCATGCATAAATGGGAAGAATGTCTATACATACCGCAATGATAACATACCTCTTTATAGGTTATGTCATCATCTATCAACGTCTTTATCTATTTCAAAAGATTAGTAATTTGTGTTGCCAACTTTGAAATTATATGATTTTGTTACCAAACCTAAAATGTTACATAGAAGATAGTTAATTATACATAAACATAGCAAAATAAAAATAAAATAAAATAAAATAATAAGAACTAGGATTAATAAAATAGCAATCGAATAATCTTGGACAATAACCCCAAAAACTTGATCAAATCTTATTTGTTAGTGCATAGGTGTAACAATCATTATAACTATAGTACTATAGGGTATTGAATCCATAGGGGCTATATTACTATGTCTATTATTCCTAAACAATAAGAAATAATTAAATTGCTAAAACTATTGAAAGCAAGATAAATCAATAAAGTAAATGTTAGGGCTTCAGGGTTCACTTCTATGGAATTTCGATTATCATGCAAGATTATTTATGTAAGTTGAAATAACAATTAACTTAAAGTATCTATGCCCTCTCTCGAGGCACACAATTATATTCAATTAGGCAACTATCACCTCTTGGTGCATAATTCAACCTAATCAAATTCATTTAACATAGCTAATTTATTTAGTTCTCACAATAGTATAGGGTGCTTCCATTTTTTTAACACTAAAGTGTATGTTCTCTTAGTACACCTATCATATTTTACCTCTTGGTCCTTCATACAATCCGTAAGATTGAATCTATAATGATCAAATATATACTCAACAATTAAGAAGAAAAAGAATAAATCTAACTAAACAAATATCAAATTATGCATTAGTAATCAAGAGATCCATCATAAGCTACATCCATATACCTAAATAATGATTTAACTATTAAACATAATAAAAGTATAACAAAAACAAAATACTCTTAACATAAAAGAAATAAAGGGGAAAATGAACTAGAAAAGTTGTCACATACTCTTGTAATCTTGCTTCAAATACCTCCTTGATTCTAAGAAACCTAATACTAGAAAGCTTTTAACAACGAGGTTATCACCAGCATGCAAACTCCTCTACAAAGAACCATAAAAGAGTTCTAAAGTGATTAAACTTATAATTTCGCAGTCCTTAGAGTGCTTATTACAAGAATTGGCACATGTTATACTTGTAGACTTGCACTGATTTTGTTTTTAGACCTGCATTGATTTTATTTTAGATCTTTTTGGGTACAAATATGATAATTCTAGTTCCATTTTCACTTTATTTCTATCACTAATTTTGTTCTAAACAAAAAATATAACAAACACGGATCAAACACAGAATTATGCTAGTTCAGTGTTTGACTACTACTCCCATTTTTCCTAGGATTTTGATATCTTTGAATTGGAATCAATCTTTGATTTTCTCTATAAAGTTGTTACTTCGAGTTATTTTTTAAATGTCTCTAAAATTACCTTAATCAGATAACTATAGAGAAAGTTATGCAAAATTTTGTTATCACTTTTTAAAATGATTACTTACGAGAAAATAAAATAAATATAAAAAACATCATATAATACCATATAAAACATACTATAAAAATGCTAAATCACAACTAATTTAGCTTTTAGAAACATGCAAAATATGGACCTATCAATAGCCACAATATTACAAAAGCAATTATAGTCATATTTTATAATTTAAAATTGCTGAAATATAGTAATGGTTTACAATAATGATGTACAATAGTAATATATTTTTTATAATTACGCCTTTAATAAGCAATTTATCGAATCCATTTCAAATCTACCATGAAAAGTAAGTATTAGTTAAAAGTGTACCTCTTATATTTCAGTAATTGTACTTTAAGGAGTCGTTTCATTAACATGATTATAGATTTTAAAATTCTTGACTTGGAGTTCCTTCTCAACTTTGGAATAAAGAGAGAAGTCATGTGAAGATTGATATTGATATAGTATAATTTTGATGGCCTTAAATTCTTTGGGCTTGACTAAGAAAATTAAAGCTTCACCGACACCCAATCTAGGACTAACAACAAATTTTACTCACACAGAATTAAATTTCGACGAGCATATATAAAAATAAAAGTTATTATTTAAATTTAATTAATTAAATAAAAGAAAAAATCATAACAAAATGAATATTACCTTATGACTATAATTTTAAATTTAAATTAATAAAAATTATAAATGAGATTGTATCATTTTGGAGGAGGAGAAGAAATTCAAAAGCATTTAAGTGGCTAAAAAATAAATTAAAATTTATGTGAGAATAAGTTAAGCTTTTTTTATAACGACAAAAAAAATAAAATAAAAAAAATAATTTTTGTACAGAAATAAGATATGAAAGAGATTCTAAGAGTTTCAACTCCTCTTGATCATGGAAGATATCTGAGGTTGCCCTCTCTTATGGGCAGAAACAAGAAACAGGTATTCTCTTTTCTAAAGGAGAGACTGAAAGGGAGGCTTTGTAGTTGTAGAAACTGTTTTCTCTCTCGAGCAGGAAAGGAAATTCTTCTGAAAACAGTTGCCCAAGCTTTGCCCAATTACTGTATGAATGTGTTTTTGATCCCAATTACAACCTGTGATGCACGTCAAAAGATGCCCCGAATGCATTGGCTAACATGGGATAGAATGTGTAGGTCAAAACTAGAAGGTGGTCTTGGTTTTCTAATGTTACACTAATTCAATTTGGCAATGCTAGCTAAGTAGGGATGGAATTTAATCCATAAACCTTCTTCTCTTCAACCACAAATTCTCAAAGCTAAGTACTTTCCCAAGACTTCTTTCCTGGAAGCAACGAATGGATATAATCCTAGTTTTATTTGGAGGAGCATGTTATAAGCTAGAGATTTGCTCGCTATCAGCACACGGTGAAGAGTCAAAAATGGAGAGATTATCTCAATATGGAATGACCCTTGGTTACTGGGAGATGCAGATTTTTTTAATACAATCACCAGTAGTAGAGGGTCTTGAATATTTGCAGGTGAATGACTTAATGCTAGCAGATGGGAAGGCATGGGATCTAAAATTCATACGAAGCCTTTTTTGTAATATTGATGTGGAGAAAATACTTTCAATTCCTTTGCATATGACAAACCATCAAGATAAGTTGATTTGGCATTTTACTAAAGATGGTTTCTACTCAGTTAGGTCTAGTTATAGAGCAGCCCTTAAATAGTTAAGCACCACAGTTTTTAAGGAGCTTGCCGACCCGTGGAAGAAGTTGTGGCATCTACCAATTCCTCCCAAAACAAAGGAATTTCTTTGGAGAGCATATAGAGGGATTATTCCGATGAGAGAGGTCTTAAAACGACGAGGAATGACAATTGAAGAAAACTGTCCTTATTGTGATAAGGCTGAAACAATTTCTCATGCCTTGCTAGGCTGTGACCATGCTCGAGCATGTTGGGTTTTATTAAATTTATATCTTATTGCTCCAAATTTTATTACCTTTTTGCAGGATCTCTTGACTGGCCAGTTAGATGCGGTGAGTTGGGCTTGTGTACTTCTATGGCACTTATGGAAAGCCCGAAATTCTTTCATATGGCAACATAAAAGATTAAATCCCAGAGCTATTGTCGCATCTTCAAACAGATTTCTTGAAGAGTGGAAAAATGCCCAAACTCAGGCTAGCAATTCTAGTACACCAACGGGTGCTGACGAACCTATTGTTCGTTGGTCAGGCCCAACCGTTGGAGCTGTGAAGTGCAATTTTGATGCTACAATTCAATCTGCTTAGGGGACAAGGTCATATGGCGTAGTAATAAGAGGAGAAAGAGATCAGTTTGTTAAATGTCTCTCTGAGTTTTCTCGTTCACATTATACTCCTCTTTTTGCTGAAGCTATCGCTTTCAAAGAAGCCTTATTTTGATTGATACACTCTGGTTTTACATCAGTGGAGGTGGAAATCAATTATCTTCATTTAGTGCAGCGGTTCCATGGATCAAGCAATAACACCAATGAGCTGGGAGTGATCCTGGAAGAGTGCAAAGTCACTGCTATTGTTTTTCAATCCTTTACTTATAAATGAATTATAAGGCATGTAAATATAGTAGCCCACTTATTAGCTAAATCAGTTACTAGATATCCCAATAGGCTTAGTTGAAAAATGCTCCCAGATATTTTATTAGACACTCTAACTTGTGATGCAGTTTTATTTCAATAAATAAATTCGGCTTCTTCGAAAAGGAAAAAAAAAAAGATTCGAATAATTCATCTATACTATTAAACCAATATTATAACACGACATCGGACTAATGACTGAGCATTTAGAGGTAGCCAGGTTGTATTCCTTCAAAGTGAAGTTGCTTTTGCCTTATTACATGTGGCGTTTTATTAGCGCTCCATGGTTCCATCTCGTATTATAATGTGATAGGTTCCTTCCTTCTTTTACCCGAATTAGATGCTTAAGAGTTGATGACAATGACACCACTAATGCTAAGGTAAAGCGTGCTCTGACAGCGGATTCACCTACCAATACCATTTCAACATCCAGAGTTAGAATGTCAATCATCGTTACAGCTTATACACATTAAAAACGATGTTTGGTATAAAGTAATAGGAATTCTAATTTTACGTTACATTAGAAGTAGGATGATTTAATTAAATCGCGAGATAAGCATTGAAGCTGTTAGCAGTCAGGTAAAAACAACTTTCTCTTCCCGTCCTTATGTGGATTATAACATTTCTCTCAACATGGCAACCAAAAACAAAAGAATAAAAGAATAAAATGGTAATTTAAAAATGAAGATACAATCGTTTTTAGAAGATATTTCTGCTTCCTCAACTTAACTTACGCTTGGATTCCCATTCCTTAACATCCCAAAAAGCAACCCTGAAGGAAACAGACCACGATATAGAACTTTCGAGTATGCAGATATCAATGCTCTTAATATTGGCCATATGACACAAAAACAAAAGGCAACAGAGAATACGTGAACAGATGTTACATAAGCAAAATCTTCTGTGCATGGGAATCATCATATCTAGATGCTCCACCATTTGTAAGACTCAATTTTAGTTGCTACTTCATACCTAACGACCCATTTTTACCTTCTTTAGGAATTTGTACAGATTTTTAGGGAAAACTGAAAAAAAAAAAATCCCATGTGCTTGAAGTGATAAATGAGTGAAGTCCAGTTATTAGAAGCAGAATATGCATATCAGAAATTAACATCGTCACTAGTGGGAATCATTACCTAACATCAATGAAAAGGACGATCAAGTTGATGAGCAAGCTCTATAGGCTTTAAGAAGTTCTTTGCAAACTATGATTCCAGGATCCATATGACAATAGCAGGTCAAATTAGAGAATCATATTCCCAGCAAGGGAGAAGAACTCTCCCACTACCTGGAAAACCTATATAAACGACTCCCGCCAACCAAGTATGTTCAAGCAAAAGACTGCCGTAGATCTTCAGTACAATTCCTGCTCCAAACGTCAGCTATGGATCGTTCGCAATTTTTGCGACGAGGAAGAACAATGAAGATAAGCTTGTCTAATCCGGGCTACTCCCCTGACTTTTCAGCAAAAAACCCATCTCGGACTGTTGTGGAAGTGAACTCTACAGGCCAATGGAAGGCCTACATGGAAGCCTCCAAAGAGAGCAACAAGCTGGTAATGTCTCTGCTTCCATGTTCTTTGCTTTTCAGCAGTTGATCAGATTGTAGTTCTTGCACTTTATTTTTTTTTCTGGTGTTGAAGTTGGTGATTGAATTTACCGCTACCTGGTGCGGACCTTGCAAGTTGATGGAGCAAACCATCTCAGAGTTTGCTACTATGTACACAGACGTTGATTTTATCAAGATTGATGTGGACGAGTTACGGGTATCACTCTCCCCTGCTTGTTGCCACACCTTAATTGCTACCAATATCCTCTGGTTATCTTAGATTTGCGCGATTTGAAACAGGGTGTTGCTCGCCAACTCAAAGTGACGGTAATGCCAACATTTGCGCTGGTCA
The DNA here is from genome assembly GCA_025629825.1 of Erythroxylum guanchezii. Taxonomy (NCBI): domain Eukaryota; kingdom Viridiplantae; phylum Streptophyta; class Magnoliopsida; order Malpighiales; family Erythroxylaceae; genus Erythroxylum; species Erythroxylum guanchezii. Next base: position 12,665,037 of record JAOTAX010000003.1, on the reverse strand, counting down.
AGAAAGGGCAAGAAGTTGTCAGGGTAACAGGTGCCAGGAACAATGAACTGCAGAATATGATTGAGCAACATAGAAAATGATAAATATGCACTGGGGGTCTCAAATTCTGATGCCAAAGGAAATGCCCTCAAAATTTGGTCCAAATGAGTGTCATAGGAGACCAAGAAGCAGATAATAAATTGAAGCTCTCTTACTATTACTTCTATTTTTCACAATTCAGTAGCTTATCTTGTCTCATCAATATGCCCAGTGGTGCTCATGCAACGTGACAGGAAGAGTGTCAGAAATTGCTCCGGTACTTGAAAATTAAAGATTTAAAGTACACGAGCACAGTATCCGCATCATCTCAAGCTCCCAAAATGACTTCATTAACCTAAGTAGACCTGTTTAAAATATATCTTCCTACCAGAAAAACGAAGCCTACTTCCATGGATGGGATGGCACTTGCTGGAGAATATTAATTACGAGCATAAGGAAAATTGGTGTTTTGATCTTGTTACTCAACGTCTACCGTGTTTCACAAGTAATAAAACAGGAAATCTGTTCTTGATAGAAGTATGGTTTCAACTATAAATCTTTCGTACGGAATCAGAGTTGCCTTATCATACATCTATTATACGCCAATAAATAAACAACAAGAAAGATGAATAAATCTAGAGAAACACTGTCAGTTTTAATGAAGTCGATCGAGACATTGCAGGTTGTTATTTCCCAGAAAGCCAATGCAAAGATTTGTTTCCCCGACTAAACGGATGGACACCATATTCCCGTTTAAAAAAATCCAATCAGAAGAAGAGATTATTTTGCAATAATCGCGGTCAAGGAACATACTGCCAATATTAGTTAAGAGGGCATCAATTTTCATTCCTACTATGCACAATCTTCCTGTAAGATAACAAACATACAGTATTTACATTCAAAAACTTGCATGAACAATCACGGTTAATGGTCGAAAAGAATCTCAGTCTTGAAATTTTTCTAAGTATCAACTCCACCAAGGACCCTTCTCAGATCAGATTTCTGTTGAGACGAGAGCCTAGACGGAAATGTCACCTCAAATTTAATTTTAAGGTTCCCTCTCTTGTTGGGTTCCTTGGAGATGGGCATTCCTTCACTTGCGACAATGATCTCATGACCTGGTTTAACGATATCTGTTACTGGGATTTTAAGATTTCTACCATCCAATGTTGTCAACTCAACTGTCTTCCCTGCAAGAGCATCAAGCAAAGAGATCTTCTGATGAAGCACCAAATCATTCCCGTCCCTCTTGAAAGTGGCATGAGGCTTCTCATCCACCACAAAAATAAGATCAACTGGCGGGCCACGAGGTTCTTGGTTTCCTTTTTCAGGGAAAGTGATCTTCGTGCCTTTCTTCCAGCCAGGTTTGATATCTATTTTCAAGATTTCCTCAATAGTCTTTGTCTTACTGCATGAGGATTAGTCTTATAAGAAATCCATGACAACAAAAGAAATCTTGACCAAACGAAAGAGGTGGCAATCAACGCAACAAGGAAATATGCACTTAACGTTACTACAACATTAGAAAAGACTCCTTACTTAATGGCAAAGCTTAAACTAAAGTCACGATATTCCTATCAATCCACAGAACAGTATGCCTTAGTTTATACTTGATCCGATGGAAGTAAACCATTGGGTTAAGTCGATTTTATTTATATCTAAGGACCAAAAGATGGAAAGATGCAGCCACATTGGTCCTGTAAAATAAACAGAGAGGGAATGACAAATGGAACAGCAGGAGGTCAACCAAATGCTGAGCTCCTTGTTCAAGGACCATTGCGAAGCAAGGAAGTTGCATTAAAGACCAAACATAAATTGGTTTCTAAATGCCTCGGAGAGATTAAGAATATAAATTTATACTAGTCTAGATCATCTTGGTTCTTGCCGTGCCCTTGCCCAGATTCAAATTAACCATAACTAACAAACTCATCACATTCAGACAACATTGTTTCTAAAAATGATCTGAACAATTTTCGTACCATCTACATCCATGTTTAAGATCTCCTCATCCAAAAGATTACGAAACAAGTCTCAGGCGTACTTCAACAAAACCAACAGACATTATCACCATAGCATGAGCATTCAATGCCACTAGCCCTACTTCAATAATACCAACAGAAATTATCAATGATAGAATGAATATCCAATTCCAACTACAAAAATTAATTACTACAGTTCCCAACTCCACAACCTTCGTCAATTCCTTTGACTTTTCCAAACTTTACGATCATTACAGGCTCTGTAAAACTACCAAAGATGATAATCTCTTTTAAATAAAGAAGAAACACAACCAGCGAGAAAATAAAAAACTAAAAATAAGTCTTTCAAAGACTAACCCGACTTCATCAGGAATAGAACGCAATATTTTCATCTTCCTCTTCGTCCCCTTATAAAGCTCCTCCAAACTACACACCAATTTGTTCTCAACCGCCGGCGCTTTCTTACTATTCACAGATTTCTTATTATTCATTTTATCTTTCGCATCCCCACCTACACTTTTCTTATTCCTATCTCGAAGGCTCCGACTTTTACCACTTCCATCAATCCCACCACCAGATCCTCCAAAAAACTCGGCGAAAATATCCTCAGCCTCTCGGCGATTGAACTGAAACTTGGACCCATCGCTCTTAGAACGGCTGTTAGGACTGGAATTAGCTGTTGGCGACGAGAACTCATACGAACTGAGCCCTGCTTCCCCATAAGCATCATAGATCTGCCGCTTCTGGGTATCGCTGAGAACGTCGTAAGCTTGAGAGATTTGTTTGAATTTGGCTTCGGCCTCCTTTTTATTGTCTGGGTTTTTATCGGGATGCCATTTCATGGCCAGTCTCTTGTACGCTTTCTTGAGGTCCTCCTCCGTCGCGTTTCGGTTCACTTTGAGCAAATTATAGTAATCAACGCCCATTCCTTTTTTCTTGAGCTTTTCGAGTCAGGAAAAAAGGAGTCAGCCAACTTTTGAATGATAGTGAGTGCGGTTTTATATAAAAGCCTGATGTTGGGTGGCACTAAAAATGTTTGATGGCGGTTTCGGTCTCTTGTTACGTGTATAGATGACACAATGGGGAAATGCGATTGGCGTGGAGGGTAGTCATGTAATAAGACAATAGAACCGGCGAGTCGGCCGTTGTCAAAGGATCCAGGTGAAAGCTTGCCCAAAGTGGTGGCGCCAACGCCGATTTTTTAAATGGGTGTTGTTCACGTAACAGCTGTGACCCAAGGAGACGAAATCAATAATTGACATCATCCTACAAAATTAGAAATTTTATTATATATAATTTAATTAGAAATTATGGTAAAAAGTCTTTTCTTTAACCAACTTGTGTTGTCACTGCTCTTGAGTTGATAAATAGAATTATATATCTAGGAATCAAGAAACATGAAAATTGGAAATGGCATCTTCTTAGTGAAGGGGGTGAGACACAGGGCTGTGGTTGTAGCAGAGAAGAAAGTAAATGACAGAACGTGCAGGGAAGTGATTAAAGTTGCTGTGTCCAAGTATCTTCTTCTTTAATCTTTCCTAAGAAATTAAGAACGGGCCAACTCACAGAATATTCTGTATTGTACGGTGGGAATTTCTTATCCTCCGCGCAAAACGACACAGTTTCAGCATATTGATCCAATTCCATCCAATCGCCATCCAACCTCACTTGTATCGTGCAAAATGGTTAACAGGTCAACACGTCTCCCTAGGACACTATCACCCTCAATGTTATAAATATTGTATTAAGTTCGGTACCGGATTGAGTTTTGAAATGGAACTATATCAGTATCAATTAATATTGAGTATCGTTTCGAGAAATTTTTTAAATTTATGAAATAGTCTTTAAAATTTTTAAAAATTACAAAATAGTTCATATTGGTATATTATACAGTTGTACTGTATACTTTACTAGTTTACTATTTATATCAACTATGATTTCAAAAATCTTAATAATAAGTAATAATGACAATTAATATGAAATAACAATAATTTTTAAATATTTTACATATAAA
>JAOTAX010000003.1:12566915-12582756 GCA_025629825.1 Erythroxylum guanchezii | reverse complement strand
GAGCTGTAGAGCTCCGATTGAGATGATTCTTTCTTCAAAACAAACTAGAGACTTAGAATTATGATTTCTTTGAAGAATTCAAATTGAAATTCTGGTTTTAAGATTTCCAAATTCTGCTTACAAATAGGAGAAATGAGTTTGAGAATGGTGATTAATCGGCATGGGCACACCATTGAACATCTTATGAGGAAATTTTTGAGATGTTATAAGAATAAGAATAAAGATGAACCGATGATAGTTGATGAGGGTAAATTGAAATAATCCTATAGGGTGATATGTGCAAGTCTTATGGTTATGATTTTCGGATCGATCGTTGGGCTTTGGAAACAGGGCCCAACACAAATACTTCATCATAATCCACTCAATGCTTTTGCTTGGAGCCTTTAGCAATGAGCCTTGCTTTATATTTCTCTACATCTCCCTTGTCATTCTTTTTTATCTTGTAGACCCATTTGACTCCAATAGCTTCATGACCTTTAGGAAGAGTTGACAATTCTCAAGTATTGTTTTTCTCTATTGCCTTGATCTCCTCCTGCATGGCTTGTCTCCATCTTTTGTCCTTCACGACCTCCCTAAAATTTAAAGGTTCACTATCTACAAGAAGATAAAAGAAATTACTTACATCAACATCATTGATTTCTTCTGTTTGTTCATAAATAACTCCTTATTTTTCATGCTCCATCACTTGAACTTTCTCCGTGCATGGACGAAGAAGACTGAGGCGTATTTTGAGAAGCAGGAGTTGTCTCTTAAATATTTATTGTGGTTTCTTGCTTTTTATCTTCAAAGTATGGGGAAAAAAATCCTAAGTGTTTTCTTCTTGTGTCTCCCAATCCCATATTACTTCTCCATCAAATTCGACATCTCTACTCACAACAATCCTTCCATTGCTTGGATTGTACAATCGGTAGCCTTTGGAATTTTGGTCATAGCCAATGAATACATGCTTAACACTTCGATCATCGAGCTTGGATCTTTCTTATCGCGGAACATGAGCATATGCTATGCTTTTAAAAGCCCTTAGATGAGCAACACTAGGCTTCATTCCATTCCACGCTTATTGCGAAGTTTGATCTTTGACATTTCTCGTTGTAGACCGATTTGACAAATAAACTACACAAGAAACAACTTCAGCCCAAAATTCTTTAGGCATGTTTTTGGCCTTCAACTTACATCGAGCCATGTTAAGAATTGTTTTATTCTTCCTTTCAGCTACTCCATTTTGTTGGGGCGATCTTGGGACTGTTATTGGGCGGTGGATTCCCTGTTTTTCATAGAAATCAAGGAACTCCTTAGATGTGAACTCACCTCCTCCATCGAACCTTAGGGCTTTAATTGTATAACCACTTTCATTCTCCACAAGTGCCTTGAACTTCTTAAATGCTTTAGATTTCTGATTTAAGAAATAAACCCATATTTTTCTACTATAATCATCAATGAAAAGTAAGAAGTATTTACTTTTACCTATTGATAATAGCTTGATTGGTCCACATACGTCAGTATGAATAAGTTAAAGTGGTGCAGTTGCTCTTATCACTGCCTCTTTTGGAAAATTCCTTCTTAAATGCTTGCCAAGTAAACATGCTTCATATAAATGATGTGGGTGGTTAACGAGGGCCTTTCACCATGTATTTATCTCCCAATGTATTGAGTGTGCCAAAATTCAAGCGCCTAATTCTCATATGCCAACACCATGCTTCATCTTTCACATCCGCCTTTAAACATGTTGCTTCGATTGTCTTGATATTCAACATAAAAATTCTATTCTTCAACAAAAACACCTTAGCAATAAGTTGCGTATGTTGATCTCTAAGCCAAAGACAGCAGTCTTTCACGTGGATTTCATATCCTTTTTCAAGAAGTTACCCCAAACTTAATTACTTTTCAATTTGGGCACATAATAGACATCATTAATAAGTCTATGGCTTCCATCTCTTGAAGAAATTAGAATGGTACCTTTTTCACGAATTTGAATCTTTGACGAATCTACAAAAGAAACGTTGCCTTCTACCTTTTCATCAAGTTCCACAAATTTGCCTTTATCTCCGCACATGTGATTGCGTGCTTCATTATCTAGGAACCATGTACTTTCATCCTTACTTGTATCATCTTTACGTGCTAGCAATAAAGTGGGCTCTTCGTCTCCTTGCTTGTTATCAACAATATTGACTTGCTCCTCAACTTAATTAGGCGTAACATAACATTCCCAAGAATGTTCCAAATTTATAACAATTGTAGCATTCAACATTAGACTTATCATATCTCTTCTCATTTTGTTTAAAATTGTAACCTCCTCTTCCTCTTCCTCTTCCTTTTCCTCTTCCTCTTGATTTTCCTTGGCCTTTATATGATTTATTGTTTCCATCATTGTTGGAGTTGTTATAATCTCCTTTACTTCTTCCTCTATAACTTCATCCTCGACCTCGACCTCAACCTCGACCACAACCATGTCCTCGACCACGTCCTCGCCCTCATTCTCGTTCTCTTCCTCTTTGATTGCTTTCTCCATCATCATCTTTTAACAAAACCTTTACTTTAAGTGCTTGCTCCAAAGGTTCTTCTTGCCTCTTCTTGATCTTGTCTTCGTGAGCTTATAAAGAGCCCTCTAGTTGTTCAAGTGTCAAAGAGTCTAGATCTTTAGACTCCTTAATGACGCAAACCACATAATCAAACTTTGGGTTCAAGGAATGAAGAATCTTCTCTACTAATCGAACATTTTCAACTTGATCTCCGTATCTCTTCATTTGATTCATAATGGCCTTCACTTGTGAACAATAATCCGAGATTGATTTGGATTCCTTCATGCTCAAAGATTCAAAATCACCACGCAATGATTAGAGTCGAATCTTTTTTACCTTATCGATTCCTTAAAAGGAACTTTGCAAAATCTCCTATACTTCCTTTGAAGTGGTTCCGTCGGCCACCTTCTTAAACATTGAATTATATAGATATTGATGGATGAGGGTTAGGGCTTGTTGATCCTTCTTCGTGATCTTTGCCAAAGCGTCCTTCTTATTTTGAGACAAATCGGTTTCACTTTGAGGTTGCATAAAACCTTTCTCTATAATCTCCCAAGCATCTTGTGAGCCAACCACGACTTTTATGCGAAGACGCCATGTTTCATAATTTTCTTTTGTGAGGCGAGGGAATTGAAATGAGTATACTCCACCATTGTTTGCCATTTCTTAAAGAACTTGGCTCTTATACTACTTTGTTAAGAAGTGATGAGGTTTAGAGATGAGATAATTATTTAGAAAAAGAAGTTATATTTCACTTGAATGATTTTAGTTCAAGTACAAAGAGGTGTTTATAGGTACAAAAATGACTATTCGTATCTAAGTACATGAACCCAAATAAATAAACTATACATGAACTCAAAATTATACATGGACCAATATTTAATTATGTAACTAATACATGAACATAATTAAACTCCTAACAACAAACTTAAACATTCATGTATTTAGACTAACTTTCAAATTACTTTTCAACAGATCGAGCAGCAGAACAAATAATCTCGAGACGCTTAAAACACTCCGAGGCAAAAATATTCGCAACAGAATCATGACAAACCACCAAATCATACAATTTTTTCACATAAGGTAAGGCTTGTAGAAGATAAATCAACAAAATTAAGTAAACGATGTTTCGCGAGGTAATGCTTTCCGGGAAGAGTAAGGTTCTTAAGCATTGTTGGTGTAGTATCAGAGCATCTGGTCTGGTGGGAAAATTTTGGCTGATAGCTCGCCCCCTCCAGACTGCATCTTTGATCTTTCTTCTCAGGTCAATCAAGAGGCTACAATAGAATATACAAGCCAAGAAGTTGCAAATTTGTGTTATCCATCCATTATGCGTGATGTTCTGATTCCTGGTTTTGTAAAATCCCTGCCCACTGACCCCAAGTGAGAATGCGTCAATTACGAGTACAGGCATAAGTATGAAATCAAGCAGCCTACTGGATACATCTAAGGGGATTGCAGGAGAAACAGAAAGGATAAGTAAACACATGAAAATGAACAAGTAATGTAAACTGATTCATAACAGCTCTTTTCAAATTCACCTACAAGCACCAAACCTTTCTAACTGTTGCCTGAGCCTAGAAGTAGTTTTGTATTTGTATTCGTTAAACCCATATGTTCAAAAATTGTGAAGAAGTGGAAAGGCCAAGACAGAAGAAATCAATTAACCTTAATCCCACAAGGATTTTGTTCCCTGTAACTCTCAAAAGTAAATCCTAATCTTTTCTGGCAACCAAAGAGAGGCATTAAGTTGGAAATGAAAGGAACATAGGCCTCAACTAGAGACTTTAAATCCATCTGAAACAGGAATTTCATCTAACATACTAATATGATACTAAAGTGCAAGAATAACGAAATCAGTCAAGTGTTGGTACTCAGTTCAGCCTATCAAAATTATGAAACCCAAAAGAACTCACCTTCGGAAGAGGTTGGAACTAGGACAACATGCATATCTGAATTGTTTGGAGGAAGTTGCAATCGAAGTGGATAGAGCTTTCCATTCAAAGGGTTTCTAGTACACACAACAACATCTTCGAGGCCTGTCTCTTCCTTCAATTTTTGAGTCAGTTCCTCAATCACTTTACCCTTAAAATGGAAAGAACAAGCCTGCATAACATCCTCGTCAACCTCACCAGTGCTCACATCCCCCACATGGTAGTATATAGTCCTCCCCTCCAACTTCGACGGGAAGTTTACTCTAGAATCAGCCGACTGCAAATCACATGCAACAAAAGATTCAACTTTGAAGCATTAATATGATCATAATCCATGGAATTAGCTAGAAGAATCAACTAAAATGAGTAAATCAGTGATCAACCTGTTGTCTTAAAAAGTTGCCAGATTTGACAGCGACAAAAGACGGCGAGTTGTTCCCAAAATCCAAAGAATCCAAATGAGAAACAGGTGGCACTGTCTTCTCTTGATGATCTGAAGACTGAATGTGAATGTCAACAACGTCAACATGCCAAAGCACCCAATCTTGTGTGGCGGTTCTATGAGGAATATCATGCGTCACTGAGTTTCTCCAAGGTGGCACCCCACCGTTAGCCCTCAAGAAGTTGCCATAACGAGTCTTGAGCTTAACCACAGCCCCTTCTCTAATAGGCTCCCACTCGAGCGACGAATCAAGCCTCGCCGGCAGGGTCTGAAACACCTTCCGACCCGTCATACCCAACAGAAAGGGTTGGTTCGATGCGGTGAGATACTTCCCGTAGCAGGACTTGAAGCGGAGTATATGCTTCGATCCAGGAACAACTTCCACCGTCCATTTAGCACTCTTGGAGGATCCATTTCGGTCTTGGGTAACGGACTCTTCATCTGCGTCGGCGACGAGATACTTATCGTGGTGGCTGCGGAGACGCACTGCCTTTGCGTTGCGGAAAAAGTCCATTCCTTGATTGGAGGTAGAAACCTGCAAGAGTAAGCAAGTTGGAACGCAGAAATGATATATCCGATCAGAGACATTTCAGAACAAGTATTTATAATGGTGTCCGAGTCTGACTAGCATTGTGGTGGTCAGCGCCAACCAGTCAGCTAATAGTAGGAACCAACGCGTGTAATTGTTAAGGGACATCAGACATGACGTGTTTTCATGGGCAATGTAGTTAGCGTCTTCGCGTTGCCTTCGTGTTCATGTTAAAGGTTTTCTTCTTTCGGGCGGGGCTTTTTTTTTTTTTCTTTTTTATAAGGTGTTTTAGGTGGATTTCAATTATGGGAAGACACCTTTAAACTATTCACATTCAAATTAACTCCTACTCAAATCAGGTAAGTTTTTTACGGGAGGTAAAATTCTGACCTTAAATTTTAAACGACTGTATATATAAAAGAGGTTCGAACTCACGACCTCTTTTAAATCAAGAGAGCCCCTTACCAACCTATTTGCGCATGAGATTTTTCGGGCGGGCTTTAGATAGACTTGCCATTTTGTCCAAACTAATTATACTTTATAATTAACTAGTCTTTAACCACGTGTGTTTCCATGTGATTGATTAACTTGGTTATGAAGTATCTGCAGCCAATCATATTTGACTATGAAAATTGAGGCGCAGTCAAAAAGAGAGATGGGGTAAGAATCTATTATTTATTATATGCTAAGTTTATATTCTTTTATGCATTTATTTTACTTTTTCACTACAACCTTGTTATCAATATCGTTAGTTCTTATGGAACAAAGAGGTAAAAATAAAACAAAAGTGTGTGATCTAGCTTACAGGGTATGTAAATCTCTACGTTTCATACAAAACCTAGAATGGAATATGAAATAGAAGCTTTATTTAGTTATATGTGTTCAGTATGTATAGATGGATTTGCATAAATGACTACTTTAGCATCAGGACTGAAGCCACCTACCTACATTGGATCATTCGAAGACAATTTGTGATCTACTTGTTCTTGATCCATATTTCTTTATACTTATCTGAATTTGACCTCTTTCAACATCAAAGAGGTTCAAATATGTGTTCACACTATAAATAGATAGTCACTATGATACAGACCAAATAATTTTGTAGCTCAACTAAGTTTGTCTTATATTTAAGAAATAACATATACTGTGTCGATTTTTGTGTATTAAAGGTGCATGAATCACTAATTGATACTTAACAAGTCATTCGTATCCACGGACACTTTCATTTACATTCAACCAATTCTCAAGAGAGGTTATCTCTTTAACACAATTTAAAAGACAGCGGTCCACCATTCTCCTATTATTATTATTATAACTATTCATGACAAGACAGATACCTGTCACGGCTTTCTCAACTTATAACCCTATATAAAAAAAAAAGCTAAGGTGGAGAAAACAAGGAAATAGTAGGAGAACACTAAAGCCATGTGCGTGGTGTTAGTGCCTGCACCTTTTTAAAGAGGGCAATTATGTTGGCTTAATTTTGTCTTTGGTGATGAGGGTTGGCAAGCGTATACACTTGAATCCATGAACATTCAATTATTCTGCATTTCAAGTGGATATACAATACAGTACTTAGAAGTAAAACCTTAAGGCTAGCATGAACAAACAGTCCAGGTTCTAGTTAAAAACTAGTGCTGCTTAGGTTAACTAATTATAGAATCTTTCGTAGGATTTGAATATTAAGATGTAACTTCTCTTTTGGTGTAACTCATAAAACAAATTAAACCTCACTAGAATCGAAAATATTACAGGTAAGGCAATAACACAAATTAGTAATTTGTTGCGATTAAACCAACTAAATTAGTTCAACTAAGCTTTCTTTTCTAATGATCAAGTCCAATCACCGGTAAAATTAAAAGTGAAATGTTACCTTCCTCGCAGGTGACAACCTCGGAGACATCGATTTGACCACCGTAAGCCTCCGGGTCCTAACCGATGGCACAGCCGACATCGGAGATCCTGACTCCGACGCATAACCGTCATCAAAAGCCGCCTCGATAACGTCGTCAGAAATCGACGAAAAACTCGATATCGACGACAAATAGTCCATCAAAGACTCCGTTTGAAGTCCCGCCACAGCTTCCACGTCCCAAAGAATCAACCTTTGTGTTGCAGCAACAAGAGGGTCGTCGTGAGTCACCGTGTTTCTCCACGGCAGCGTGCCTCCGTTGGCTCGCAAGAACGTTCCGCACCAGCTTTTCAAACATATTTGAAACCCGTCTCTTATGGGCTCCCACTCCAGTTTCCAATCGGTGTTTTGTTCCGGCGAAGTTTGGATCACTTTTTTTCCTGACATGCCAAGGAGGAATGGTAAATTAGAGGCCGTAAGGTATGTTCCACGAGTGCTTTTGAGACGTATGTGATTATCTTTTCCATCAACAACCTCCACAAGCCATCTAGCTTTGCTAGAATTGCCACCATTACGGCTTTGACTCACTGTTTTTCCGTTGTCGGCTGCGATCAAGTACTTGTCAAGGTGACTCCGGAGCTTCACCACCTTGGTCTTAGTGAATAACTCCATCAACAATCAAACTACTCTAGTGGGCAACTCTGAAGAACTTAGAAGATAAGGGATGAGGATATAGGTCCTTATAAGCAGAGAGGAACTGACGGCGTGTTTTGTTGCTTTAAGTGGAAGGAAACAATTGCATGGTGCAGAAGGAGGGTCGAAATTCTGGACAAGACTTTAATTGGGTTTTAGGTTCTTTTCTAAATTTATTTACGACTTGGACTTTTATGCTGACGACGAAAGTTCCAGGAAATTAATCAAAATTTACAAAGAACTATCTTTTTAATGAGTTTCAGAATAGGAGAGGACATGGAATTGGGCGATGACGATGAAAGTTCTAGGATTTATACAAGTGTGTGTCCACACGCTTTAGACCGTTGAAGCTGAAACTAAATATAACGAGGCTTGGGTCCAAGAGCTCCGGTCCCCTGTTAAAGTCTGTTTTATTATTAGTCTTGGTAGGACCTTGGAGACTCGGTCTTATTGAAGCAGTGAAATGTCTTGTCCTGTCCAAGGGTCGACCGGGAACTGGCTGCAAATGATAATGGCCCCAGATAATACTTAACCACTGGAAAAGGAAACCAAAAAATAAAAGGAATTAAAACCATAGAGGTACTGTATACTATATATTTACAGGGGAAAACTTTTTTTTTTTTTTGAATATGAAGAGAAAAAGAGTACACAGGTTACAAAATAAGTCGGGGGGAACAGGTCTCCGATACATCCTCTAAAAGGATACTATGGCACCCTATAGGTGTAACATCAAAAAAAGTGACCCCAATGTCGGATTGTCCTGCCTGGGTGGCGAGTTAGTTCATACATCTGTTGCTTTCTCGGTACACGTGACGATGAACAACAGACTAGTTCCGATTGAAAAGTTCCCGGATACCTATGACTATAGGATTGCTCGACTGAGAGCGGGTGGTTGCAGAAGAGAGGAGTTGGTGTACCCCCATCGAGTTCACTTCCAACTCAATCCTACGGAAGCCCAACCTCCAAGCCAACAAGAGTCCGGTGTAAACAGCCCAGAGTTCCGCTAACAGCATTGTGCACCAACCGATGTTCTGAGTGAAACCTCCAAGCCAGTTTCCTTCACTATCGCGAATAAGGCCACCTGCTATAGCCGTGAACTGGGTACGATTGCATGCTCCATCGATGTTCAACTTAACCCAACCTGACGACGGCCGACTCCAACCGATGAGTTGTTCTTGGCGAGGACGGAAGCCGGTGGAGACCAGGCTGTGCCTCTCGGTAGCCTTCTAAACCTGATCTGCAAAAGACAAGATGAGATAAGTGGGTGAGGTGAGTCGCACAAAATTAGAATAAAAAATAGACTGATTCCTCCATGTCTAGAGGAACTAGCAGGTCAATCCAAAAAGAAGGGCCCAATCCTAGCCCTGAACAGGCTGATGCTGGTGGAGGTTGGTGAGAAGCCAATCGCTGGTGGGAAGAGCGAAGGATGACGAAGTGACGAGGCCCGACGTGAAAGTGGCCCACACTTGTCGAGCAAGTGAACAGTCTCAAACAACATGAAGGGAGGCTTCCTCTTGGAAATACTGGGATAGGTATCGTCTGGAGTGAGGTGTCTACGCACCCGTTATTAATTACTATGCAAGCAATCCTTTGCTAGTAACCATAAAAAAGAGCGCACCCGCTGGGGTCCCGACCACTGCCAAATGGCCCATCAAACCCCGTGCGGAACTTCGTCCTCGTGGCCCAGAAGCATGGAGTAAGTAGAGGCAACGGTGAAGTTACCATGGTCAGAGGCACCCCAGATTAACCTATCATGGCTCAGAAACGGGGAAGGAGGCAACATGTCGGCTATGGTTCTGCAAATCGAGGGTGGGAGATAAGATTGGAAGGCTGACAAATTTCAATTGCCGGTGGGTTCCAAGAAGATATGGGTGCTGAGGCTAAGAAGAGGGGCCGGTATGGGCTGAGTAGAGTGGGGGAGGTGTGGGCCGACTCCTTTGAGCCAAGGATCGAGCCAGAAACGTGTTGTAGTGCCATTTTCGAACCTTCATTTCATGCCTTGTGTCATAATATGCCATGTCGCCTTGATACTCCTCCACACCATCGAACCCCTAGAGGATGGAAGGGAGGTGGGAAGGCCGTTCACTTCAAAAGCATATTTACCCGAGATCACCTAGACCTATAAGGCATTGGGTTTGTCGATCAAGGACCAGCCGAGTTTAGCCAGGAAAGCATCATTCATTTCCCGAAGTCGTCGGATACCCAGTCCCCCCAGCTCCTTGGGCTTACATACCTCCTCCCAGCTGACAAGGGGTATCTTCTTCCTGTCGTGAGACGAGCCCCACAAAAATTGTCTCATGGCTTGTTCTAGGGCGTCACACAACCCGCGTGGCAACCGGACAGTCTGCATTGTATAACTCGGAATAGCCGCTAAGACCGATTGAACCAAGGTGACACGACCAGCGAAAGACAACGTGGAAGGGGAACATCCCGACAGACGGTTTAGGACCGTGTCCAGAATGTGTTGATAGCTGCAGGAGGGGAACCCCTAGGTACCAACCTAGATCGGTAGTCCGGGGCGAAAACATTTTTTTGCAAAGTAAAACATCATGTAAGAGAGTAACTGCGAAGTGACTGGTTTCCTAAGATATGGCAACTAGTTTAAAGATTTTTTAGAATAAATTGTTACTGGAGTGAACACGCTATATGTAGATTCTCGGGACAAACAATAAAAAATAGTAAGGTTATCTTTCGTTGGACATAAGGTTTTTAATAGGATTGAATGTAACCGAATGGTTTATAATGAAATGAAATGTAGATAGATGTAATATTAGAAAATTGTTGATTGGGAAACATAGAAGGGTTCATAATTTAATATAGTGAAATGTCGTTTGAAATAAGAGTTTATAATGTAATGTAGTAAAAATTTGTTTATCATTTTACATTCTATCCCAAGCCTTCAAAATTTGAGGTTTATCATTTTTACTGTTTAGGATGGAATGAGATGTAATATAAGATCATCTAAGAGTTTTACAATTAAATCGACCGAATCCATTGAACTTTCTAATCATTAATGCTAACATGAGGCAGGGTGCATAGTTGACATTTTGCTAGTTTTAATAGGAGAGGAAGAGAGAGCATGACGTGTCAGCCTGTAGTACCCTAAAATATACCCTGAAAGTATTATAGCATGTCTAGGGTATATTAACAAGTGAACATAGTGAATTAAGTACATCTAAGTATAGCAAGAGATATGATGGTACTTAATGTAAAAGACAAGGTTAAATGGATAATTTGTTCACTTCGGTATGGACATATATACTTAAACGTGAAATATGTATGAAAATTTTTGATATGTTTGCTTGGATTATGAGTCTGATGTGAGGGGAATTCATAAAAGAATTATTCTATAAGCAAATAAGTTGTTTTTAGTTAAATTTGATGTATTTTTATGTTGCTTTTGCATGATAAGACCGAAGTTAGTTGATTTGGGATGTGTCCCTCACAG
Source organism: Erythroxylum guanchezii (assembly GCA_025629825.1). NCBI lineage: Eukaryota > Viridiplantae > Streptophyta > Magnoliopsida > Malpighiales > Erythroxylaceae > Erythroxylum > Erythroxylum guanchezii. The sequence goes on along the minus strand of JAOTAX010000003.1, from coordinate 12,571,339 downwards.
AATGGATATGTTCCACTGAACAATTTTCTATAATTTGGCCATATCATGGCCTATAGACCTCCAAATTGGATAATTCCAATTGGAAATTAAAATAGAGACATAGGTCTAAAATTTTCATGAAGGAGCCAAAATTTGATTCTGCCTTTAAGAGTTTTGAATTATATTTTGAAGTTGAGTTCTGGCTACTGTCCTTGGTTTCAAATAGCCTGTATTTTTTGGGGTATAACTCTCGATATAATTAACCAAATTGTATGAAATTTGTGTCATTAGAAACTATTAAGATATATGTTATCTATCTTATTATTTAATTGTGGCATTATTAGATAATTAGACATATAAGATAATGTAGCTTCAAGATTTACATTGAATTTAATTGGGTGATTTGACTTGGATTCAAATTAATGTGGTTGCTACACTTATGGTTGTGAAAGAATTCTACATAAAATAAAAGTCTATTATTATCACACTGGTGGTATATTATGTTGGTGAGAGTTCAAACATAGGTGGGATCTTTTAAAGATAAGTTTTTAGATAAACATAGCTCTTCTCCATTTAGATCTCGGCACTTACATTCTTGGATTTTATCAGAGGGATTCCAGTTTTATCACTGTTCCATGGGTGTGAAGAGTTTTTGCTGGTAAGTTGGAATAGAATGGTGAGTGCCTGTGTGAGTTGATTGGATATATACTGCAGTGGGTGTTAAAAAGCAAGTGGTGTGTGTGTGGCAGTGATTGGAGTAATGGTGCAGTGTGTGTGTCTTCACATATAGGAGAAGTTGGCATTAATTACATAGCTGGCATAGTATGGTGTGCAGGTTGGGGATGTGAGTGCAGTAACATTGTGGTGTGCATTAACTGAAGATTAAAAAAGCAACATAGCTGAAGTGGTGTTGCAGGTGCATTAATTAAAGATTAAAAAAAAGAAATATAGTTGAAGTGGTGTTGTAGAGGCGTTAATTGAGCATGTCTCCACATATATAGCTAAAGGGTTACTGTGCGTGAATTATATACAAAAGCTGAGGTGGTGTATGTGCTTTGGGTTGGACACACATGTGGGCGTAAGTTGCAGTCGCGTGAGTCACCTTGCTTTTGGACAACTCTTGTGCGCTACTTCCAAAGTTGTTCCTTTTATTACCGGTGTCCGTTGGAGTTGCGGTGGCTACAGTAACTGATTTACAATTTAGCCTCTTTGGTGCTTGTGTGGCATTGGCATGGATAATTCCCAGTGCAGTGAACAAGATTCTACGGTCTACTTTGCAGTTGCGAGAAAACTGGACAGCCTTTGCTTTTGATGCTTATAACGTTTTGGCAGATAAACGTTTATATTTTGTGGTGACAACTTTCTGATCTATTTCAGAGGAGCTGAACCCATAAGGAAATTGTTATTTTTCTGTCTCAAGGGTTTTCTGTCTTTATTTTCAGTTGATTCATCACTTAAGTTATTTTTATCATTCTTTCATTAAAAGATTGATTGAGAAATCCTCTGTCGAGGTTAGTACGAGGCGGTCGTACTATTGGGTGTGAAATTCTTTCACGGAAAGTGAGGTTGAGAGATAGTGTCAAGGGTTAAGTGGTGTCAGCTTAGTAAAGTCTTGGGTAAATCTATTATACTTCGGTGAAAGTTATTAAGCTAGGTGAGGGCCCTGCAGATGTAGGCAAGGTGTGTCGAACTGCATTACCAAATTTCTGGTATTCTTATTATTTTATTTTTGCTTGGTTTTATTTTTGTTCGTGCCAAAGGAGTTTACGGAAAGTTTGCAAAACTACTACCCCTTCGGTTTTTCAGAAACTTAAGACATAAGAGAATGAAATAAATTGATAAGATTATAGGCTAATGTGGGAATTCAAGGAAGGAGAAGGACCAATATGCAATTTTCTTAAAGTCAACTCATGGACCAATAAGATTAAAGCATGTGTGTCCAATAGAATTATAACACATGGTCCAATATATTTTTAACATATGGTCCAATAGATTTGTAAAATGTGGTCTAATGGGATTGTAACACATGGTCCAATGGGATTGTGACATATGGTCCAATGGGATTGAAACATGTGTCTAAGATTAGAAAATTCTTGAAAAGGTGTATGGAAAGGAGAGATGGATGACACTTTGATGACTTAACTTCAGTTTTTCTCCTCTCCATTTCACATTCTTCATCCCATCATTTTTCACTTGGTGATTCAAACAATGTCAAAGAGGAAGGGAAGGAAAAGCATTAGAAGAATTACTTTGCCAATTTTAAGGTTTAAGACTCCACTTAGTTATTTTCTATATTTGTGTATATTTGAAAGTGTAAAAAGATTAATTTGGATGTGGAATGGTTGCTGGGATGATGTTTTGGTGCTATTTTGATGTTATCTTACATAGAATTGGTTGAATACGACAAGAGATTATCATGTAGTGGAATTTTGTCTAGGTGTTGAACCAATCACATTGTTTGGATCATAAATAAGCCTACAAACCTCAAAATTTGGTGATTTTAGTTGCATATGAAAACTAAGACATAGAAATAGAAATCTTTAGAAGAGACTCTGACTTATTTTTGGATTTATGACATTGTAAATTGGGATATAAAATGGTGACATGATGCTGCCCCTGTTTTGAAGTAGTGTGTTATATTGGGTCAATAGCTTGTGTTAAAAGTCGAAATTGCTTGATCTTTGATGATATGGAAACTAGAGACATTGGGGAACAAATGTTAGAAGACCTAAAAGCCTAATTGGAATGCTTTCTATGTGAAAATTCAGGAACAAGTGGAGACTATCGTGTGATTTGCTTCTGGACAGATTTGTTTGTCTATTTTTAGACCCGCCATGTGCTTAGCCCATTTTGTACTATTTTGAGTACTTTGCTTTCGTTTTTCTTTCACTAAACCATATCGAAACCGTTTCTAATGTTTATAAAAATTTGTAAACATCTAGAAATAAATGAAATCTGACTTACCAAATATGAATTGGGTGATTAAACATTGAAAATTAATGTTGAACATAATGCATGCTAAAGAAAATTTACATGTACATTCCATGATTTATATGCATATTTATTTCTTATGTTGGGCACCGATTTCGGAACCCAACCTCTTGCTTTGATACCACCTCTGTTGGATCCTATTTTCGGAACCCAACTCTTGCGGACTCACGTCTGTTGGATCCAGCTTGTTTCCAGAACCCAACTCTTGCTTTGAACATGAAACGTGAGCATCTCACCCTGAAGGGTTATTTCAAAGAACCCTAATTAGCCATCATCAATTCATCTTTATACTCATAACCTCCCAAAAAAATTTCCTCATAATTTGTTCAATGGCGTGCCCATACAAATTAGTCACCATGCTCAAACTCATTTCTCCTATTGTGAATAGAAATTGGATATTCTCAAACCAGAACTTCATTTGGACTTATTCAAAGAAATCGGAGCTCTAAGTCTCTAGTTTGATTTGAAGAAAGAATCATCTCAAATGGAGCTTTATAGCTCAAGATATACTTAAAAAGCTAAAGCGTGCACATACTCCAATCATGCTCTCCTAACTGACCTCTCACTTAGTTTCCATCAAACTTTTTCAAATCAACTCCAAAAGATATCAATTTTCATGGATAGATAGATACATGTCTTAGGAATCCATTGCTTTAAGAATCACTTCATTTGGAGGTCGGATAAGGAAGTTCTAACTGAAAGATTACAATATGGTTAAGTCCTCAATCATGCAGTAACATGTCTTGGCGCGATTATCATAACTTTCACCACAAATGTCTGATTGATTTCGTTTTTGGACCATTTGAAAGTAGACTTCGAGATCTACAACTTTCGTGAAGACTACAAAGTGAGATTCTGCCTAAAAAAGGGTCAAAAATTGCGATTTCCTAAAGTTGTCTTGTGAATGTCCGTTTAACGGACATTGATCAGCCAAAAAGCACTTTTTCACCCGAGAAGGTTTGTTAAACGGACATGGGCGATGCTAAGGGTCCTTTTTGACCTGCAAAGGTCCATTAAATGGACCTAAAGTCCGTTAAATGGACATGGGGGTTTCTCAAACCCCTCCAAAGTCCCTCCAATGCTTCCTACATCCAATCTAACTTCATATTCACTTAATATCTCCCCAAATTCAACTCTTCTAGTGCCAAATCACTTCATAACAACTGAAACACCAAATTTATCTCACAAAATTCTCAATTCTCAACCCATTTGGTGTAACATCCTGTTCTCAGCGGGAAGGGTAGAATAGTAAATAGGACTGAACAGTGAGAGTTTAGAAATGCAATTGTATGCTCATGCATAATGTGTCATACACATACATGTGAATAATGAACTTTTTGCACAAGAAAATAATTGTACATGCATTCATTGACAGTCCGGGTATAATTGATAATATATGTGATTGTTTTGAGAATTATGGGTTATTGGTATTGAAAATTATTTTAGAGAGTGAA
>JAOTAX010000003.1:12552968-12566815 GCA_025629825.1 Erythroxylum guanchezii | reverse complement strand
TTGAAACACCGAAGCATACTTAATGAACATATTTCGATTACATTTTCCAGCTTTTAACTTCCAACATTTCACATATCTACCATCTTGTATCTAAACCATCTTTTCTATTTCATTTCAAATTCAAGAATTCTTCTTTTCTCTACACATGAATAATCGCCAACAATTCCTCATTTAACAGTTCTAGCTTCCAAGAAAAGTTCGAGGCCCAACATCTTATATGTGTATTGTATGATTATACAAGTGTGAGTTTGATACCCTCTTAATGGTGATAAGTTATGACTTACATGCATGAACTTAAAAACAAATTTTATGATTTCAAATGAATATCATGTGATTTGTCAATATATTAATTATGAAATTGGAAAATGGTTAAAGGAAATGTTATAGTGCCTACTCTATTGTCTTGGTGGTGAATAGATGGGCATGCCTATAAGGTTATAGTGCAATTGCTAAAGTTTGAAACCACCGTTGTCCACAGTTTGATACCTTTAGGTATCAACAGTTTAATACCTTCGAGTATCCACAGTTTGATACCTTCGGGTATCCATAGTTCGATACCTTCGAGTATCCATATTTTGATATCTTCAGATATCCACAGCACCCTTTATCCATACCTATAGAAAATTTGCAAGCTTAACACAAAAAGGAAACTTAACAGTCATAAATAAGAAATACAGCATGACAACTTGAATAATTGGTATTGATAAGCATTTGTATTGGTTTTTAATGATGAATTGTAATGATGTGCAACGTCATTGTTTACATGAGCATTGAATATTAATGTTTTGTTCTTGAATGTGAATTTATAGTATATAAGTTGTGATATTTCTGAAAGTGTGTGTTTAGTGGATGACTACTGTGAGTGGTCATCGAAACTAAGTGTTTTCCCCACTAAGCTTTCATGCTTAGCACGAGTGTTAATCTGTGTAGGTCCAAGTCATAGGAGTTAGGTATAAGAAACATCTGCAGGGACTAAGGGCGACAGATAGAAGAAAAAGTACTTTTGGAATGTGTTTTTAATTACAGATGATTACTCATATAATGAAGAAAGGAAATTGTATGTTTTCTTTTGGATTACCATGTGAATGTAAAGATATATTACTAGTGTTAAATGATAATGTTAAGCATTGGGGAGTTTTGTAATGTGTATATGTATAACACTAAATAGAATTGTATACCTTGAATGCGTGTCCAGGAATTTGGTTGTTATGTGTGTGGATGGTTATAGGTTTCGTATAGGGGGTGTTACACAGCCTCTACCAAATGACATGTCTTCATTTACATTTAGAGCTAAACAAATAAATAACCTTTCTTTTCAGAGCTCCAATTATATATATATATATATAGTTAGTAGCATATATATCATATATAGATATATATATATATATAATATGATACTAACTATTTCGTTGGATACTAGTCAATATTCGAAATATTACAAGTAACATTTATAAATTTAAAAGTTTCAAAGACTAAATTAAAAAAAAAAGATTAAAACACCCACTACTAATACTGGGCCCTGGTTTTGTCCCTCTGAGTCTTATGTCCATTACCTCACTCTCCCCTTCATTTCTCATTTTCTACATTTCAGCTCTCTATCATTGACTCCAGCTCCTTTGACACTATGACACTAGCAGCTAACTATCCTCGCATAATTATACCAGCATAATTAAATCTTATCCACACATTTGTGTGGGGTCTATGTAAATGTGTAGACAAAATTAAATGGCACAGAGTTGGAATACCATAATGGGTACAAAAGATTTCATGTGCGACAGCTTCACCCCTAAATCACTAGGTACTAACTTCTCACTATGATGACCGCCAGCACATTCTCACAAGGTAACTCTCCCTGTAACCTACCAAACTAATGATCTGTAACCTATAACAAATTACTCAAACAATAATGCTTACAAGATCTTTGAGATTGTTTAACTTATAATAAATTACTCAAACAATAAAGATAACTAAAAGAAAAATTGAACAAAGGATATAATATAAAAAACCGATAATAAATCCACTAAATCAAAATATCAAGTTACAAATGTTGAAGATTTTGAGCTAATTACTCTCTCACAAAACAACTACAGTAGAACCTCTATTTCAAGCTATCTAAAGTGCTGTCACTTTTTCATCTCTCTAAACACCAAGATATTCACCCTTTCTATTCTTTAAAATTGAGTATATATATTGATACGCAAATATAACAATAATACTCCTAATCAAAGTCTAGAAATCAAACTTTGATAACACGGTAGTTAATGAAAGCTATTTAGAATCTAAAACTCTTCTATCAACATATGTTTATGTCTTATTCAACTTCTGTCTCTCAAAAACATAAGAATTTATACTGTTCATGCACAACTTCATTCTTTCTGATCCAAGAAGACAACTAACACTTTTGGAGTATAGATTTAGTGGAACTAGTTAAGTGAACATCCATAAAATGGGACTGGACCCATAATAATTTTTATCTTTTTATTTTCCATTAAACTTATTTTTGTAATATGCATTGCTACAAGAAAGATATAAGATATAAGAAACTATTATATGTTTTCAATATAGGTACATACGAAATTTTTAGCTTCCTTTACAATATTCATTTAACTTTTTAATATGTCGAAATCTATACTATATCATTTGTACTAGTAAAAAATCTATCTTGATACATTATAGTTGTAACTTAGTTATAACTATAGCATGTCCAATACATTATCTTTCTAAATTTTATTTTTTCAAGTATTTATAAATGATTAATCTTCTTATAGTTACTATTGAATTTTTATAGCAAAATATGATGTTAAAAATCAAAATTTTATTTTTTTATATGAAGTTATTAATTTAATTTTGACATGTGTTAATTCTTTTACAAATAAATTGAGGAAAGTTCACGTATTCTTAATAATTTAGCCATTTTAAGAAGATTCAATCATCTAGTATGGGCTCATACTAGATTGGTTTATGGTATGAAGAACCACACTATTTGTTTGTATTGTAACAAACATTTGAAAGGTGTATGAATTATCGGATTAAAGAAATATTTAACTAGGAAAAAAGGTGATGTAGCCTTGTAAGAAAGTTAGCTATAGCATGAAATGATAGATGAAATTTTTACGTGAAGAGTATCATAATGAGAGAGACAGAAAGCAAAGACTGAACTACAAAATTGATAGTGAAAGTTCTTTTTATGGCGGTCAGGATAATATTGATAATGCTAAAGGTAGTATTCTAATTATTGTAACTAATGTGAGGAAGAGAAGAAGACAAATGTATAGCCTTTTTGCTTTACTAATAACTTTTAGAGCTCAACCTTCAATTTATAGTTCCTTACAATCTAATAAAGTAACTTATAATATGGAAATTAAAATGACTAAATGGTGGTATGATGCAAGTGTAGCATTCAATGCTGCTCAGTCTTATTAATACCAACCTATATTATATGCCTTTTAAGGTCCAATATGTAAATCTTATTCAATTGTTGACTACAGATTTAATATTTTAAGCAGTTTTATTTACGAAATAAAAAGTTATTTAAATGAAAGAAAAATGACTTGGGGCAACTTATGGGCATTCAATCATGTGTGAAAGTTGGAAAAATAGAAGACATGGACTTATTATCGAATTTTGGGTTTATTTTGTTAAAGAGACAACATTTTTAAGAAATGTTGATACTCTGTTTGGAATATTTGGTGAAGTTGTAAATGATGTTAGGCTTGAAAAAATTATACAGTTCATCACTAACAATGATGTTTCTTACAAAGCAGTTAAAAGTAGGTTGTAAGCAAGTCAAATTCTTTATATTAGACTCCTTGTGTTACATATTGCATTGACATCATGTTGAAAAATATATAGTTAATTATTAAAAACATACAGACTTTAGTCAATTTTGCAATGCTCACCTGATCTTTAAAAAGTGGCGCTAAAATGCCCCAATTTTCAATTTGTTGCAAAAATAGATTAACGTTAAGTTTTATGTTAAAGTTGTTGACTTAGCAAATCATATCAACTTGTTTACAAGTCATACGTCTGACATATGGCCCAATTTTTTTTTCCAAATCATTTCCTTACAAATCAATTAAAGTACAACACATAAAAATAAGTTTGTGTTTTGTTTGTTCTTGACTCTTAACGATATAACTCTCCCACACTATATGAGGACTGTTGCTTTCTCTAGAGTGTCGACGTTATTGTCTTGTAGTTGCTTGTAATTGGAAGCGCCTGTCTCCTGCAGTTGGGAGTTGAGTTCATCTAACCCTAAGTTAGATTGTCCCTACTTAAGAGATAATTCAATGTTGTTGAGTTTGTTTGTTTGATCTTCCTTAGATATTATCATTTGTCTATTCAATTTCAAGCAACTCCAATTCTTTCCAATATCCTATTTTGCTTCTTCCTATAGAAGCATTGATTAATAATTTATGTTATATCAATATTGAATTAACCACAAGTGCACGATGTAGCTATAGCTAACACAGGCAAATATGGGTCGATCCCATAAAGACAGTAAGTATTAGTAGTTACCTTTCTCTTATTATCTGGCATATGACTTGGATTTTTGGTTTGTAATTAAAAATAAAGCTTATATAAATAAGCTAAATTTGGAAATGATAATGAATGCGGAAGACTAACGAAATTACTTATAAAAAATCAATATCAAAGATTAGTATCTATTGGACCGTATAAATTCCTATCTTATGTTAATAATTCTCTCGAGAGTACCAACAACTAATCCATAGGTTGATTAATCGAAATCTTTCTAGTTAAAGTTACTAGGATTGCATTATCGATTTATGAATTCCACTATTAGGTTTGACCATAATCCAGAGAATTTATGTTGACATATCTCTAGGTTTGCAATCAACTCCTTTCAATTATGGTAGATTTATTCATACAAAGGATTTCCCAATCCCAAATATATGAAATAAAATCATGTCCTAATATTCCAGATATATTAGAACAAGCATAAAACATATAATTGAATTGCAATAAATCAATCAAAATAATTACATTGAATAAAAGATTAAGATATATTGTATCATCCAAATTTGTCTCCTTTTGGTCCATGAAGGCAATTATCACCTAAAAATGGACTTGGAACAAATTAAGTACCAAATATATAACAAAACTATAAAATTGATAATACATCAAATATAGGTGTATAATTATAGTCAAATTAGCATCTATCAAGTGTTAATAATAAAGGTAGAGTTCTCTAGACCAAATTCTTTCCAATAATTTAGTGTTATGTTGTTGAATTTTTTTTATTTGATTTGCTTGCTTCTGAATCATTTATAAATTCTTTTTATTCTTAAAGACAATCCCTTTTTTTTAAATTAAATTTGTGTTTTATTATTGAGTTTGGCTATTTTTATTTTTGTCTCTTGTTTGGTTATATTGTTGAATTTGGTTAGTTAATTATTTTTGATTTATTGTGCCTGTTATTTTTCATAAACATCTTGTAATTCACCATATAGGAGGCATTTTTATCGTCAAATTATTAAGATCTCATACAAGATTAATGAAATATGATAGAAGAATTCTTATTAAATTCATCTTAACCATAGGTGTAAAGGTTTCTTAGTAATCTATGGCATAAGTATAATTGAACTATTTTGCTAATAATTTACATCTTATATTTTTTTTATTCTAAAGTAGATCAACAAGCTCCCAACTTCGATTTTTAGCTATTTTTCTTCTTAAGATCATTAATAGCTTCCTTTCATCCCTGTAGTATAGATAGAATCTAAGCAAGCGAAGAAAGCTCTATAGGAAGGAGAGAGCGAGTCATAAGAAATAAAATTAGAGATGGAACAAAGGTTATTAAAAGAAATTATAAAAATTAATTATAAGTAGGAAAGATTTACTGATTACTTAATTCTAAATGAGTTAAGGCTATTGTGTTTGTCATTTTTCTAGGTAAAATATTCAAAAACAATTTCTATAAGCATATCAAATAAGAATAAGTCTATCTAATATTCTAACCACTCTATCAAAAGGTTCACTATCACTCTTATGCTTGTTAAAAGGTTCACCATCACTGTCATGCTCCCCCTGCCCACTATAGTGCTTGTGAGTCAATCGATGGAATTACATTTAATAATTAATTGAATTTTTTAGTACATCTAGTTTCTATTGTATATTAATCTATGGTTTACCGCTTTTAAAGGGTGTTTTATGAATTTTTCAATGATGGTTATTATTTTCTTTTAGAAAAAACATAATGCTTCCATGATTCTCACTGCTCCATCCATGCCTTCAATTTTCCTTATTAGTGCTTCCACTTGAGTTTAACTGCAAACTGTAGTAGGTGAAGTAAAGAGTTAAGATGGTATGCATTTTAACTACTTATCTATTAAATTACATATTTTGTTATCTTTATAATAAATTGCGGTATTTTGTTATTTTCTATATCAAATTTTATAACCTGTTTTGGTTTGATTTTCTTTTTAGATTGATGAGGTGCTTGCAATTTCGATTTGTTGGAAACTAATAATAAAATTCTTTTGTAGATGTTTGTAAATTTTAAGTTTCATTATGATGAGGTCTTGGAAAGAAATGAAAACAATAAATATGTTGGAGGCATGATCAAACTAAAGAAGGATATTAATGTTGATGAATTTAGTATGTTAGTATTAAAAAGAGTATTAAAAGAAAAAGAGCATAAAATTGTATTTATGTGTTACAAATTTCTAAAAGAATCAATGAGATGCTTGAAAGAGTTAAGTTTACATCATGATAAGGACATGTTGTCAATGCTTTAGCGCATGGAAGAATTGAAGAACTACAATGTTGAAATTTATTATGATCATGTTTATGATAATTCTACAAGTGATGGTGAAGAAATTGATTCTAATATCGACAACGAAGAGGGGTTATTCCAAGTTCAGGTGGAACAAGATGGTGAAGATTTTGTTGTCATAGAGATGACTGAAATAGAAAATGATATAGGTGATGATGAAATTTATGCAAATGACGATGAAGGATATGTTATTGCAAAAGTTAACGAGAAGAAATATGGGAAGAAGGTAGGCAGTAGGTTTGAATGTGATAGTGTTGTGGATGGGTTTAAAAGTAGTGGAAAATGTAGTAACAAAGAGAAAAACTATTCAAACAATTCATAAAGAGAAGTAGAAAGTTCACAAGGTTATTGTAGTGAGTATGAGGACAATAATGTTGGAGTTCAATCACCAATATGTACTGATGGTGGTAGGTACAAGGCCTCTGACAGAAGGAAGAAAAATGTTGTTTTTAATCCAAAGTTGGACATGAAAGATTTTTACTTTAAAGTTGGCATAGAGTTTAAAGATGAGGTTCAGTTTAAGGATGCAATTAAAAATTATAAAATTACAAATGAATCTGATACACAAAATTTGGTGTTAGAATGGAAGTTGTTTGTGATCCACATTGTCCTTTTAGGGTTTATGTTGGTTAGATTGGAAATGAAGAAACCTTTGCAGTGAAGATATTAGAAAATAAGCATACTTATAAAAAAGTTCAAGGAAACAACAAGCTAATAAGAAGTGGATAGCAAATCAATTTATACACAAGTTCAGAAGGAACTCGAATTGGCCATATAGCCAAATGATAGAAGATCTTCATAGGAAGTATGCATTGTAAGTAGCTAATCCTCAATGTTATAAGGGTAAATAGGAAGCTATTATGATGCTACAAATAAAAGGACGTTATGTAAAATTATGATCTCTTAGACAAGAATTGCGACAGCCTAATAGAGAAGGCCAATTCATCATCCAAAATGGACTTGATGAAAAGTTTGGATAACCAATGTTTAAGAGGTTTTATGTAGGATTTAGTGCATTGAAGTATGGTTTCCTTGGTGGTTGTAGAAAAATAATAGGTTTTGATGGATGTTTTTTTAGGACATTTCTTAAAGGTGCTTTTTTAGCTGCAGTTGGGCACAATGGAAACAATCAGATGTACCTTATATATTGGGATATGGTTGAGAAAGAGAATTACCAATCTTGACATTGGCTTTTAAGTCTTCTTAGTGATGATTTAAACATTAATGGGAATTCATGGGCATTTGTAACCGATCAACAAAAGGTCAAAATTCTAATATCAATTCTATTTATTAATACATATTTTGAATTATTATACTTACATTATACTGTTTTCTTTTTTTTAAAATCTTTTCAGGGTTTAGTAGACACATTGAAGAATCTCTTCCTAGAAGTAAAGCATCAAAAAAGCATCTAATATATGTATTCTAGTTGTTCTAAGTTGTATAAAGGCCACACCTACAAGATTTTATTTTGGCAAGTGATTAATTACACAATGGAAGTGAAATTTGATGAGATAATGGAACAGTTGAAGAATGTATCAAAAAAGGTTTACGATGACTTCAAAGTAAGGAATCCTGAGACTTTTGTGAAAGAATTTGTTAGTATATGACCAAAGTGTAAGATTCTTCATAACAATATATCAAAGACCTTTAATGGATTCATCTGTGAAGCAAGATCAAAAGGCCTAATTAATATGTTAGAGGATAATTGAGTTGCTTTAATGACTCGAATTTATGAAAAAAGAGATATGATGATCAAATCCACAAATGAAATAAGTCCAAGGGTGAGAAAGAAGATAAAGACCGAACAATGGGAAGCAAGGCATTGCATCATCAAGGCAAATGAAAGTTTGAAAGCAACACATTTTGCAGATAAGCTCATTGTTGATTTATAAGCAAAAACATGTCAGTGTAGACTTTGGGATTTAACAAGAATCCTATGTAAGCATGCATTTACTTGTATATCAAATTAGAGGAAGGATATCAATGGGTATGGAAGCCAATACTACAAATGTGAGTGTTATTTAAAGAGTTATCAGTACGTCATATAATCCATATTTGGCTTAAGACTGAAAACTTGCAACCCATATTACCTCCTTTGATTAAGAAGATGCCTAGAAGATCTAAGAAGGCTAAAACAAAGGATAAAGATGAAGAACCATGTAATCCAAACAAGCTAAGCAAAGTTAGAGTACTCATGAGATGTCAACATTGTTTTGAAGTTAGTCATAATAAAAGAGGATGCAAAAATAAGGACCAACCTTAAAGATAACCTGAAATTGCCAAGGTAATTATATGCTAATTTATAATTGTGTTTGTGATAAATATTCTTTAGATATACGTTCATTCACTTTAAATTCTATATATATAAGGTAGAGAAAATGAGGAAGACCATTGAAAAATCCAACATCTACCTCCAACATTAATTGGGTGTAAGAAGAAAAGGTAGACAATTGGTATTTATAGGATCCAATACTGTAACGTCTATCTTACAAAGGGAAAAGAGGGTGGTGAGTGAATATTCATTTTTAATTTTGGTTTTCCATTAACCCTTTAATAAATCATAAACATTTATACGTATATAAGTCATCCAAGGATATATAGTAGCATTTGGAGAAGCTAGTGGGAACACCTATTTTACAGTATGTTACCAAATTACAAAATTTGGCTAATTATTTATTATTTACTCCTAATTGGTCATAGTATAACTTTTGTTTATGAATGTTTTATAAAAGGGTGGAAGTCAATTTTGGGTGTTCTAACCAACCCAAGCTTCTCAAAATACAAAAGCTTACAAAACAACTACAATCTGAAGGAGATATAAATTAAAGGTTAAAAAATCAGCTCCAAAAAAATATCAAATTGATAATGGTGAATTGCCAGCAAAATGAGCCATGCTTGAAATATGTTTTATGATTTCGATATGTATTTCAACTATGTTGTGATATGGATATGAATATGTATTTGAAACTTTGTTATGTGATTTAGATATGATAGGGATGTTTGACTGTATTAGATAATTTGCTTGAAAATGGATAAGTATGTTAGACTGTCTTGAATAATTGATTTGGATATGGATAATGTCCATTCTCAATTGCCACACAGTATATGTCCAGCTTAATGAAAATCTCTTATGCTTTGCATTTCAAAAAAGTTTTGCTTTTGGAAACTATCATTTCCGTATTGGTAGATTAACATTACCGGTATGTCAAAGAACAAAGAAAAATGTAGGCTAAAAAATATAGTTACTAAAATCATAACCTATTTAAATATTGATAATAACAACTTAAATGTACAAAAGCAGCAAGTTTAAATTGTTACAAATTTCTTATGTTCGCAACGAGCATAGGCAACATGCTAAGATTATGAGAACTAGGGCAATCAGATAGTCAAGCAACAACAAGTGATCTCTCATAATCAGATATAATAAGAACAAATTATGTACATCCATTAAATGTAACTTCTTCCCATTTTATTTTACTCTTTCATATATTATTGCAGTGCAGGTTCATATTAAAAAGCATCAAACACCCAGTATATATAGTCAAACAAAACCTACAAAATAAAAATAAAAACACAAATATCATACTTCTGTCAATAATTGAAATATCTATGAATTAAAAAATAAACTTAACTTTTGCATACAAGACATCTAAAATTTGAACGATAACATTAATATCATATAAGCCATAATTGAAATATTCATAATGTGATAATAAAAACATAAAGGCAATACTTACATTTGCATTATTACATTAAAATAAATTTTGACCAATATTAGGCTTAGCAATTCATATCTGTAGCTTCATCTTGTCATTATATAATTGGGACAATCAATATATAGAATCTAAAAAATTACTCAGAATTACGATATCTATGTTATATACTAAATATAATAATGACAAAAATTACAAAACTTGTTTTAACGTTGAACATAACGCCTTTCTTAACAAAATTGAGAGTATTTCTTTTTAGCTTATGCTAAATTGTTGAGACAACAATAAATCGCATTCTTGAATTCATTAACAGTGGCTTCGCACTCTTCCTATGTTAAGTATATAATAGGTGTAGATGCAATAAAAGCCACATATATTTTACTCTATAATACACATGATTGTCAAATATGATTAACACATTTTCATACAACTACTATAATATCTTAAAGCCAATACACAGTAATACATAAAAAATCACAAAGCTATCCAGAGCTAAAACATTCTTACATAATGAAAAGACCTTTAATTCATATTCATTAATGTCTTTCCAAGATTGCCAATTTGCATAAAGGATTATCTTTTATATTCTGTATAAAATTAGTAAAAGGGAAAAGTGAATGAGTTGTTAGTGTTATGATCTAGAAGCCAATCATTAGATGGTTGTATTCTAACAGTTATGTTAATGAATTGGATGGTTTATATCGTTTTGTTCCATGAGTTTTCATTATTTATGGATTATTTGAGTTGAGACTCGGATTGTAGAACTCTGTAATGGAAAATAATGATTACTTTGAAACTTCACTAATCTTAGTAATTAACATGGAATATTAATTAACCACTAAAAGATTATTGTGTGGATTAAATGATTGTGATGTTCTGCAAACCATTTGATAAGGAATTATCGTTTTAATCACATAAATACATAATAAAGATTATAGTATTCAATAGACCTTAATTGAAACATTATCAGGAAATGTTTCATACGTGTCGTGAATTCTATGGGATGAGATGTTCATTTTCTTACATGAGAAATGTGTATTTGTTGGTATTGTCCAACGTTAACCGTAACAAGTAGCTATACAGATAATGCCACAGTATGCATGACTTGTATAGAGGATAGATGTTCATCAAGAATACCGTTGTCCCTCATATAAGATATGAGCAATAATATCTATGGGCCCTTGATAAAGTAATATTGTATGCATCCAATATGATTAAAGAGTTAATCATATTTATGATTTATTTTGGAAATCAAGAAGGAATAAATTGGCAGGAATGACATATTCCAATCTTGCATTTATTCAGGATATTATGAGAAAAGAAAATTGACACGAGCAATTTTTGCTTCAAGATCGTGATTTGTGTATAATACGTATCATCTATGTGAGATCCTACATCAGTTAGAGAGGGGAACAAAGTAAGCCTTATAAGTGTATGGATACCTTTCCCTTACAGACGCTTTTTCCATGGCCTAATGCACCAGATCCCATCGGAACTCCGAGGTTAAATGTGCTTAGGTGAGAGTCGTTCTAGGATGGGTGACCTCCTGGGAAGGCCTCGGGAAAAGCAAAACCGTGAGGGCTTGGCTGGGCTAAGGCCCAAAGCGAACAATATTTATGAGCGGGTGATCTAGAATGTTACAGGTGGTATAAGAGCCGGTACCCGAACCATTGTGCCAGCTAGGTTGGACCCTAAAGAGAGTTGGGCTATAAAGGGGGTGGAAAGTGTGAGATCTCACATCGGTTAGAGAGGGGAACGAAGTATGCCTTATAAGGGTACGGATACCTCTCCCTTATAAACATGTTTTTTATGGCCTAATGTATTGGATGCCATCAAAAATCCAAGGTTAAATGTGTTTGGGTGAGAGTAGCACTAGGATGGGTGACCTCCTGGGAAGGCCTCGGAGAAAAGCAAAACCGTGAGGGCTTGGATGAGCCAAGGCCCAAAGCAGATAATATCTGTGAGCCGGTGATCTGGGATGTTACAGTGGTATCAGAGCACATTTAATTCAACCACCATGGTCATATCCATCCAATGGACTCAATTTTACATACTTAAAAGCTTACATGTCCAAAATCTCCAAAATTTCGCATACCGATGAACTCTAAGTTCATGTAAAGGTATATAACATTATAAATCATTACATATATATCCAAAGAACTTAAATACATATTTGAACTCATACACAACCATGTATATATCAATATACAGTAGCATGTCCAAGTACTGACCAATACAAAAAGGCTCAAAGAGTTCGGTATTACAAGTCCTTCCACCCCTCAAAAGAGTTTCGTCCTCGAAACTCCTAAGTCGAGAACACAAATAATGGGGATACTGACGTCTCATAGTATCCTCAAGCTCCCATGTCATCTCCTCGACCTTGTTGCTCTTCCAAAGAACCTTAACTGTGGGTACCTCCTTTAAGAGGAGAGGGGAACGAAGTACGCCTTATAAGGGTACGAATACCTCTCCCTTACAGATGCACTTTCTGTGGCCTAATGCATCGGATTTCATCGGAACTCCGAGGTTAAATGTGCTTTGGTGAGAGTAGTTCTAGGATGGGTAACTTCCTAGGAAGGCCTCGGGAAAAGCAAAACCGTGAGAGCTTGGCTGCGCCAAGGCCTAAAGCGGACAATATCTATAAACAGGTGATCTGGGATTTTACAAGTGGTATCAGAGCCAGTACCCAAACCGTTGTGCCAGCTAGACTGGGTCCCAAAGAAGGCAGGGCCATAAGGGGGTGGAGAGTGTGAGATCCCACATCAGTTGGAGAGGGGAACAAAGTACGTCTTATAAGGGTACGGATACCTCTCCCTTACAGACGCACTTTTCATGGCCTAATGCACTGGATCCCATCAGAACTCTGAGGTTAAATATGTTAAGTCAAAATAACTTTACATTTAATGATTTGATAAAGACCAAATAATAAGACGAAAGAAAGTGAGACGGAAAGCAAAAATGAGATGGAACAAAGTGAGACGGAAGCGGAAAGCAAAATGAGACGATAAAAAGTGAGACGGAAGCAGAAAGTAAAATGAGACGGAAGCAGAAAACAAAATGAGACGGAAGCAGAAAACAAAATGAGACGGAAGCAAAATGAGACGGAACAAAGTGAGACAGAAGTAGAAAGCAAAATGAGACGAAACAAAGTGAGACAGAACCAGAAAGCAAAATTAGATGGAAGCAAAAGCAAAATGGGATGGAAGACAAAGTGAGACGAAAGCGAAAGAAAAATGAGATGAAAGAAACTGAGACGGGAGACCCGATACCACGTCGGATGATTATCAGTTTGAGTTGGTTACAGAACTCAACTGAATAACTGATTCTTCAAAGAT
>JAOTAX010000003.1:12522234-12542624 GCA_025629825.1 Erythroxylum guanchezii | reverse complement strand
AATCTCTGTAAAATGATGCGTTGTATTTATAATGGGCCCAATGTGGTTCTGTTATTTTTGTACATTAAATGGTTATTGTAAATTATTGTTGACTGATTGTAATAACTGAAAATGTTTATTTATGAACGTGGGATCAAATTGTTTACTGCCTATTCCGCACATGAGTGTAATGAAAAAAAAAATTTTTACTGAGTTTCGACTGACTAATGTAGCATGCCACCCTCGCGGGACACGGACTCGGATATCACCAACGATGTCGGGTTCGGATCATGCAAGAGTAGGGTGTTACACTAAAGCTCTTTATTGAGCCTCTTTTGTTTGCAGTAGTAATGGACGAGTTCACCAAGAATATCAAAAGGGATTGCCATGGTTTTTTATATATATATATATATATATATATAGTTATTATATAGGCCATATGAACTTCTTTTAATTTTAAACATCTCCATATGATTTCTCTAGGTACCTTATCATACGTCTTTTCTAAGTCAACAGAAATCATATGTAGGTTACACTTTTTTCCCCGTAATATTTTGATTAATCTTCTAAGTAGATGTAAGGCTTTTTTCATGGAACTTTCTGACATAAAACCGAAGTAGTTCTCTAAGATAGGTGCATCATTTCTCACTCTCTTCTCAATCACCTTTTCTCATAACTTCATGGTGTGACTAAGTAGTTTGAAGCCCCTATAGTTGTTACAACTTTTGATGTCTCCTTTTTTCTTATATAGAGAAATTACTATATTAAGTCTCTGCTCATTCGACTTTTTGACATACTTAAAGATTACATTAAAAAGCTTGATTAGCTTAAGTAAGATCCTATTCTCTTGATGTCGTTTTCAGCCATGGGTACTCGTCCTATTTCGTCTTTTATATAGCGAACTTCATCTAAGTCTCTTACTTTTTGTTCTTTAGCTCTCACCAACTTAAGTGTATCATTTTCTCCATCTTTAGTTTCTAACCGTTGATATAATTTCTCTTAAGCTTTGTTTTTAGCTTATGAGACTATTTTCTTTGCCAGTTTATAACTTTCTTTGTTAACTACCCTCTCTATCTCATGGTATTATCCAATAGAGTTTTATAGACAACATTTTTAATCTTAACATTTTCTTATATATCTTCATTCCACTCAAGACTTCATCTTATTACCCTTAGGCCCTTTAGAAATATCCAAGATCTCTTTAACTGCATTTTTTACTGGTTAGTGTCTTTTTCTGATCTCCATTCTTTTTCATATATTACTATACCCTTAAATTATTTCACTGCTTCTCCTTTCAAGTTTCACTATTTAACTTTGATACATTTCTCAGGATTTTTCTTCTTTCTCTAACCTTTAATTATTATGGTTTTTGAGACAAGATTAATTTAAAATAAAATTTATATAATAAAATATATTAAAGAAATATTTTATAAAATTCAATAACTATTTTATAATTTTAAAAGATTCGCAATATTGACTAAAAGGGATATTATACAATATCAAAACAAAATTCATTCCTAAGTCTCGTACGAAATTGATAATATTGGCTCGAACTCCAATAAGATTTTTCAAATCTGCGACAGTCTTTCTCAATCAAGGCCAACTTTCTACTTGCCGTCAACTTCACGGATTCAATTTTTTACTTGGATAAAATAATTAGATATTGTGTGATTAATAAATTGTTGTATTCCTTTTGTAATATTATATGATCTATTCATCTTTGGTGTAATGTATAATAATATTTATAAAAAAATAATACAATTTATTTGCACTCACTCTTCTATGCTACTTTTTCCTTAATTTTTTCAGATTTGATGTTAATTTAATATATTAAAATTTAGAAAAACTACCCAAAGAGCTGAGCGACCCTTTGTGACACATGATTGGCATTATTATGACCTGTTCTAACTAATTGCTTGATATAGCAATTATAAAAAAGAAAGAAACTTTAAGTTATTGTCTGATTATTATGATATGCCGAACAAATTATTGTTTTAATAATTTCCACCCACTTATGCGGGAGGGAGTCTAAATGATTTTGGTCACCGACCGCATGGACTAAGATTGCAGACCGTAAGAGAGTGACGTAAACTCCAACACAAAGCCCTGTTGAAACAAAGGGATTTCCATTCCATCAGCTTACAAGTCTTTGAATGCCTCACCTCAACCACCAAACCGCCAAAGCCTAAAACCTAAAACACTTTCACGCTCGTCCGTTCAGCATTTATCTGTACTCATTCCACTAGTTTTGTCTTCATTCGCCTATCTTCACGTGACCCTCTTCCTCCCAATCCTCGAGACCCACTTTTCCTCCTTTTTGCCTCTGTCTTTGCTACTCCTATAACCTAGGCGCAATCACAACCCCACCTCAATTACTCCTCCAAAACCAAAACACCAAGTTGATCAAAACCCACTTTTGTTTTCATGTTCTCTTTTTAGTTCATCTCAATTTCATCATCATTCATGCCTCCACGGCCGTTAACCACCGTCTCCATCACACTCAGTTCTCTGCTTTGTGTTCTTATAGTGTGCGCTCAGACGAGTACTTCTAAGCTTGAAAATTTCTCCAGATCTTATTGTTCTCCATTCACATCCTCGCCTCCTTTTCCTTTCTCCTTCTCTTCTGGTTGTGGTCACCCTTCTTTTCAGCTAAAATGCGACTCCTCTCACTCCCTTATCTCCATTAACAATGTTTCCTTTTCTCTCCTTCAATTCGACCCCAACTCGTCCTCTCTCCGTCTGTCGCCTCATGTTTCAAGACCTCGCTCTAATAACTGCTCTCCTCCCTCCATCCCTGTTCACTCCATTAATCTCTCGGGCTCGCCATTTCGTGTCTCTGATTCATATTGCTCTCGCCTCTATGTTCTTCGCTCTTGTTCACCTCCAAATCTCCCTAACTGCAGCCAGTGTCCATGGGAATGTAAGCTTGTCAAAAACCCCCTTCAGCTTCTTGATGGTTGTGGATCTACTCGACGACCATTGTCTCAACAAGGTTGTCAAGCTGGCATTTTGGAGTACCTTGACAATTTCTTGAAATTAGGCTTCCAAGTCGAGTACGATGAGTCCCAAGACTCGTACTTTACCAATTGCAGAGAATGCAAGTCCAAGAAGGGCGTTTGCGGCTTCAATTCTTCAGACCCAGAGAAAAGATTCATCTGCCTCTCACCTCTATGGATTCACGATGATGGCTCAAATCGAATAGCCATATTATGTTCAATCTTCACAATAACTTGTTTGTTACTAGTCCTCTTAGTTGTTGCAGCTATATTCAGGTCAAGGCGCTTGAGACAGTTGGCCTCAGAAGAAGACCCAACAACGCTATTCCTTCATCGACATCGTTCTGCTAGTTTACTCCCACCTGTGTTCACCTATGAAGAACTCCAAATCTCCACAAACTTCTTCGATCCAAAGCGTAAAATCGGCGACGGCGGCTTTGGCTCTGTCTACTTAGGCCAGCTGTCCGACCACCGAATAGTTGCCGTCAAATACCTCCACAAACACCACCACCAAGCAACCGCCGGCAAAGCATTTTCAACCAAGTCGTTTTGCAACGAAATTTTAATCCTTTCCTCTATACATCATCCAAATCTCGTTAAACTTCATGGTTATTGTAGCGATCCAAGAGGGTTACTGTTAGTTTACGACTATGTCCCCAATGGTACGCTCTTTGATCACCTTCATGGTCCAAAAAACTTGCACATTAAAGGTTCGTTAACATGGCAAGTGAGGCTTGACATCGCGTTGCAAACGGCTTTAGCTGTAGAGTACTTGCATTTCTCTGTTAAGCCGGCGGTTGTGCATAGAGACATAACGTCGTCTAACATTTTTATAGAGAAGGACATGAGGGTTAAAGTAGGTGATTTTGGGCTATCTAGGCTCTTGGTTTTGCCTGAAACGACTTCAACTTCTTCTGGGTATGTGTGGACCGGTCCGCAAGGAACACCCGGCTACTTGGATCCGGATTATCACCGGTCATTTCGATTAACGGAGAAGAGTGACGTGTACAGTTTTGGGGTCGTGTTGCTGGAGTTGGTGTCGGGGCTTAAAGCAGTGGATCAGAGCAGAGATAAGAGAGAAATGGCTTTGGCTGATTTGGTAGTGTCTAAGATCCAAATGGGACAACTCTGTCAAGTCGTGGACTCGGTTTTAGTTGTTGACGGCCAGGCGTTTGACGGTGTAAATGCGGTGGCGGAGCTGGCGTTCAGGTGTGTGGCGGCAGACAAGGATGATCGGCCGGACTCCAGAGAGGTTGTGGAGGAGCTAAAACGAATCCGGGTCCACATGCGTGGAATTCGCGGGTTGAATAATGCGAACGGAGTTGCTGACGTCGGATTATAGCTACTTCACTGGTGTGTCTGAGTTTGGGTGGGACATGTTCATGTTGACGAACATGTGTGGGTACACACGCACCACGCTCCTGGAGACCCACCAGATTTTCAGATATTTATTTGGATGCATATGTCGATATAACTTATAAGCTTCTTCTTCTTGTTGCAAAAGCTTTCGTGAAAAATGGAAGAGTTCTTATTAAATGTAGGCTTGAATGGATTTCTGTTGTTGTAATGTTTTGACAGCCAAGACATTCGCTTGTAACAACTGCAAGTAATGGCTAATGATCCTATACTCACTCTATCGACAAAGAGCGAGCTTGCTTTTGCCAACCTAATGATTCATATTATTGATGGGCCTCGTTTGTTTTTTAAGAATGAATTGATTGTCATATCAGTATCCAAGGGATGAGGCCACTCAAGTCAACCAGATCAGCACTCATTGATTTGATTGTGCTTTAGTGAGAAAAAAAGTTGATTACCCCTTTTCTTTTTCTGTAGCAACTGAAGTATACGACTCTGAATCTGCTTCAGGCTGCTAAATAAAAGTATAAAACACAGCTCTTTCGCATTCAACTCGTAAAAGGAGTTGGGTCAATGTTATAATTAACACCCCAAGTCCTGTGTGATCCTGATACAGCTAAAACAAGTAAGACTAGAATGCAAACCAAGAAGAATTAATTCTAGTCCCACTCCGCATGGCTTGTTGCTTCTTATGCTTCCTACAAAATGAGAATGTAATTGGATTGTTCCAGATGGAGAAACAAATACCTGGATTTAGAGAATGTGTAATCTTAAAAGACTTGCTTGAGTTGCAGCAGTAAGTAAAAATGCCTGAAATTAATGTTGGGGAACCAGATCTTCAACTTCAAAGACATCAAGTTGTGGTGGTGCTGGTGCATGCAAGACCAAGACCCAACAATCTGATCAGAATTGAATAATTTTTAGACGAAATCATTAGTCAGTTGGACTGTTGAGAATATCAATTTCACAATTAGGAAGGTCTGTTCACTAATTTCACTCCTTACTCGTACAGAAGCTTTAAATTGGTGGAGAATAAAGCATTAACTAGTTGGGCTATATCTCACAGGAATTTCCAGTAAAATAGGTTAAGGGTAAAAAATGAATATCTGAAATTTTAATTTTATCTTATACCTCATTTCATTTACTTATACGATACAACCTAAAAATCATATTTAGAAGGTATCTTCACAAATTCTTCTTTAAGAAGGAAGTGAAACAGTTAAAGCCCTTTCCATGAAGGTAATTGTAGAATTTGAATCCTAATCTTTTTTCTCTTTAATTTGCTATTACATCATTTACTTTCTTGGTTAAGCTTTGAGAACACTCTTGGCTGAGTTGAGGTTTTAGGATGTTGGTTTCTAACAATCCAAGAATAGGCCCACTTCACCTGTAATATGAAAAAAGACATGTTCAAAGTAATTTGCTTCTCAAGTAGATCTGGTTTTCAAGTTCAGGAGATCTGGTTTTCATATATGAGATCAAGCACTTTGGGGGTTGCTTATGCTTCCCGAAATATGTTACTTAAATAATGCAACTTGAACTGGGAAAAACGAAGTTTAGAAAACAGCCACAACTTTAGCCATTTTATCTCGCAATACCATTTTATTTCTGACTTCATACGTTAAACAGCCACAACTTTAGCCACATGCTAGATCAGGCAAAAAGAAGAAGGTAGGGGACTGTGATGAGTACATCAAAGAAATTAGGAGGACCCTCTAAGCTTGGCCCTAACGATCTTTGCAAACTCTGCAAGCTTATCAGTCTCAGGCAACACATCTTTAACAGCTGGACTGGAACAGAAGCTCTCAGACCATTTCACTAGACATGGGGTCTTGACCTTGTCGAGCAGTTTCACTCCATCCAACTTCTCTGTCACTCTCAGCCACCCCAAGAAAGATCCAAATGCAATATCAAGAAAACCAATTTTATCTCCTCCAAAGAAAGCCTTCCCTTTGCTGCTATTCACATAAACTTCCTCCATATGAGTAAGTCCTTGTCCAAGTTGCTCCAACAAGGCTTTTCTTTCCTCATCCCCCTTAGCAGTTGGAAGACCTTTCATTGCAGGAAACCACTGCACATGTCACAAGATCACATATTTCTTGTAACCTGAAAAGAATGGGGATTTTGATGTGAAAAAATGACGTTAAGTTGAAGGAAAAAAGTAACCTTATCGTCGATGTAGGCTGCCCAGAATCGAGCAACAGTACGATCATAAGGATCGGCGCGGAGGATTGAGGGACCGGAGGACCAAACCTCGTCAATGTACTGTACTATGATGAGAGACTCGCAGATGGGCTTGTCTTCATGAATCAAAACTGGGATTTTTTTGTAGACAGGGTTTGATTCAAGAAGAAGCTGGCTTTTAGCACCAAGTTGCTCCTGAATAAACTGATAATCAATGGCCTTGATGTTAAGGGCGATTCTTGCCCTCAACACAAACGGGCTTGCCCATGCACCAATGAGCTTCACATCACCGCTAGCCATGGATAAACACCCTCAGAAGTTCCTCTTACAAAGGCTATTTGTCCCTAAGCTTCTGTGGCTGGCTCTGCACTAGATAGAGCTGAAGTGAACTCAGTCAACATATATATAATCTAATTTAAGAACATAATATATGTTACAGTAGTACTAATAGTTGGGCGGTCCGTCTAACTACTGAATAATTTTTGTCCCGCTCTGTGTTTAGATACACCTTTAGTACTAATAGTTGGGGGTCGTCTAACTTATAAGTTTTATGTTTAGATACATCTTCAACTACGTTTAACAGAAGATGTTTTCAAGCAATGGGATTGACCTTACTGTGTTTCAGAAAATTATTCAATCTCTATTCTATAATCAGATACATAAATATAGGTTCGATTCTATACTAGCCCCTCTTATAAGAGTCTGGGACAGCCAAGGTTTTACATACAGGTGAAAAACTAGTTGGACTCTTAATGATGATGTACACCTGCTTGGCTAACCTGTGGGTGATGCACTATTTAGACCCTCGGAGAGATATGCTCGCTTGGCTCGCTTATAAAATTTCTCGAATTAAAAAAAATTCATAAATATATACTCTTCAAGTCAATAATGTTATGATAGTTTTCATGTCACGTTAATTTAAAAGTATATTGGAATATACAAAAATGGATATGTTCAAAAACTTTAAATTTTCCATTAAAAAAAAACTTTAAATTTTATGTAATCTCATTGGTCATACAAGGAAGTTTGACATTAACTTGGAAGTCGCAACTTCTTGATTCTTCTAACATTCACTCTACGAAGTTGACTGTAAAGGTTAGTGATCCTGATCCTCCAAGTACGTTTGTGCAGAAATATCTTTCTCAGATGCATTACGTTTGTACGAGCGATTGGAAAGAAGACGTGTCTTAATGCTCCCCTTTCTTTCATTTTTGTTTCGTTTTCTATTAAGTAAAGTGATTGACCTCTCCCAGTTGTTAGGTGAAACTTGTGGCTGACATTGGAACAGAACTGACCGAGTTTCATAAAGTACGTGGGGGTAGTTGTTACCAACTTCTCTCCTTTTTAGCAATGACAAAATAAAAGTTAAAGCAAAAATGTAATTGCATCAGCCGGGAATCAAACGCGGGTCTGTACCGTGGCGGGGTACTATTCTACCACTAGACCACTGGTGCTCGTTGGCCCTAAGGATCTGGTTCCAGTTCTTTTTCATTTTTTTACGTCGTCGATTGTGCATCAAGATTTATCGCAACAGCTGAGCTGCTGAAAAATTAGGACAACTAGAATATAGAATTCAAGAAAGAATTATTCCTACCAGAGTACAACATAAGTTTGTATAGCTAATACACAATGCACTAATTTATGGGCAGCTAAAACGTGCTGTGATCATTCATCTCGCTGCAAATGAAATGAATACATTAGGACGTGTACATATTGAGAGCCATTTTTCAGCAGCTACCAAATTCAGAGGCGCTCCCTTTCAGCAGAACTCAAAGACGATGGCACATGCCACGTTACAGCTTAACCTTGACTCCCAAAAATAGATTGGTGTTCTTTTCTTGGCCAGTTTGTGGTGTTTTCAAAATGCATCTTGTTTCAGTGTCACAATAAACTCAACTCAGCCTGAAAGTCTTACCGTCAAAACCGAGTTTCCTGCATGTAGGTTAAATTGATTTATTAGTCAGGCCAAAATCAACAATGTGAGTTCTTCAAGCATTAAGACCAAGTACAATGGCACTGCAAGATGCAACAGACGAAATAGTGCACTTCCAATAAAGAAATATTGAAATATGTGGTTATGAAGCAGAAGCAAACAATTCTATCAGCACTTGAAAGGGGGTGTAAGCTTGAGATATTTGGTACCTTTTAGAATTCCGATTAATTGCAATGTTTAAACTTTTAGGAAATGATGCACAAGATATCTGGTCAGAATAGAGTATACTATCATACTCCTGCTCATGCATCTCCTTTTCTACCCGTCACAGATGCAGAAAGTAGTGAGCATTTGTTTGCAGATCACCTGGAGATGATAAGACAAAAACATCAATATAAATTCCATTATTGACTTCCCAAGTTTCACTGCATATATGAAGGTTACAACAAGAAAAATGACCGCATACCAAGGTAGCTGAAGAGGATTTCTAACTGTTAGCTGATGAAGATTGAATCTAACAAACAAGGACAATAAATTGTAAGGAATTTAATCACAAAAACAGCATACAAATGTCCAATACATGCCTTCATCTAGAATTTTTAGCCCTAAGTTTCAACTGAATCCTCATTTTTTGATAGGTTTATCTATGTTGTCATACTAAACATGGAAATCTGATGCACATGCTGAATATGATTTAGTTCATATGTTTGATTAAGATGTTTGATGGTAATCTCCATACATCTGCCAAAATCGAGCTCAGTTCAGCTTCATCAAAATTTTAGTACTCCATAGAAGTAATTCACGTCTCAATTTTATACTTGCTTGATCAGGTGAAAAGTTTTAAAAGTGTCATAATTTGGCAAAAAGTTAACCAAAACGAAAGCCAGTGAAATAGCACTAACCATAATTTTGAAAATGTTACGGAAATTCCAAGCCCAGATTCACAGGACTAAAATCAGCATGTTTGGAGCAAATTATGGAAGATCCAATTATCAGTTTTCATTTCTCACATTGTCCACGAGCCAATTTTCTATCGCTTCATCACAAAGCTCAAGCGTGCTTTCCATGTTTCCTTCCTCATAGCTTACATCAACAAAAAGGCTGTATATTTCTCTGTCAGCAACCAAACCTTTGCTTCTCATTTCTTCAAATAGTTCTCTAGCCTCCAAACGTTTCTTTCTTTTGATAAATCCCTTTATGAGAGCATTGTAGGAACTAGCTGAGATATTGAATCCCTTCTCAATCATTTCTTTCCGCAAAAACCATGCTTCTTTCATATTTCTTGCTTTACAATGTCCTTTAATCATAATGTTATATGTGTTGCCATCAGGCACAATCCCTTGAGCATTCATTACCTCAAAGATCTCAGTTGCAGTACGCATATCATTCCTGAAACAATATTGCTTCACTAGAAAATTGTAGGTGGTGGAATTTGGCCTTATTCCCTTCTCCAACATCCACTTTAGTAGATTCTCACTGTGTTCCAGCATTCCTGACAAACAAAATCCTTTCATGAGTACATTGAAGGTAATAATTGTAGGCTGCAAGCCTCTATCTAGCATTGTACGCAGAAGCTCATAAGCTCTATTCATCTCCCCCATTTTACAATAAGCATCCATTAAGGTGGTGTATGTAATGGTATCAGGACACAACACCACCATGTCCATTTCTTCCATCAGCTTAACCGCTTGGATTATATTTCCTGCTTTGCAAAGGCCATTAATAAAGGAGTTATAAGTGCAGACATTCAATTGAAGACCTTTTCCACACATCTCATGAAGAAGATCATTTGCAGTATCTAACTCCCCATGTTTACAGAGGCCATCCACCAAGGCAGTGTACGTGACAATATTAGGTGTAAGCCCCATCTGGATCATCTGGTTGTGAAGGGCAAAGGCCTTCTTCATCTCATCAGATTTGCAGTAACCATCAATAAGTGCTGTATATGTAACTTCATCAGGTTTCAACTCTTTGCTAAGCATCTCATTGAAAAGTTTATCTGCATCCGTCATCTTTCCACTTCGACAGAACCCATATATCAAAGCAGTATAAGCTATAAAATCAGGAATAATACCATGAGCTTCCATTTCAGTAAACAACTTATAAGCAACTTGAATATTCCCCATCTGCGAGAACCCATCAATAAGAGTAGTATATACCACATTATCAGGATTTATTCCCTCATTTATCATCTCTTTGAAGAGTTTTTCAGCTTCAAGAATCTTACCATGCTTACCGAGAAGAAGGATTAAGCTGCTATAGGTATAGGAGTTTGGCTTCAACCCTCTCATCTTCATTTCTTTGAAAAGTTTCATTACCTTCTGCAGTTCGGCAGAGTGACAATAACCATTAATTACAGTACTGTAACTAACAACATCAGGCATATGGCCTCTGAACTCCATTCTAAGGAGTAAGTAGTGTGCTTCTTTTACTTTTCCTAATTGGCAAAGAGAATCAAGAATTATGTTGTATGATGCAACATTCCAAGTTACACCCATCTGCGGGAATTCACTAAAAGTCTTTACTGCCATCCCAAGCCCATCGAAATTGCCCGAGAGGCGAGTAAGATATAAGTTACAAGAATCAACGGAAATAACAACTCCATAATTCAACAATTTGTCAAACAGCTTTCTTGCTTCAATAATCAGTCCAGCTTCAACAAGAACTTGAAAGCAAACATCAAATACATGTGGATCTGAACCCCAATCTTTATATGTGTAGATTATTTGTCGGAGAAAATGAGAGAATGAAGCAACATCCAAATTTGGGTTTTCCCAAAAGTCACGAATAAGGTCATGGGCCATTTTGAGGTCCTTTGAAGCAACAGCAAGTTGAACAATGACACAACGTGCTTCAAGATTTGGAGCTCTCTGCAGGCATGCCCAGTCAAAGAAACCTAAAACTAGCTTATAATCATTTCTAATGTTCATAAGAACCCAAATCAGGTGGTCAGACCTAAATTTGGATTCAAAAGGTTTTAGAACACGTCCAAGTGGCTCACGATGGCGTAACTTTATTGCATTTGATATCTGATAGACAAGTTCAGAGTCTTCAATAGTGGGCTTCTTTGGGGAATAATCTGGAAAGGGTCTAGTATCTTTCGTGCTTGAGGAACAACCTCTTTGGCTCAAATGGCTTCCAACAATGAACATAAAAGAATTTGGACAGGAATCTACGTAGGAACGATGAGATAAGATCTGAAAGGACTGCCTCATGGAAAAGGTGGCAAACCTCTTCATGTCTGTGGAAGACTTCCATTATAATGAACATTGAGAAGCTACTACTGAAAATACAGTGTCTACCCAGCATGTGGAAGAATCATAGAACACGGACCACATCACTCCATACCTGCAAAGAACTGTCACATATACATTCGTAAACGAGAAAAACTAAAAAGAACGTCATGCCTTCTGAAACTATTGAACAAACACGTAGACAAATAGAGGTCACTGAGTAAGTCCATTGATCTGGTACTATTCTAAGGAAGGAGCAGATAGCCAAGCGAGAGAGAGAGAGAGAATGTTCATGAGAATGAACCTCCCAAGATTGCTTTAACCTGGAAGACATTTACATACCACAACTACATTATACTTAATGTCTGCAGTAAAGACCATGAATCCATAAATAATCAGATATCTTTCTCCCAGGCAATCCATCAAACACCTATTGGGCAACCATGAAGCCAACAACCTTCCATAAACGAAAAGCAAAACACCCAAATGACCATTACTCATCCCATAGTTCATATTAAAGAAATCTAAGGTTCTGGTGAAATTTTACGTCCTAGCAACGAAACAATCTTCTGAAGTAAGAGAAACTCATTAAATGGAAAAGGAAACTGAGTGATACCTTTAGATTTCTTGCTTAGATTAGAAACTTAATATACAAACCGCAATCCAATCGTAAAAGGCAGAGAATCCAAGATTCAGACTTATGAGTGGAACGCCAGTTCTCGTGTGCTTGGTGAGAGTCGCGAAGTAATGAAGGTTGCAGGTTAGGGGTGAGGTGAAAAATGGAGATTTTCAAAATTTTTAAAAAATTTGAGAAAATACAAAATGTTTGTAGTAGTAAAAATGTTAAAATATAAATAATTTAGTTGAGATGAAGACACATACACTTACGCCGTCGACTATACTCCTCTCTTTCTAACACTAATTCCACTAATAAACAATCAGCCTCTTTGTAAAGCTTCTTTCTTTTTCTCAAACAAAATTACAATTTAAATAGCTTTCAGTTTTGTTCCGCTCAGGGTCCTGAACTCTTGAGAAAGGCCAAAGCCAACAATTACATTTACTTGAGAGGTAAAAAAGCTTTTGCTTCTAACATTCTAGTCTGCTCAACAATTGAGTTTTCAGCTTCAAAGTTTCTTGGTGCAAAAGGAATATCAGTAGGTTTAGACTAATTGGATCTTACAATTCATGTTTAAGATGGTTTTGCAGAGAAAGATAGGAGAGGAAGGAATCAAGAAAAGGGAGAACTCTAGGGGAGTTCAAGCCCTGATATTTTATTTTCCTCCAATAACTGAAACTAGTATAGCAAAATAATAATAATAATAACAGAGTGGAATCGGTGCTAGTGGACAAAAATGGAATTGAGGAGGATAGGAAACCCGGCACTATACATTCAGTTCTATACAGAGATGTATAACAGCATCAAAACTTGTTTCCTATGTAAAATTTCGTTTTTCCAACTTTCCCACTTGGTAGTTAAATCAAGCTACTATAGTTGGTCTGTGTGTTTAACGATCATCTCATATTCATTACAGCAGTGGGGCTTTCCTTGCCGTAGTTTGTCCCAGAGGCACATCATCTGCCCAGGCGACTGGTAATGAGCAGTGTAATAATTATCAATGCAACCATACTGGCAGAAATTCAAGCTGTGCTCGTACTCCACAGGTTTTGAACGGTTGAACTTTTCAACCCACATTCCCATACTCACATCTTCCATCTTAAACAGCTGCAAGAGCATTATCACTTATGAAAAAAATCTCACAAGGACGGACAATAACACGCAGGCACATATGGCAATACACATAGAGACAGGAAATCGTACCCTCAACTTATGATTTTCAAACTCCGTGACAATGGACCATGCAATGTCAGATGAGAGAATGTAACCTGGACCATCGGCGTACGGTGGATATTCTTCTTCTGGCCATTCCTATTCAAGGTAAGAAAATGACAGCAAAAAACTATAGTAAGCCAGGTTTACCAGGATAGCAATACAACCATTTAGAAAGTTGCATGGGTAAATCGATACAAGCATAGAATGCATTGTTCATATTAGAACTTCTGCCATTTATTGCAGCTATTCAAAAATAAAATTTTGATCCAAATGCTACATACTGCATGCAGCACTTCAAGTCATCCCCCCTCCGTTATTTTAGGTGATGAGCTAAACAGAAGGGGGGGAAAAAAAGTAGTAAGCAGGGAGTGTTCTGTAATAGCGAGTTGAGAAATAAGAAACTGTGACTCATTAGAGGTTGAGATATAGAAATGCATTGCCCAAGTGGTCGTTTTGGTCAAAATACTTGAGCTCTCTTCCTCAATGTAGCCTCTTAAGAATGAAAAGAAGATGCAATTCAACAATGATCACTTTCTCGAGAAATGAAAATGAAAATAGTAGTGTATACGGTGATATAAGTCAGTGCATACGGTATAGTGTGTGAAAAAACAGTAAATAGTTTTTGGATTCCTTTTGCATTTACCTAAGACATACCTCAAATGTCACTGCCCATTTACCACTGCGCAAGGGTTTGTGGTAGTAATTCATGTTTCCAATAAATAGGCTTCTGCCTCCATCAACTTTCTTTACTTCCTTGATTACCGCATCCACTCTAACAAACGTGTCATCATCACACTTCATAATATACTTTGCAGCAATTGAGCGAATCTATTAGTCGCAAACAATTAAGTTACCATCAGTTTACCTATCATAGTTCTAGTTAAGCATTTGATTATAACAACTAAATAGAAATATAGATGTTGCAACTTGTTGTCACGTAACAAATATGGACTCTAGAGATACAGGGAAGATTCCGACCACTCACCCCATATTCACAAATAGCAAGAGTCTTCAGCACAACAAGGTCATAGTGATCCATGTACGGAACCACAACAATATCCCCAAAATACTCGGCTTCTTTCTTGAGCTCTGCGTTTACTTCTTTCCTTCCATTCTGTCAGTATTAAACCAAAATTTGGCATTCATATCAATGCATAGAGGATTCAGAAAATAGGAAAAGGATTTCCATCCACATATTTACCAGTGCAACAAAAAAACGTGCAACCACTGATGAAGATCTTATCAAGTTATGCTGCATCCATGTTTTCCTAACAGCCATCCGTTCAGCAAAATGGTTGCCAGCAGATAGAATACCAATGAACAGCTCTACTTGGCCATGGAGAGGCGGTGCTTGCCACTCAGGAAGCATCTCGAGATGCTGCTGTGAAGCAAAGGTTGGATGTAACGCAGGTAAAGCAGCAGCAAATATAGAGTTCACATTGATGTCTCCATTTAAGTACAGTCCAGTGGCATCCTCAAGAAGAAATCCCTGATAAATGGCATAAACAAGTTTAAGAAGATATTCAATTACAAATTCATCAGACTTTACAGAGTTCTTCAATATTTTTAAAAGAGTAAATTACCGGGCGATAGGGGAAGGAAGTGATATGCCTTCCATCCACATTGATATGGTAACCTTCCAAGCCGGCATTGAGTGTAAGAACAAATAACTTGCCCTCAACAAAAGGGAACGGCCACTTGTAAGAAATCCTTTTTGTCTTCCCAATCAGTTTGTTTAGCCACCAATTAACCTTAGAATCTTCTGTGCTATTATCATCATCACGAAGCCATTTTTCACATTTCATCTGTCCATCAACTTTCCCAAAAACAAATGAAAAAGACTTTTAGAAGAGTGGAAATGGAACATTTGGCAAAGAACAAAACTGCATGAGCTCTACATATATAACTCGATTAGTTAATATAACGCTCAAACCAAATAGAAAGAGGTTGTAACGTCAACTAGGAAATTAAAGTCCACGGCCTGACGTTACACTACAATTGACAACTGAACTACTAATTAGAAGCACGCACAAATTAATCAAAGCGATATTACTAGATTCGCAATCTCATTGATCAAAAGCCTTGAATCAAATCATTCTCAACAGCTCTAAACAATCCTCGAACACACTGTCTTTAATCAGTAAAATTACGGTTACGCACAAAACTGCAAAGCCAACAAGAATCAGTCTTAAACGAACCCGCATAAGAAATATCACCAAAAGAACTCACCAGTTTCCTCATCAGCTCTTGAGTTCCACCCCCCGCATCTCAATGGAGTCCCCCACTGCATTCTGTAGCAAGTGTTCTGCTCAATCACAGCTTTCCCACTCCAATCACCCTTCAATCTCGGATTAAAATGCAAAACCCTTGGTGGGTCCTCCCCATCAACGGTCTTAAGCCCCTGCAGCTCCATCACAAACTGGGAGACCATCACCGCACCTTCTCCTTCTTTCACCAATGTAATTTTGGGGTCTTCCTCTGGGTGTGCCCAATTTGGCTCTCCAACCACCGTTATGTGCGAACCCAGAGTCAACCCACATGGAAGCTCCATGATTCTGTTCCGGGTCAAAAACTCCGACCCGGATAAAACAATCGAATCCGGACACTTCTCGGTTCTCTTGTCAGTTTTATTCTCACTAAGCTCGTTTAGCTTTGAGCTTAGCATTTCGTCCCAGAGCTTCTTGCCAGACAATAGAGCTTGTTTCGCAGCTTTATGCAGTACAGTGAACTCATCGATACTGCCACCATTATCGAAAACAGTTTCATTAAAGAACAGACGAGACACTTGAATCACCTCAAGCATTCGTCTCTCCGGAATGTGGTCGGAAAATCGCCGGCTTTGTGAGTCAGCTCCGATCAGCCGTCGTTGGCCGTCAAAAACAAAAGGCCTATGAGAGCCATACCCAGTTCCGAATACAAGAGGAATTTCAATGCCCATGAAGAGAAGGTACACAAAAAGGGAAGCCACTAGCATCTGGATCAATGTGACTCGACTCTGCAGCACTAAAGGTTCGAACTTGGCTCGCTTCATTGTCGGTGCGTTGCAGCAGTGAAATAAAAAGAAAATACAGTTTCACACTGGGTGCAAAAATTTGTAATAAATAAGAAGCAACACGGTAAAGGCACAGAATCTACAGGAGATGAATTAGGGAGAATTCAGGCGGATTTCAGCGCCATTAAAAGGAAACAGAAAGATCGTGCATATATTTAGACAAGAACAAATCTTTGCGTAAGACCCATGTTCAAAATCCTTACCTACATAAAATATACGAGTCCCAAGAAACAAGACACGTTTCCAAACAGATTCAAGTTTGGAGGTTTTACTTTGCATTGACACTTAGACAGTTCCACCTTGTCAGGAAGTTATTATGTACATAGATATATAGAAAGAGTAAACTGATAAATAGTAACGTTGAAACGAATGAGACTGTTAATAAGAAAAAAACGCCTACCTCAGTTCTGATATAGTGGTATAGGTCAACTTATCATTGAATTCTTGTTCAGCATCAGATAACTCCGTAATGAAATTTTGTGGGGGTTAATAAAATCTTTTTAGCATTTAAGTTGAAAGTACTTTTGGAAAAAATTAGTAGTCATCAAAATAAATATTTACAAATTAAAACGTTGCATTTATAGAGATAATTTAATTTGTATTAATTATAATAATCAAAAAAATTATTAAATTGACTGTCATCAGCATTCCGAGTGAGGGCCTATGATAACTTGAAAAAAAGCACCTGATGTGACGACGGAGGCACTTCTAGTTAATTGGTCAGAACTCAGAAGAAAAGACAAGAACATTATGCGCATGGCATCACCCTGTTTGGGAGACAGGAACATTATTTGTACGGCATCATTCCTGTATTTTCATCTTATTTTATTAAATTTTATTTATATATTTACATAAATTTTATATAAATATATAGTTAAGAGTTAATGAAATAAAATAATTAGAACAAAAGATTTGCCGTACCCAATCTTGAACCCGATTGCTTTTCATTAAAAACAAAATAAAACACTCAAATATTATTGCTTAAATATACTAAAAGTCCTAATTAATAAATTTAACTCAAATAATACTTTTATTTAAGTTATTTTTTGTTTTAATAAGTTAAAAATATCATATCCATATTTAAGTATGTTTATTTATTATCAAAAAATTGACTTGCTTGAGAATTATATTTCAATGTAAATATTAGACTATAGTTTCTTAAAAGTATTTATGAATAGTGTTCATAAATACTTTAATTTATTTACCTACGAGGGTTGTGGTGGAGTGGTAAGGGCTCCTTCATCCTTAACTAAAGTCTCGAGTTCGAGTCTTGAGAATGGAGCCGCTTTAAAACTCGTGAGGGGGAGCTTCGTCGCCCTATAAAGGTCCTACCCGGCTCGAATCCGGACTAATCGATTACCCATGTGGTACCGAATATCGGATGGCTTGACAAAAAAATACTTTAATTTATTTTATTATGATTAATTGCCCAATTTGATCGATAATTATTATGATTAAAATCATGTCAAAATGAAAATCACGGCATTTAGATTTCTATTCCGTTGGCCATATTTAGAATCAAACATAAACTCTACAAAACTCCTTTTTAAAGCCATATGGTGTCTTTTCAAACTATAGCATCATTGTTGGTTGCATTTTCTGAGTCAAATAAATCTCCAATAGAACTTGTTTAAGTACATGTGTGCGTACATTTACAAAATTGGGGTAATTGTCAAGTTCTTCAAACGAAGTGTTACGAGTGATATCATTTTTAAACACAACTTTATAAACTGCTGCTCAAAGATGGTGCTTGAAATTCCTTTTTATCGTAAAACTCATAAGCTTTCTTTTCTTGGTTTTCTCTCTTTTCGAAATTTAATGCGTTACTTTTTGTTTTATTATGATTTTGTGTATTTTATTATTTTTATTAACAATCTCATATTATATTTATGTATATATTATTATTGAAATTAAAAATAATGTGTTATGTGTTGAATTTAAACATGACATGATAAAAGGATCGTTGTTAAACACTAAAGTGATTAAACTAATTAACTGAATTTTTGTGTGTATAAATAGTCAGTTATTCATAAATATTAATGTATATTATCTAATTAGTTATTTATATAAATAGCATTTATTAATTGATGGAATCTTAGAATTTACCCAAAGTTAAATTAATACTCTATGACTAATAAACATAATAAAAGAGAATTAATATTTGCTTGTCAAATATGTGATGATCCAAAGATATCAACTGTGTTTGATGAGGTTCATTTGATATGTGTATATTAATTATCAGAAAATTTATCTCCAAAAAAATATATTAT
The DNA here is from genome assembly GCA_025629825.1 of Erythroxylum guanchezii. Taxonomy (NCBI): domain Eukaryota; kingdom Viridiplantae; phylum Streptophyta; class Magnoliopsida; order Malpighiales; family Erythroxylaceae; genus Erythroxylum; species Erythroxylum guanchezii. Next base: position 12,523,790 of record JAOTAX010000003.1, on the reverse strand, counting down.
CACAACCCAAATAAATATCAAATCTTTTGACTTAAAACATATCTTATTTGTCTACAAACTTTCAACGGTAGAAGTAAATCAACAATAAGTAAAATCAAATTGTAATTTTCATATTAATCTCTAATGATTAGAGTTCACCTATGTGACAAGCTTAGTTCTTGCCTCCAGAAACGCTTCATCTGTCAGCTTCTTCCCAGCTAAAATTTCCAACAGTACAACTCAAAAGCTATACATATCTCCTTTTGCAGTTGCTTTTCCTATTTCAAAGTATTTTGTGGAAACACAGTTTAAGATGTATGTAACTCTAAAACTATATTAAATGCAGCCAACAACTTCCAAATGCTTCAGTACTAGGAGCTAAGTAACCAAAAGTTCCAGCTATCACGGTAGAAACATGAGTCTGGTTAGCTTCCATCAATGTTGCCAACCCAAAATCAAATACCCAAGCATCCGTGTTATGGTCCAACAATATAATAGATATGCATAACAAGAATGAGAGGATGGACTGATATTGAAGGAATCTAGTAAAGATTTTGTGTGAATAGATGCTCCATTTGTTAACAACTTTAAAACTGACAAGCTTTGCAGAAAAATCTCCTCTCGTCATCTAAAGTAGAGAACATAGGAGAACTAACAGTAGTAGTTGCAACAGACAACATAGCGTAGCTAGTAGCAGCAGAGAACATGTTATTGGAATTTCACTGTGATCGAATTACGGGCGTGCAGAAAACAAAATTTTTTTATGGATTCTGCGCGGATCCCAATAATTGAATACACTTGAATAAAATACAAATTGATTTAGAAATCATACCTTGCTCGCTTTTTGTTGAAAAATCTTTGAAATTTTTTTCTGATTAATCAATCACGAGTTGTCTAATTGTCTAACCTTTGATGGTATCCACAGAGCAATTCCCAAATTGTTTTGAGAGGAAGAAAACAAAAAAGTGCGAGCTTTTAAAAAGCTCTTCCCTTTAAATAGAAAATTATAGTAGTCTTTTATTAAAATTAAATCTCTTTAATTATAATTATAATTATAATTTAAATCAAATTCAAATTAATTTAATTTTAATAAAATCAAATATCTCATGTTTGATCCCAAAGTTTCTCAAACTTTATAGTTAAGTCTAATTTAATTAAATTGATTTTTCTTTCACAAATTGCTCTTTGATATGTAACCCATTAGGCTCCTAATAAATTGGCAATAATTATAAGTTATAATTCTAATTCACAATTAGAATTAGATAAATTAAAACTCCTTTTAATTTATCTTTAATTTTTCAATTAAACAATTCATAATCATAAATCATGATAGACGTCTAGTAACATGTCATGATTACTCAAATATCAGGAATGTCAAAATGATTGACTTAACCCGTCCATACATGGCTATAATGTATAATTTAACCCTCTCGTCATTCAATATTTTAATTGGACAGAGTATGGATACAGTGTCTACTCTTATCATCCAATCATGTTCGATCTTGCTAATTAGTAATTGATTTATAATTGAAATTTGAAAACTCCTTTTCAAATATCAATTCACTCTGGCCAGAGAA
>JAOTAX010000003.1:12490566-12518580 GCA_025629825.1 Erythroxylum guanchezii | reverse complement strand
GTATTGAATGCGTTCATTTGTGATTGATTGAGGGCCCATTATGGGTACCAATTTTCGCATATATTGTAATAAAAAAAAGTATAACGTTTTCGATTCATTGAGTGTAGTAACATGCCACCCTCGCGGGGCACGAACTCGGATATCACAGCGATATCGGGTTCGGGTCATCGCGGGAGTGGGGTGTTACATTATATGTGTAATTTCTGACTTGTATAAACCACAATAAAATATAAGATGTGATATATGTTTGCCTTATCTCTAGAAGTTGTTGAATTGTCTGGGTCTGTTTTGGTTGCATCCGTATATCCTCCCAGGAGTTATAAGGGTGTCACAATCATGATATAGAGTGGTACTACTTTGGGGCAATTCACCAATAACTCTACTTGGAAAATTTTATGGCATGAGGAACTAGACGTAAGATGTTATAAACTGATTTGGGGAATGCATCATATATACTATGGATTGCAATGAACAGAAGACTACAATAGTGGACAGACTTTCAAAATTTTTGACAATCCCTAACAGATGCTACCTTTGCCAGAAAGACATGGAAACAATGGATCATCTTCATTTCAACTGTCCATTTGCAAACAAAGCATGATATTCTATCATGTAGAGACACAGAATAGGAAATCCATAGAAAAAATGGAGAGATACGATAGCATAGTGCGTCAACAAAAACTATGGAACAATTATGGAATAAGAAGCACTTGAAAAAAGAAAGAAAGAGAGAGAGGTTAAGAAGTTGTTTGGTTTTACTTTTGTTTTTCTGTTGTTATTTTTTGTTTCTGTTTCTTGTTTTTAATTTTTGTTTTTTCTAAAAGAACAAAAATCTTTTTGTTGACATTTGTAATATAAAAACTGAAAAAAAATATATTTGGTTGAGATTTTTAATAAAAACTGAAAATAAAAATATGTTTGGTTATTATTATTATTATTATTATTATTATTATTATTATTAAGTTATTCTTATTAATTTATTATTATTATTATTTATTGTTAATAATAATAATAATATTTATTATTATTTTTATTAATTATTATTTTTATTAATTATTGTTATAAATTTTCTACTTAATATTTTTAATTTTATTATACCAAATTAATTATCTTATTATTATTATTATTATTATTATTATTATTATTATTTATTTAAATTTTGTATTATTATTATTAATCGAGATAGAAAATAAAGGTATGTTGTTTTTTTTCGAAGAAAACATATTGTCAAAATTTAGAGAAACGATGTTTTTTGTATTCTGTAAAACTGTTGTGATTTTTTTATTTTCAGAAACAAAAAATCACAATAAAATAAACCAAACACATTTTACTTACCTATTTTTTTTTAAAAAAATGGCAACAAAAAAAATAAAAGAAATAAACCGAAATAAACCGCAAATCTCTTATCCATTGAATTCCATACAACAATGATATACCATTTTGTAATTTGGTGAGAGAAATCAATTCAACGTAACATCAACATCCCAGTTTGTTTAATGTTATTAATACATATAATCCGACAGCCGTACAACAAACGCTTTCGGAAAAAATTTGAAGTTTGTATAATTATCTCAGATGCCTATTTTGTTTTGAATTGATTAAATAATAATATCCTCAAGAATTTTTATTTATTAATATTTTTAATTTCTGTTGTTTGAAAAGAAAGTTAAACTAAATAATTTTTTAACTTGCTTTTAATATCTGTCTTTTAAATAGACAGAAGTAAATAATGGAAAAAGTCTTTTAAATCCGACGTCGTTTTAAGATCAACTGAATTAAAACTGATGAGAGCGAGTCGTACGTGTAATTAGTTCTCATTTCATGCATGGTTAGAATCGAATCAGATTGAGATCTCCTGTTTGTGTCTTCTCTCTCGCTGATCTTTTTTCTTTGTGTATGATAGAGATAGAGATAGAGATAGATACAGAGATAGTGGAGAAAGTGAATTGACCCTAAGAAATGCCTAGAACGCTCAGTATCGGAGACGACTTGGAAGAGAATCTCTCGCTCAGCGATCGCCTGAAAGCGTTTAAAAGCTCCAGCTTTGATCCAGATGCTTATGTCGCCTCTAAATGCCAAACCATAAACGAAAAGGTACACTTACTATATTCAATTATGGAAATATCTACGTTGCCATCGTACTTCTTACTTCTATAGTTACGGTAAACGTTACCTATATATTCTTGTATGCCAACTAAAATGATGGTCGTATCATTAATCTTCAATTATACATACAGTATACAGATACAGGTTTCAATAAGTGTTTTCGGTGCATGCATCGCCGTGGCAAATGGGTAGAGGTTCACTTTTTTGATGGTGCAGTATCACTTATAGGATATTCAGAATTTGGGGATTGTTGTTTATGGTTTATGGTTTATGGTTTATGGTTGAGGTTCACTTTTTTGATGGTGCAGTATCACTTGTAGGATATTCAGAATTTGGGGATTGTTGTTTATGGTTTATGGTTTATGTTTTTTGTTTTCATTTTGTTGGGAGCAGGAAATAAAGCACCTCTATTCCGGTCTTAACGAGCTCAAGAGGGCGTCTGCCGAAGAAATGCGTAAATGTGTTTATGCCAATTATGCTGCTTTCATAAGGTGGGGATCGTTGGTCCTCTGTGTTCAGTGAAAAATGAGTTTTAAGGTTTCTCTTCTGTTTCTTGTGTGTTTAATAACCAGAATAGAGAAGAGTATTTCATCTTTTTGTACTATTTGTAGAGTTTAGCCAGACTGAAATTTCCCAAACTTTTGATATGCTATGGCAAGTAGCAGTAGGGAAGACTTGCCAGTATGTTTTTGGTGTATGTAGTACTCATCTTTAAGCGCGACCTGGGCATGCCATTTTTGTGTTACATTGTTGGGGGGCATGACTCAAAGTACTGTGCATGTTCTTTCCAATTGCAGGACATCAAAGGAGATATCAGACCTTGAGGTGCAGCTTCTTTCGATGAGAAATCACCTATCCAATCAGGCAGCTCTGGTTCATGGTTTATCTGAACGTGTTCGCATTGATTCGTTGTGGGCTGAAGGTGACGACTCACTAGAAGAGGACTTGTCAAAGTCTGAGGTTCAGAAACTTTGCGCAGAAGAGGATTGGGTATATAAATTACTAGATGCCCTTGAAACTTTGTTGGCTGATAGGAGAGTGGATGAAGTTATGTCCACCGTTGAAAAAGGAGAAGGAATACTAAGAGAAGCTGATAAGTTCTCATTGAGTCCAACCGGATTTACTTTGTTGCAGAATGCAGTCAGAGAAAAGAGAGAAAAACTATCTGAACAACTTGCAGATACCATTAGCCAAACTCGTGGATCCGAGCTTCGTTCAGCTGTCATGGCTCTAAAGAAACTTGGAGATGGTCCTCGTGCCCACACGTTGTTACTTAATTCTCACCACCGGAAGTTGCAGTCTAACATGCAGGCTCTTCGCTCATCGAAGGTAGCGTATGCAGGATCATATACAGCTGCACTTTCACAGCTTGTCTTTTCAACCATTGCACAGGCAGCAAGGGACTCTCTGGCAGCTTTCGGGGAGGAAACGTCCTATGCATCTGAGTTTGTAACTTGGGCTGTCAAACAGACCGAAATGTTTGCTCTTATCCTAAAGAGGCATGTTCTAGCTTCTTCAGCAGCCTCGGGGGGCTTAAGGGTCGCCGCTGAATGTATTCAGATATGTTTTGGTCATTGTTCTTTGCTAGAAGCTCGTGGATTGTCTCTCTCTCCAGTCTTACTGAGACATTTCAAGACCTGTATTGAGCAGGCATTGAGTGCGAATTTAAAAAAAATTGAAAGGACCAGTGCTGCACTAGCTGCTGCAGATGACTGGTCGATCAGTTACCAACCAGTTAGTGGACGCACTTCTGTAGCACCTGTTGCTAATACAATGGCATTACTGCCAAAGCTTTCAAGCAGTGCCAACAGATTTAATTCTATGGTTCAGGTGATTCATTTCCTCCTTAGTTTAGGACTTTTTCTAGCAACACCGGAACAGCATTTTGCTTTATTTCCTTCTTCCACAGTCTTGAAACATCATTAATCAATTTCATGGCCATCTGATGGGTGTAACCAATTCTGAATTTGAAAGTTTATCTCGTTTTTGGATTCGTATTTGGCTGCATGAGGCCTAGTCAAAAATAAAATCTGGCAAGAGAGGGTATCATTTTAACTAGTTTTAAGGAGACACAATCCCTCCAACATTCGTTTATGTTCTTTCACCAAAAAAATCGATTGCTGAGTTATATTACACCAAGCTATGGCCTCTTTCTTACATTGTTGTAATTCAGAGTTGATCAATTCTGAGTCGACCAAATTCAGGAACTTCTTGATGATGTGGGGCCTCTTGAGAGCCTTCAGCTAGAAGGTCCTGCTCTAGAAGGTGTTCTGCAAGTTTTCAATAACTACGTCAATTTGTTGATACATGCATTACCTGGTTCTGTGGAGCATGAAGAACACTTGGAAGGTTCTGGCCATAAAATTGTCAGGACGGCAGAAAATGAAGCTCAGCAGATAGCTCTACTAGCTAATGCATCATCATTGGCAGAGGAGTTGCTTCCACGTGCCGCGATGAAGCTTTTGCCGTTGCCAGGCAGAATGGATGAACATCCAAGGAGATCTTCAGATAAGCAATCTCGTCTTCCAGACCACAGGGAATGGAAAAAGAAGCTTCAACGGTCAACCGATCGCTTGCGAGATAGCTTCTGCAGACAACATGCTCTTGAACTCATCTTTGCAGAGGATGGTGAAATCCGCCTAAATTCACATATTTATACGAGTATGGATGATCACACAGAGGAGCCCGATTGGTTTCCATCTCCAATATTTCAGGTAGTTTAGTTTGATTTATAAATCTCCATTCATCTAACATTATTTATTGGTTTTAAACCATGGGGATGAAAATTGAATTGGTCCTGGTTTTTTAGGCACCTAGAAGACATGGAAATACAAATTTTATCAGAGTTATCCATCTTCTCATTGTATTAGTCGCTACCTGTCGATGCCATTAACTTTAAACCTAAAGCGTTCCAGGATCATCTTGGTCAAATAATTGTTCTACTCCTAACAAGAACTCTTTTGCTTGTCATGTTGGACCATGATTTCCTATATTATGTGCTAGTTTTAACACGTCAACTTGTAGAAATCAGTGCAGATGAAAATTGTTACTCTATCAACTTTACTGAAAATTGGCTCAATAATCTAGCATTTGGAGAGAGAATGCTATTTTTTAGAAAGAATTTTTTCACTTCAATGTTAAATAGAATTTGCGTCTGAAGATCTCTTAAACACAGTATAAACTATGTTTTCGTTCAGGAACTATTTACAAAATTGACTCGGATGGCTAGCATAGCAACAGATATGTTTGTAGGTCGGGAAAGATTTGCAACTGTTTTGTTAATGAGGCTCACTGAGACAGTCATCCTTTGGCTTTCCGATGATCAGACCTTCTGGGAGGAAATTGAGGCAGGGCCAAAGCCCTTGGGTCCACTAGGCCTTCAACAGGTATAGCAAGTAGTGAAATCTCTGAACACCCGTTCTTCAATGTATAGATCTTGCTTTATATCGCTCTAATTGTTAGATAAATTACTTTTCACATTTTCTCACATTCTACCAGTTATATTTGGACATGGAGTTTGTGTTGCTCTTCGCATCCCAAGGTCGATACCTATCTAGGCATCTGCATCAAGTAATCAAGGACATTATAGGGAAAGCTATTGAAGTTTTGTCTGCTAGTGGAGTTGATCCTTACAGGTACATAAAATCCTGATGAAAAACATCAACCAGCTTTCATTGCGAACATATTTCTTGATTTGTAAACCAAGCTCTCTGTTTTCTTTATCATGATGAATATATTGTGTTGGCAGCGTTTTACCTGAGGATGATTGGTTTGCTGAAGTTGCTCAAACAGCTATTAACATCTTGTCTGGGAAAGCCAACTTTGATGATGTGGAACGAGATGTTACAAGCCCCACTGCATCTGTATCAGCCATATCTCACGGGAGCAATTAGAGCTACTCGAAGGCCTGTAAGGAGCTATACCTTGATTTTCAAATTTAGCTCAAACACGGGTCTGTCTTCCGTTTCCTTGTATCTTTCATCATCATTAGATTCAATTTTTCCAATTTATGTTTCTTGTTTGTAGATATTTTTTGTACCCTAAAGGCCCCGCACTTGTCTTTGTAGTAGGTCGCTTCTGACATTGGAACGTATGGTTTACTTCAAAAAAATCAGAAATCAAAAGTTAACTCTTATGAGTTGGATCTTTGCATATATTAGTTCGACGTGACCCAATAGATACTCCATTTGCAATCAGTATCTTCCACATGCACAAAAGAATAGAAAAGCTATTTCCCTGAAAATTTTTCCTAACCATTTACTTCAAGCCATACTTCGAGGCCAGAAACTAAGGCTTGTTAAGAGTGCTGCCGCCATTTTTGGTAGAAGTGTATCCGAAACTTCGCAAGCCTGTCTACTGTCTAGCCACAATGCCATTGGCGTTGCCTGTCCAAAAGTCCTGCGGTATTCCATGTAGCCAAAAATTTCTTACTTAGTTGTGGTTAATATGATTGCTTCAGAAGTTATAATGGACATTTCACGGTTGGAAAGATCCTTCAGGAGACTACACAATGTTTGACAAAGTTTTGATCCATGGAGATGCAAAATAACGGTATAACTGCCTAGGACTGACTTAAAAGCATTAGTAAGTTCAAATTTCTTTGTATAAATTATTTACGTCAACAAAAGCAAATTACAATATCATTCAGTAGTATTCATACATGAATAAGAATACTTCAATTGACAAACATAATTTATTATTTTTGAAATTTGTAAAATAAAGTGTATGAAATGCCTATAAAATTAAAAAAAAAACTAATACCCTTTTCTTGTCTCTTTTAATAATCTAAATCAGATTATAAATAATGTAAATTTAAACTCTTATATACTTAAACTTATAAGATGATAAGGGAGATATTTGTCAATTAGTCATAGATTTGGACCCTTCTCAAAGTACCATTAATCTTACACGATAATCATATCACACTCTATAAACATATTAAAAATACAGTCTATAAAATGACTAGTAAGGGTCTTTAGGTTTCTATTTGACCTAATTATAAAATAAAAGACTAATTAGTTATAACTTGCAAAAAAATCTTACATTTCTTTAAAAATAATTTGAAAACGACTCGATTATGTCAAATAATAAATTTAATAAGTCTACACACAATTTCAAAAAATATCTTATCATAAACAATCTAATTCAATGAACCATTCATACTGGACCGTGATTGTTAATATGTTGTAATCCATATACTACCCCTAAAATCATATGTATAAGTAATTCACTAAATGAATCCTTTGGTGTATTACTAGTGTGGTGTAGTTTGTATATGTGGCTTAGAAAACTATAAATCATACATAACCATATTAGTTTAGTTTCAAACCGAACTTTAATTCTAAAACAAGACATATGATCTCTGAGAGAGACCATTAATCTCATAAAGAGATTAACTATCAGAGGATGACACGTTTCTTAAAGAACCATTGACCATAAAGATCAATCATGACATAAGTTATCTGCTTTTAGTAATCATAACACATCTCAAAACACAAATATAAAAAGATAACTACAAGCGTATATTTAAAACATTATAGCACAATAAGTAAGTGCAAAATCTATAAGTTTATTAATTTTAAGTAATATAGAGATGTAAGATAAAAAGTCATAGAACTCACAATATATCAAAACATCGTCAGACAACATAATACTCATGTTGCATACATATCTATAAAAAAAATTAGCCTAAGCCTCTTGGCCAGTGGATTAGCTAACATATGTATGTGGCGACAACATAATCATAAAGTATATACCCTATGATCAACCCATCCTCTAATCTAAAATACTTAAAAACAACATACTTAGAATCCATCAATGCTTTTAGTATTATTGGAAAAGAATACATTAGATTAATTGTCACAGTAATCTTAATAAGCCTAGAAATTAAATAAAAAATCGTAAACCCTCCAATAAAGTTCTTTAATAACTTGGCATGAACTCTTGCTTCAACCATTTGCCATAATAAATTACTTATAACTCTTCTAAGATACAATTCCTCTAGCTAACATAAATATGTAACTTGTAGTATGCTTCTTGTCATTGGAATAACCACCTAGACTAGCGTTAGCATATCCAATATTATCCTGATCATCTAAGAACTTATAAACCAACATATAATCTCTAGTTTTCGCATATAAGGAAAGCTTTCTTTGTTGTAACATAAATATGAATCTTGTAGTTGGCTTCTTGTCATTGGAATAACCACTTAGACTAGCATTAGCATATCCAATAATATCCCGATCATCTAAGTACTAATAAACCAACATATAATCTCTAGTTTTGCATATAAGTAAATCTTTCTTTGTTGTAACATAAATATATAACTTGTAGTAGCCTTCTTGTCATTGGAATAACCACCTAGACTAGCATTAGCATATCCAATAATATCCAAATCATCTAAGCACTTATAAACCAACATATAGTCTCTTGTTTTCGCATATAAGTAAAACTTTCTTTGTTGTACCTAATGTTCATGACAAACATTTGAGAAGTACTTGCCAAGAATATTAACCACAAGTAGTATTAAGATTAGTGCATACCTCTGAATAAATCAAAATTTCAACTATACTATTGCTAGGAATGAAACTCACCTTGACTTTATCCAACTCACTATGATAATATAGCTCCTTGTTCGATTTATTCTGTAACATCTCGTGTGCTATATATATATATAAGAGACTTCTTCTTCGTATCCCCATTTTCTCATAATTTCATTTTAACCCTTCCAAAAGTTACTATTTATGAATTCCCTCTCTCTAACCATTCTTCACCGCCGATGTCTCAAACTAGTTAGTGTTATATACTAATCTCTTCCTCTCAAAGAGCCCGTCACAACCATACTCATTTCACCACCATCGTCACAAAATCGAAGAAAAAAACTTACGAAAAACGACAATCGTCGATCCGTCGCTTCCGGTGGTTGTTATCTGACACCACCACCATCATTCGACTCATCTCGACATCAGGAACAAAAGCCCTATGGTCTCGTCGCCAACCACCGCCTGGATTGATGCTGATTGACGGAAAAAGAGGTTAGGATTTTAGCTCTTTTTTTTCAACTCATTTAAATCTATTGAAAATCTAAGTATGTTGCTTTAGAGAAAGTTGTTCTACTCATCAAGAGCTTTCAATTGGTATAAAAATCGTTGAATTATGAAACTGAAAATTTTTAAATAATCGGAGGGAATATTTCAATGACTGGAGGAATATTTCGATTGTCAGAGGTACTATTTCGGCGACCATTTTAGCCACTGATCATTTTTCTCTAAAGAACCATAGTGAGATTTTCAACAATTTGCGAATTAAAAATCACATAACGTTTAGGCGAGAATAAGAAAATTTTCTGAATTTTATAAATGAACTGCTTAGGCAATTTGGATGATACCTAAATTGTTATTTGAGTCCAATAACTCCTAATTAGCACTGATTGAGGTATTTTCTTTCGATTTACTAGGTATAGTAGGAACGAGACCCATCAAAAGATTCAGACGGACGAGTTCGGTTACCAAGTAAGTTCAGACCGACTTACTGTTACCATAGTCATACTAGTAAATAAATAATGTTCAATGCTAGTATAGATGACAGCATGTAGCATTACATAACTATATATATACCATAGTTGTACCAGCAAATGAATAATGTTCAATGCTGGATAGATTACAGTATGTAACAATATATAACCACATGCATATGAATGTGTATCATTACATAACTGAATGTTTACTTTTAACTTTCATGCTTAATAATTTGATATGTATTGCTATGTACAATTGTGGGGAATAAAGGATCTATAGGATGTGCCACCTGATGGGTATACATGAGGACCAGATGCGCACTGGTTATTATTATAAAAGTTATTTTGTTTATAATATTGGGATATGTTATGGGTCGATCTTGGTTAATGCTTGGGTCCCGATCGGACCCTTATTTGTGATGCTTATGATTTTGGACGCTTTGAGCGAGGGATGGTCTATTGGTAATGCTTGGCTCCCCGCAGCCCCTTTAGATTAAGAGAGCCTTACAGCTACATGAGTATAGTAGCATGGCTGGGCCGTTGGTGATGCATAACTCTACGCAACCATTTGAGGTTTAGAGTTGTGAGGGCTTACCCTTAGAGGTTAGGGTCTTACAGATATTCTTCCCCACAATTTATTTGTAGGGTTGATGTGATTGGATGTATTTTGATATTCATGCATGATTGTGTGCATAACATTGAGTATCGTAAGACGGTGTAAGTTTACTCAACGAGGTCTAACTCCCCTCAACTTTACTTTTTCAGGCCACCTACCACCAGCTTTGCAGCAGTGACTCCCGTGACGTGTCCGCTGCAGCCTACCTACATTAATGTATGTTCTTTCTTTATTTTCATTTATCTTGTATTGCAGCGTTCGTAGTAATATGATTTCATGAGTTGTAAAACTTTTTTCTGACACGCACTATTGTTATTATATTGTATGAAATTGTTGCGTTCTTAGGGTTTGAATTTATTTTGTCGGTAACGATAGGCTTACATGTGATCTAGGAGTTTGGAACCTCGGTCCCACATTCCGGTCATGTGCCCATTTCGGGTCGTGACATGTTCCCTTTACTATAGGTGATATACATACTTTGTAGTCTTATATGTTGAACCTTTTAGCACTTCGTCAATATAAACCTTTTGAGCAAGGTCAAAACCTTTCTTAGATCTGTCTCTATGGATCTCCTCTAAAAATAAATTGTGCCTCTCTAAGATCTTTTATGTCAAAATTCTTTGAAAGTATCTTCTTTATGTTTTGTAATATGTACAATTCAATACTGACAAGTAATATTTCATCCATATATAGAACCAAAACAACAAAAAATTTTCTAATAAATTGATAGTATATATAAGAGTCAAGTATGCTCTTCTTAAAATTTAAAGATGAGACTACCTCATAGAACTTCAAATGTTACGATATCGAGGCATGTTTTGATATATATATTGACTTCCTCAACTTCCAAACTTTATGCTCATCTTACTTCAACTCAAAATCTTAGGGTTATTGTATATATATAACTTGTATATATAACTATTCAACAAGGTTGTTTTGATATCCATCTAATGATGCTCAAGATCAAAATGATTGTTACACTCATTATGATTTAGAATGAGATATTATTTGAGACTAATGAGAAATTATATAGTTTAGTTCCCCCCTCAACCTTGCCTTTAGCAACTCTCTTAATCTCAACATCCACTTACAACCTATGGGCTTAAACCTATTTGAAATGTCGACCAACTCTCAAATACCATTATTTATCATAGACTACATCTCCTCTATTATAACTATCATCCATCTACCAAAATGATCACTCCTTGTTGCTTCATCGTAGGCAGAAGATCTACCATCTCTCTTAAAATATAATCGGCCTAACCCATATAAAAAAAATACAACCATAAAAGGAGTACGCGTCCTATCTCTTTATGAACATCACAATGGAGCTATAAGATTAAGTTTAGTGTCTACCACAAAGTGTTCAATAATATTTGCACCAGCTTTAACATTGAGAGCTAAAATTCCATTTTGATCATCCATACGTTCCTTTAGAAGTACCTCAACAACTCTCTTATAAACTATAGAATGTGTGTTTTTACTAGCTCAGGCTCCTTAACTGCTTCATCTATTGACACATTTACTACATTATTCTATAAAAATTTTACAGTCAATAACTCTTCAATTTTGGTACCATAATTAAGACAACACAATATGTAGCCTTTCAGGATCTAATTTCTTTTATAGTAGGATATAAATCTTTATCTTAATTAGACAATCTAAAAACTTCAAAGCCTTCAAACTAGGGTTCTTACCCATCTATAACTCGAAAGGAGTTTTAAGAACTAACTTACTTAACATATGGTTCAAGATGTAAAATGTTTTCTTTAATGTCTTGCCCTAAAAATACTCACAAAACTTTGATCCCACTATCTTTCTCCTTACTGTGTCCTTCAGTGTGTGATTACACCTTTCTAATACTCCATTATACTTAAGTGTACCTAGTCTAGTGTACTATGTAACTATATCATAACCCTCTTGAAAATTAGTAAAAGGCCTTTCTCTTGACCTAAAGTCTCTATGTTTACTATAATTCTCTCCACTATGGTTTGATATAACAATGATTAAGGTCTATTGAGTTGCTTCTCAACCTCTATCTTAAATTTTTTAAAATTTGTTATGGCCTCAGACTATTACTAATTTGATACATGCAATAATATCAAAAGTATTCATCAATAAAAGTTATAAATATGTTTTTTGCCTTAATGGTGGGTTCAAAAGAACACTAATATTTGTGTAAATAATCTTTAAAGCCTCACTCGTCCTAATAGTACCTTTCTTCATACTTTTTTGTGAGTTTACCTCTAATATGATCAATATAGGCACTGCCAATAACATCATAAATTAAATTGGGGAGGATCTCATCATTGATCAACCTCTCAACTCTTTCATTTAAAATATAACCAAATCTCTTACGTCATAAAATGAATGATTTGTACTTTGTTAAACCCCTTTAAGTTCCTGTTTTTTCAACATTCATAATCAATTTATTATGATCCATAAAATCCAAAAAATAAACAAAATCATTCAATAAACATTTATCAATGACAATATAATTAAAGGATATTAAAACCTTCCTATTATTGAAAAGTAAAGTATATCTAACATCATCAAATCTAAAAATTAAAATTAAAATTCATCTCTTAGAAGACACATACGATACTTTATTCAACACTATATTACCCCTTAATCTAAATTATGCTTCCAGGTCTTCAATGTAATCTACTTCCATTTTGGTTCCATAGCCTTTAAACACATTCTCCTCCCTTTCACAAGGCTCCTTTCTTTCTTTATTTTTTTGTAATGTATTATAAATATGAATAGAAGAAGCACTATCTAATCACCAACTATTTGGTGTTACATTTATTAAAGATGGCTCAAAGTAAACTAAAATCTCAAGGTTATCAAATTTACTTTGGTTATTCGTTAAAGAAGTTTTATACTTATAACAATTCTTCTTCAAGTGCCTTATCTTATCACAACAATAACAATTAACATTTTTCATTTTTCGCCCTACCAGATGGTGCATTGGTTTTGTTTTCATCCTTTTTACACTTATTCTTTTTGCACTTCTTTTTGGGTTCTCATGATTCCCTTTAGGTTTAAACGATTCAAACACCAACTTCACTGTATCATCCCTCTCATGCTTTTTCCTTTCCTCTTTTTGGACACAAGTTGAGATTAACTTACTCACTATCTAAACCTACAACTTAACATTGTTAATTAGCTTTAAGGAACTAAAGTTGGATGTTAAAGAATTCGTTAGCTAGAGGACTAAGAATGAGTTTGATATCAAGACTTGAAACCTATTTAACTTATTAGATATATTTTGCATCCTCATAATGTAAGTTCTAATCTTAATGCTTCTTCATACTTTAGTGAAGTTAATTAACCTATGCATTAGTTGCTTATCTTCAACTTTCTCCTACTTTGTGAACTTTCCTTAAAAATCCTTATAAACCTCTTTGCATTATTTTCAGTCAATAATCTACCCCTAATGAATCATAATATACACTTCTTCATAACCATAATACTCAGCCATTCGATCTCCTTTATTTTTAGAAATGAACCTTTACTTTATCACGCTCTTTAGTGTCATAAGCTTAGACTCATCTTTAACAAGAGTCATATCCAAATCTGCCAAACCTATGGCTAACTCTACATCACTCTTTCAAGCCTTAAAGTTATTCTTAGTTAAGATCTTAATTGGACTCATTTAGTTTTTCATTACTATTTGATTCACTGGATTAACAAGCAAAGGACATCTCATGAGAGACGAAACAAACAAAAAAATTTACACAAATTCGCTATTGAATAGAATAAATAAAAATAAAAATATTGATAAAGTGAGTAAGAAATGATATCACAAATCATTATCCCATTGGGTAGACAATAATTCATAAATCAAAATTATAACACTCACTAATCATTATGTTATTTGACCAAACATATGCATAATTACCTCATGTAGGCAAGTAACTATACTAAGTTGAGAGAAAAAATAATTGAAAGGTGATTAAAAGGATTAAATTAGCCTAAATTATTAAAAATTCATGAAAATAAATTTGGGATAGCTTTATCTGATCAATCTATCATTTAGTAAGACACACTATTCAGTCGACCTTCGATTGAAGTCTACTAAATAGTATTTGTTTGATTGACTGATGAACATATTTAGGAAAAATAGAAATCGAAAAAATGCATGGTAAAAATAACCACAACCATAAAACTCATGAGAAACTTAAAAAAATTTAATCACAATAAAATTATGAAATCAATTAACAACTCACTTTAGTGCAATTATTAACGAATATCGTTACTCATTCATATGAATCATAATATAATCAATAAGTCACAAAATTGATTAACAATCCATTTTGGTGCATTTACTGACCAACTTTATAACTTAATTATACTAACTAACAAAAAATTATAGGGTTTCCTGCAAATTGAATTTAAGGATTTTTTTTTCCAAACACTTAAAATCTTCAATCTAGTTTTTTTTTTCTAATTTGAAAATCTAACCTATTCAAATATAAGTGCTCTAAAACCTATTTAAAAATATTTTGATGCGACATGTAAAATTTATTTATATAAATGGAAGTGAATTACATGATCATTCAATAGCATTTTAACCACCTTGATAAATTATATATGACTAGTAGAAATATGTTAAAAAAATTTAGACTGAAAGACATGATTATTGTTCTTAAATCACTTTTGTACAATACTTATAAAATAGAGAAAAGTCTATACTCTTCTCTACCTTTGTAAATAATGTAAACGTAACCAACAAAGCTAACAGGTCCTGTACATAAAGTTTTCGAGTTTGGAACTGAATTTCCTATTTTTTTCTTCTCATACATCTGCCTTTCTGGTAATGTACTCTCAGGTACTGTGTAACTTGGTGTGGGAGCACAAACTGCACTGCCGGATATCTGATATGCGTATATCTTATTATTGCAGAAACTTTTGACCTAGTAATATAAGAACTAATATAGGAAATATTTTAGGATTGATTGGGTGCTGTAATATCGCATCTTCTGTATATATATAAATGTACATTCTGATCAATAAACAATCAAAAAATTGTCAAACCACTTTAGCATGGTATCAGAGTGATGTCGATCTTCATCTGCGTGATATACAAACAACACGTTGCATCTGTGATGGCAGAAAGTGGAGAGAAGAAAACTTAGGGTAATGGAACAAAGAAAGGTCCATCACCTTATGAGTTAAATGCAAGTGACAATCTTGAAAACCTGATCATGCAGGTGCAATTGAGAGGAGAAAATTATGAAGAATAGGCCAGAGCTGTAAGAATCTCTTTGCGTGCTCAAAGAAAGTGGGGGTTTATAGATGGCACCCACAAAGAACCGAAGAAGGGTGCATTTGAGATGGAGGATTGGTGGACAGTCCAATCCATGATTGTGTCCTGGATACTAAACACAATTGAACCCAACCTGCGTTCCACTGTGACATATGTGAAAAATGCGAAAGACCTACGGGAAGGCAGTAAAGAACATTTTTCAGTGGTGAATGGTCCAAGATTCCAGCAACTGAAGGCAAAATTGGTGGATTGCAAACAACAAGGAATGAGCATGGTAGCCTACTATAGAAAACTGAAAACGTTGTAGGATGAGTTGGTTAATTACGAGCAAATTCTGTAGTGCACGTGTAGAGGATGCACATGTGATGTGGTGTCCAAACTTGAGAAGCAAAGAGAGGAGGAAAAGGTGCATCAATTCTTGATGGGGCTTGACGATGCAAGCTACGAAACAGTGCGGTCAAGTGTGTTGCCAATGGATCCTTTGCCTTCATTGAATCGAGTCTATGCGACTATGGTGCAGGAGGAAAGAATGAAAACAATTACCAGATCCAATGAGGAAAAGGGAATGGTTATGGGTCTCGCAGTACAGGCAGGATTTAAAAGCAAAGGGCGAAAAGAGGGCAAAGACAAATCAAGGGTGTGCTCTCACTGCGGAAAAACAGGATATGATGCAAAGGGGTGTTTTCAAATTATTGGTTATTCTGATTGGTGGGGTGATTGCCCATGAACTGAAGCAGAAAACAGTGAATCAAAACCAAAAGCATCATGAGGGAGGGTTAGAGGAAGTGTAGCACACGCCAAGGTGGACCACGTTTTTGGAAGAAGCTGTAGTACCCTTGGAAAGGAGGCAGAGAGACATGAGACTGCGGGATTCAACAACGAGCAATGGCAAACACTGATGGACATGCTGAAATTGCACAAGACAAGCGACACTGAGAAAATGAATGGTAAGAAAGCTTGTAATTGGTGGATTGTAGACGGTGGTGCCTCTAACCATATGACAGGGAGGTTGCAGAATTTGTGTGAGGAGCGAATTATACAAGACTGCTAAGTGGGACTACCAAATGAAGAGATAGTGTTTGCAAATAAAGAAGGAACAATGAAACTTGATGGTGGATTCAAGCTTAAAAATGTCTTATATGTGCCAAAATTGAAATGCAACTTGATCTCTGTGTCACAGTTAACAGATGAAGCACAATGTGTGATAATGTTTACTAATAAACTGTGTTTAATGCAGGACCTCACTTCAAGGATGCTGATTGGAGTGGGTGAACGGAAAGATGGGCTTTACATATATCGTGGTGTGAGTGGCAAAGCTTGTCATACTAGTGCAGACAATCAACTAGATCTATGGCACAAAAGGCTGGGACATCCATCTTCCAAGATTGTTCAAATGATTCCAAATATGAGTAGGTATTGTAAAAATAAGTCTATGGAAAAATTTTGTGAAGTATGTGAAAGGTCCAAGCAAACTAATGAAAAGTTTCCTTTAAGTGAGTCTCAAGCATCAAACACTTTTGATTTGATACATTGTGATTTGTGGGGACCTTATAAAACCCCTTCATCTTGTGGTGCTTCGTGTTTTTTAACTCTCGTTGATGATTGTTCTCGGGCTGTTTGGATATACTTGTTGCGTGATAAGAAAGAAGTACCCCAAATGTTGATAAATTTCTTTACGTTAGTGGAACGGCAATACCAAAAAAGGGTGAAGGTTGTGCGTAGTGACAATGGAACGGAATTTTTGTGTCTCAATATTTCCAACAACATGGGATTATTCATCAGACTTCGTGTACTGGGACACCATAACAAAATGGAAGGGTCAAGCTAAAACATCGTCATATCCTAAATGTAGCCCGCACCCTCTGGTTTCAAGGAAATCTCCCGCTTCATTTTTGAGGTGAATGTATCTTAACCGCTAGTTACCTACTTAACCTCACACCTTCATCGGTACTTAATGTCAAAACCCCATATGAAGTCATCCTAGGCAAACAACCCCCCTATGACCTCTTGCGGGTGTTCGGATGTCTTTGTTATACGCATAATCAGCATAGGCACGGGGATAAGTTCGCAAGTCGTAGCTGCAAATGTGTTTTTGTTGGTTATTCGTATGAGCAAAAGGGATGGAAGCTTTATGATTTAGAGAAACGAAGTCTCTTTGTGTTTAGGGACATGAAGTTTGTAGAAGATCAATTTCCTTTTGGCTTACATTCACCATCCACTAAAGAGACTCCAACTATCCTACAATCTCATTCGGTGCCGGTTGATTTGGTTGTTGAAGAAGAAGCACTACATGACATTGGTCCATCTACTGAGACTCTTCTTGACTCCTCTTACGTCAATTCTAATGTGCCCAACGTCGAAGACAGGGGAAACTTGACATGGCTCGTATTGCATCTCAAACAAATGAAGAAATAGTTGACTTTCAAATTCCAGAAATTGATGCAAACACCACTTCCCCACAAAGAAGCATGACTAATGCACCACTTGGAAGAAGCCATCGCTTGAAGAAGCCATTTGTCAAGCTTCAAGACTATGTCACTCATGCCACAATTACACTTAGCCCATCATGTTCTACCATTTTATCAGATAACTCAAGTGTGTTGTATCCTCCAGAAAATTATGTGAATTGTGAAAAATTATCGTACCTTCATCAAGCTTTTCTTGCAGCACTACAAGCCGAAACAGAGCCCACCCTATTCTCAGAAGCTGTTAAGGATGCGTGCTGGAGGGATGCCATGGTTCAAGAAATTAGAGCGCTCCATAACAACGGCACTTGGGATATTACTCCACTTCCTCCTAGGAAGAAAGCCTTTGGGTGTAAGTGGATTTACAGGATCAAGTATCACTCTGATGGCAATATCGAACGATTCAAGGCACGCTTGGTTATCTTGGGTAATCATCAAATTGAAGGGATTGATTACACTGAAACTTTTGCTCCTGTGGCCAAGATGGTCACCATCAGCACTATTCTCGCTGTTACTGCCGCAAAAGATTAGGAACTTCACCAAATGGATGTTCACAATGCAGACGTGTACATGAAATTGTCTCCTGGCTTCAAGGTGTCACAACCGAATATGGTGTGCAGGCTCTGAAAATCCCTGTACGGCCTCCACCAAGCTCTTCGCTGTTGGTTTGCCAAGCTCTCAGCTGCTCTTCTCCAGTATGGGTTTCGATACTGTCCATCGGATCACTCTTTGTTCTGTTTTAACAAGGGCCGCGTGTAATTGGTAGTTTTAGTAGACGTCGATGATCTTGTTATTTTGGGTAATGATTCTGGGGCGACTCGACAATTTAAAGACTATCTCCATCACTGCTTTCACATGAAGGACCTAGGCAAGTTAAAATATTTATTGGGAGTGGAGGTTGCAAGGTCTCCTATGGGAATTTTTTTATGCCAACCGAAGTATGCATTGGACATTGTTTAAGAAGCTGGCTTACTTGGAGCAAAACTGGCAACCACTCCAATTGAAGAAAACCATAATCTGGCCTTAGCTACGGGCCCCTTGCTTTCTGACCTAGGCCAGTATCGTCGCCAAATTGGGCGCCTTATCTACCTTTGCTTCACACACTCAAAGCTCTTCTATAGTGTTCACACCTTGTGTCAATTCATGAACCAACCACGAGAAGAACATTGGAAGGCTGCTTTGCGTGTAGTACGCTATCTTAAGGGACAACCCGGTCAAGGTATCCTACTGCGAAGGGACAGTGATCTGCGTCTATATAGGTGGTGACTCTGACTGGGTAGGCTACCCTCTCACCCGGAGATCTCTCACCGGCTGGTTGATTTTCCTAGGCGCCTCTCCAGTCTCTTAGAAAACGAAGAAATAACACAGTCTCTAAATCCTACGCTGAAGCGGAATATCGATCCATGGCTACCACCACATGTGAATTAAAATGGTTAAAGGGCATTCTTTTTTCGCTTGGCATCTCTCATCCGGAACCCATGCACCTAAACTGTGATAGCCAAGCTGCGCTTCATATCGCCAAAATCCTACTTTCCATAAACGCACGAAGCATATTGAAGTCGATTGTCATTTTGTTCGAGATGAAATTCTCTGCAATTGTATTCGCACTTCGTATGTCTCCACTCACGCTCAACTTGCTGACCTCTTTACCAAAGCACTTGGCACGAAGCAGTTCAGTTCGTTATTAAGCAAGTTGGGCATTCACAATCTCCATACTCCAACTTAAGGGTGGTGATACGCGTGTATGTTATTATTGCATAAACTTTTGACCCAATAATATAGGAACTAATATAGGAAATATTTTAGGATTGATTGGGTGCTGTAATATTGCATCTTCTGTATATATATACATGTACATTCTGATCAATAAACAATCGAAAAAATTGTCAAACTACTTTAGCAATATCCATTTGTCATGAACATGTTTCAAGAACATTATAAGGGATTTGAGCAAGAATATATTTGTTTGAAGTTTCTTCGAGGCTTTGGTAAATATAAGCTCATTAGAAAAGCTGATGCTGCATAAAAACCATTTCCAAATTAAAATAACAACTGGATTTCTTGAGCTGCAAAAGCTGAAGGAACTTTGCTTAGATAATCTTATGATTGGGAAAATTCCCAACGCGTTCTTAAGCTGGAAACAAAGATTTATGTGGAAAGTCCCTTAATCCCTGCAAGGGCTCAATTTCGGTTTCAGATGTGAAGTGCTGTACAAACCTACACCAGCTAATACTACCTTATGGGAAATGATTGGTTAAGATTTTAGGATCAGAAATGGCGGTGAGATTGGAAAAGTACCAAGGCGTGTCAATTTCATCCTGTTGGTATTTGCGAGCAAAGTATCACGTGAATTTTATGTTTTGTCATTTCTGGACAGCAACTATTTTCTTTTCTATAATTACGCTTTATTGATCACAATCCTTACATCTTCAAGCACTAATGAATTCGCAAGAATCTTGGTTCATCCCCAGTAGATGGTACTTCAAGTGGTCAATTCCATTTAACCTTAGGCAACATAAGAGCTGCTCCGGTAACTCTTCTGCTTTGTTCCCCTGTTTTAAGACATAGTTATGAAATATTTCAAGCCTTACCATAAAACAAGAAATTCAGATTTGGACGAAAAATCTTATTCACGACAGGATTATATTTTAACAAAATGCAGAAAACAAGCAAGGCGATTGACTAACCTGAATTGTGAGGCCAACATCCAATACACATATCTTAAGTCTGTCCAAGAATGCTTCACAGCCTTTCCTTGAGATATAACTAAATCTATGCATATCTATGTCAATCTCAAAGTAGTTTTCTGCCTGTGGAAAGGCAGCAGTCAGTAACAAGGAAATTGTAGTTATCTCTTTGCCAACGCAATATATTTCCTTGAAATAGCTTCCAACAGATCATGCCACTTAATGAGACTGCAGAAGCAGTATTTTTCTTCACATAATTAAGATTATCCACCAAGTCCTATTTACTCAAGTTAAAATCGAAGAACCAATGGACTTTCATACAATCAAATTAAGCATTTGAACGCAACCTTACCGAGTAAAATTCATGTTGGGGGCGTGAAAGAACAGGTTTTTCATTGTAAGCCTGCATAAGTTTCCTCTCTGCAGCACTTAAATGAAGATCTTCTAAATTTACAACGCGGCCCAATATCTTCAACCTTTCTCGAAAGGGCACAATTGCATCTACAGGAAATCCTTTGACTTTTTCAACTTCATCATCAATTAACCGCTGTTTAAGAAACGCGTTTCAATTGACCAAAATGAGTTCCACTATAGTATATCACAATGTGTAGCACCCCCAAAATTTCATGGATTTCTTAACTAAAGATAATAAGGAAGTCAGGATAGGATTCATATTACTCTGATACTTTCTTGAAAGTGGTCCGGAAGTTCCTTTGCATAACTATCAGAAAGTTTAAAATACAAAACAATACTCATTCCTTCTCCATCAGCTTCGCTCTGAAAAATTGCAGCAGGATATAAAGGAATCTGTAGAACCAGTACAAGAACAAGCATAGGAAAGTTATGCGAGGGAAAAATGGAAGAAAAAGGATTCTTCCTCTTTCAAGATATTATCATCACTGAAACAGTGGATATACCACAAATTTATAGAGAGTGGAAACGAAAATGATACCTGAACATTTACAACAAGAATAGGAGGGAGCTTCCCAGATGTATTATTAGTAGCTGGGAGTTCCACAAACTGAGCAATATGATCAATTTTTCGCGGACTTAAAAATACATCCACACCAAATGGATAATATGCAGCATAGTTAGGAGCAAAATCCTTCTTCTTGTCCCTGCCATGGAACATAATAAAAGAAACCAAAAAGCTGTAAGAAAACAAATCTAGCGATGATTTGCCAAAGTGCACCAATTCTATCATAAGATGCATTTTTATGCCATATTTAACAACATTTAATTCCATCATTTTATACCCATACCTGAAATAATTTTGACCCCGAACTTTAAAACTACATGGCTCAATAATTGACCAACAATCAAGCATTTTCTTATCAACGGGGCAAAAGGGGACTTGGGAACCTGCAACTGGTCTCTGCAGAATCATCTTTGAAAAAACTGAAACCAGATAATGCAACCAAATTAAATCATCTAAATACCAGGCAACATAAGTTTTCAAATTTGAAATGAATACTGGAATTGTATAATAGAAGCTGCAAGAGTTTGTTCCTCTGAACTATGGATGATTATTGGTTCTCGTAAAATCCAGGCTAAAAAGTCTGAGAAGTTTCATCTCTCAAATAAATGCAGTCAGCATGAATCAGCTCTGAATTTCTGAAAAACTATTTTTAGCTTGTATTCAAAATTTCAATTCCTTGCATATTTACGGATTTACCATGTTACAGAAAAGTCATAATGCATACAAGCCAAATAATGTAGTGATTGACACAAATCATTCTGTTATTCTGCAAACAGCAGAACTAACTAGTGAGTTAAAATTACAGATACTATGAATTGAAATCTAAAGAATAAATGCAAATAATAACAATGATCTCAAGAACTGATTATTTCTATTTGTACTTCGGAAACCCCACAACTTTGAAGTTAAGAGCAATGATACTCACACAGTGGGTTATTGGCATGAGCTTCCTTCCATTTGAAAGACAGTTTCAAGGCAGACTTTTTCCTTGCATTAGGAGGACTGTAGCTTAAGGATCTTCTCTTTTCAATGGATGGCACCGTAGAAGCAAGACAAGGCAAACAATTGCCTGGAAGAATTCCACAATTATCTAATATTCCTTCCTCCTTACCAGTACTTTCTTCAACAGAGGAGGAAATTTCATCAAGGAACACAGGTTGTTTTACATCGCTCGATTGTCCATCAAATTTTGACAGTGAATCAACAGAATCAGAATTGGAAACTGCCAGATTATTCAACTGCTTACCAACCTCACTCGCAGAATTACATGCAGAACTTCCTAGCAACGGATCCCTAGTCTTGTGTATCTGGTTGGTTGAAGAAGACTGCTGCATGGGATTATTGTCTCCATCATTAGCATCTCTGCTAGATGCAATACTTGATATCGATGCACCTTCAAAACCATTTAGAGATAAGACATCTGCAAATAAGGTTCTTCAGTTAATTCACAAGATATGAAAAGCATATATCATGATAAAAAATAATAAGATTCTCCAAATGTATCATACCATCTTGAACACTTTGAAATTCTTCCTCACAGTCAGATTCCCATTTTGCATATGAATCATACCATGCCTCCTCTATACTTCCTGCAGCCATTGCATGGAAACAAAGTCAGGAGTGCATGTTTGATAATGAAAAAGAGTATATGTTGCAGCTGACTTAATGGAAAAATTAGAACAAACATATTGCCACCTGTGCTAGTCAAATACCAAGAAAAACAAGTTTCTATCTCAACAAAAGTCTACAAATAAGCAACTGAACCACTTTTCAAAGTGGATTCAGATATTGTCTACAATTTAAACTGATATATGAGAGAACTTTGGAGAGAGAGAACAATTATTATGAAGCATGATGTATACGCAAAAATATTGTGGAGGAAGTGTAGCATTCAAAAAGAAAAGATATTATCTGTTAAAACAAGTTTCAGTTATTCGTGAATCATCTGGAGCTTATTCACAGAACAAACGGACATTGCCTCAAAATATGTAACGTCAACGAACCATTATTCATTATACAATTAAAAATCTGGAGTATACAGAATGCGTTGATGAACATAAGACTCATCTTCTCTTTCCAGTACATACCACTTGCAACATTCACAAAAACAATTAAAATTTACACCAATAGCTTGAATAATCTACTTATGTATTAAATTCCAACTAGTCACAAACAAGTTTAAACAAACGTGAATATGGTTTCAGAATTGAAAATCATCAATAACCATCTTTCCCATCTCCTCCAGAGCCATAATTACATGCGGCATTAACCAGCAGAATACCATTGAGAATGGCTACTGGAAGCTCCAAATATGCTGCGCTTTGTGCTTCTCAACAACAACCGTAGTAACAGAACCAACTAAATTCGCTTGAATCTAAACTATCTCCGACCGAATTCCAACCACGAATTAACAAATATTGCAGCCCGCGTAGTATCAATTACATGAAAGCACACAAGCAACCTTTTCAAGCATTTAAAATTTGTGACAAATACACTCTCCATGAACAACATTCACGCAAATATATCCAATTACTAAGAAAAATGTCAAACTGTTTATAACTTCTACCGTTTCTTAACTTGACTGAGCGTCTATTCATAATTGACAGTTAAAGGATACCTTGCTTCGAGGGAAATTCAGTTGCAGAGTTTGTTCAGTTACTAACATATATGCCGGTACCTTGCTTCAAATCAAGAACAATCTTTTACCATCACATTTGCCAATAACGCATTCATGGTAGAAAAGAAATAGCCATTTGCCTACACTTCACGGAAAGGCAGCTAAACCACCCAACATCGTTACCAAAATCCGAATACCAAGTAGTCAACATCCAAACTAAGAATCCTTTACGACACGGATATGTGAAAAAACCAACAAATTTCATTAACGCTTAAAACCCAGTAAAATTTTAACTCAAAATCACTTATCCTGGAAAAAAAAAAGAAAAAGAAAAGAAAGCAAAGGTAACAACTTTGTTGCTGAAACATTAAAACTTTGGTTCATAAAAGAATATGTCAGTAACAGAGAGATGCAGAAACACAAACAGGGGCAGTAAGACGGACCTTGGAAAGTGGGGTTGGTGATGGCAGACAGTTGATCAGATGGGACAACAATCCTATCAGCCTTATCCAATGATCCATCAGACAATCTAGACGGCACCCTCCTCTTAATGCTTTTCCTTATCTTGCGTGCTTTCCTCTTCGAAGACCTCAATCTTCCACCAACACAAGACTCGGGTCTTGAAACACAACCCCCCATATCTGTCTGTTACAAGCTCAAAAAATGACCATCTTCAACAAGTACAGATATTCACAGGAGCTCTAATGAGAAAGAACCTCAGAAAAAGAAGGGCCTGAAAACAGAGCTCTCCCCTAACAACCAGAGAGAGAGAGAGAGCAAAAGAGAAGATTATAAATAAAGGATGAAAACAAAACTATAACTATTTGCAGTTCTTTCCTGGGGTCAAGATAGAGTTTTTATGAGAATCCCATTTCCACGGCAATAATTATTGAGCAGCCTTTTGTTAAATTGCCTTTTACATCAAGTCACAGTCAATATTACTCCAATTTATTATCAATAAAGAAAATGGGTACACCGAGTGACGGCAGTTGTGGTGGTGGAGGTCGTGATGCGTTAAGAGAAGCCATGAAATTAAGAGGGATCCAGTTGTGTGATATTTCGCCACGTGTCACAATCTTATTAGCCGAACGTGTGCCGGAATCAGAGAGAGATAGAGGGAGGGTAGTTTCTGGGTTGGTAGCTGCAGTTGTTGTTTAGTTGAGGTTTTCTTTTCTTGCCAATTATTTTCCGTGAAAACAACGTTGGTTTTGTGTTGGTTTCACAGTCTGAGATTGTGCTTTTAACATTTATAGGATCTACGTGGGTATGTATTATACGGATAAATGTCACAATAAACCAAAAGGACCACTACAATGTGGTCGGCCGGGTTCCTACTTCCTATGTTTTACCGTAAGATTTTGCTTACGTGAGGTTGCCACAAAACAAAAACAAAAGAAACAACCAAAGACAGCGTAATCATGTCTACGTGTATTTTGTAGTTGGCGTGTGAAGAAAAGGTCCATTTGGATTACGTGAACTGGTCTTTTGTACCAAACTTCACCTAAAATGGTTTGCCTTCTTTTTGTCAAAATCTATGGCACCTCGAAGGTTAATTTTAATGGCAGGTTTTAACCCTCCCCAGTCCCCTCTTGCTAATATTGGGTATAGTCTGGCAACATTTTGGTACGGTTTTCCGGTGACTTGGCTTTTATCGTTTGATTGTTGCAAGTCTCTTTTTACTTTGTGCCTTCTAGAAAATAGATTTGATTATGACTCACGTTATGTCATCAGTATCATTGATAAAGTTGTATCTTTTTAAGAAGAATATTTTATCAATTACCCTCTTCATTGAAGTCTTTTAGAGGAATAAATCACCGAAGAAACTGAAAATATAATATACCTGCTCCAAAAAAAAAAAAAGCGAATCTGAGAAAATATAAGAATGGATCCCATGGAAATAATCAGAATATATTGCTACAGGGACATCTCATCTACTCCCAACAGGTTCTGATACGAGACCATGCATTCATGTTCACGGACATAATCTTTAGAGGTAGAATTATACAAGCAATAGCGAATTATTGTTGGACCCAAGTTGGAAAGTAAATTGGCATCCGAGTCAGGGTCAGGGAAGATGTCTTCCATCTCTGCCATATCCACGGGAGCAAACAAACAATATATGAGCCGAAACGGCCAAATCCAAAAAGGCTCCTTTCTAGGGAGAGACCACAGATGGCAACAGCTTTGCCTAATGCCTATTTGCATAGCACGACCAAGTTCTCATGATTGGCCGTTCTAACGTACATCTTGAGTGGAGTCGGTGAGTATTAATGATATTAGAGATACTTATATCTTTATCAACTCATTGTTTATTGGTGGATTGATTAACTATTATTAAATAGAAAATATTTTTTAGCGGAGAATGAAGATTTTAGGACGCGTAGATCCATGGGTTTTTCCATTATAATCTTGGTATTTTGGACTGTAAAACTTACTGTTCACAAATATTCATGCTGTTATAACATTATATGGTGGAAGCAATGGGATGGAGCTGGTGTGAACTTATCGTCTCTGCTCCTTGTTTCTTTGACCCTTTGGTATGGATGAACTGTTTTCCTGCAGTAATCATGAGAACCCTTTAAAGTGATAATAATTGAACCGTATTAAAATAAAAATTGTTATGCATGTAAAATATGTATTCTTTTGTTCACTGTGCTGTACTTTGTGGACATGGAATGGCACAGAGAGACGAAAAGTGACTTTCAAATGCGACTTATTGACATGCCCCCATCGTGATTCATAAAAGCAAAGGTCATGTTTGAAGCCCCACCATAAACAGCCACAAAAATGGCATTCATACAATAAAACATCTAGATCTAGTTATCCATCTTTTCATTCAGGGGTAAAAAGACAGGGACGATTAGACTTGGCTAGCGACAGGACACCAGTCCAAGTTTTCTCTGCTACACTGGCCTACAAGTAAGAATAAAATAGATAGGAATCGTGCACGAAAAAGAAAGATAAAAGTAAAAGAATAAGAGTTTAAAATGAAATTGTCAATGTGAACTCGCATAAAGCATGTAGTTCAAGAATCCTTTTTTTTTTTTTTTTTTGGGTACAATAGAAGGAAAAACGAAAGGACTAATTTCTCGAGACAAATCCCCCACGAAGAGAACGCTGATAACGGGTCCCTTGCATGTCTCGATAAAGAGTATCCAAAAGACTCCAAGGAGGCTCCCGAAGAATATGCAGCCCCGGCGGTGAAATCGAAGCGAGATAAGCCAAGTGATCCGCACACTGGTTGCCTTCACGCGGCGTATGTTCAATGCAAACTGTCCACTCCCGACGAAGTAATTCACGAATATCTGTCACAAAAGCAGAATACTCCGTTAGCTCCTGAAAAGAAGAAGAAAGGATATTAATAACCTCAAGGGAGTCCACCCCTAGTTGCACATGACGATAACCCCACTCCCAAGCCAACAGTAACCCAGAGTACACTCCGCAGAGTTCGGCCACGAGAGGAGAGCCAACGCCTAACTGCTGTAAGAACCCACCACACCAGTGGCCTTGCCAGTTGCGGAGTAGACCGCCCGCAGACGCAAAATTGGAACCCAGGTTAACAGAACCATCCGTATTGAGCTGGACCCACCCTTCGAGTGGTGGTTTCCAGCCGACTAGAGAGCCCAAAGGCAGCCCCTGAGTTTGGAAAATACGATGCTCAATCATGTTGGCTCGAATCACCCAAGTCGTATAGGCCAAGATAATCGTACGACCGTTAAGAGGCCAAACAAAACCCTGTTCAAAAATGCTGTTATT
>JAOTAX010000003.1:12465347-12475566 GCA_025629825.1 Erythroxylum guanchezii | reverse complement strand
GAGCCTGTGCAAGTTTCAAGCTCAAAGGGCTTTCACTTGAGGGGGTGTGTTAGCGAATATATAAAACCAATTAAGTTAGCCTCACACAACAGCTTAAACTATTGTGGTGAAATGGTCACTTAACATTATGATTCAGCTTGATACTAAAAAATAAAAATTGAAATATCATATTATTTTCATAAGATAGAGATATTTATGAAATTTTATGTACTACTGTGTATTTCTTAGCTAAATGAATTTCATAAATACATTCATAGTTATCACAGGGAATAGTCATTAGATGATTAAACTAGATGAGTCAATTGGGATTAATCTTGGTGAAGTCAAAAGTATTGATTCGTTTAATATGACATTTTTGTTCTTAATTAATTTTAAAATATTTTGATTCAATTAATTATTTTTATTATTCAATTTTTTCAATTAGACTAATTTTTGTAATTAATAAACACAATATTTGTGAGACAATACTCTTTTCATTATTATTATTTGTTTGAGATAACGTATACTTTCATTAAAAAAATTACAATAAGTTTTTAACATTGTTACAAACAATTTTTAGTTACAATTTTGAAAAATATCGTCACAAGTTTGACTATTAAAGTTTAACCTTTATCTACGATTTTCAAATTGTTGCCAAAAGAAATGTAGCCAATGGACTATTTTATTGTAGTGTTTTGCTATGATTTTGAAAATAATCAGCCAAAGATTGACCAAATTATAGCCAAAAAAAAAAAAAGCAGGCAAAAGTCTACTTTGTTGTAGTGTGACAAAGTCAAACTTGAGACGATATTGGTGAAGGTTGGTATGTTAATTGTTGTTAAAGAGATAGTATGCGACACAAGAAGAGAAAGTACAATATTGTAGAGTGATCTGTTTTCCTATTTTTAAATCTTATCTCTGTTTTCCTTTTACAATGGCAAATGTCTAAATTCTTATATATCGTGGGAAGTGCAAGCTTTAAATTGTTAAAGTTATTGTATATAGATAATATCCTTATTTCAACATCATTGGCTTTTTTAACTTCCTGATGTTAAGTTTACGATTGTTGGCTAAAGATCATTTCACTAAGTTCTTATACATTAGTTTCTTCTCCTTTGTCTAAGCAATCTAAGAACTAACCTAATTGGAGATATTTTTAATAATAATAATACGAACTTAAATTATAGACCCATTATCAAACATGAACGTATTAATGAAGAAAATGCAAAAATTACCGACTTTGCTATCCATTGAATGCTGAACAAGCTGCCGAATCGATTAAACAAACTTCTCAAAAAATGAACAAGCTCTTGAAAATTTTGATCAAACTTTATGAAAGTTGTATATCCTTATGTCGTTAATGTCTTTATGTGCCTTTCTTAATGTATGAGCCTTTTAACAAATAAGAAAACTGAACATCAAGGAACTTATTTAAGTAGGTAGTAGGAGACTATAGTAGCTATTTATAGTAATCATATTAGGACTCCTTATCACAAGACTAATAAATAATTGGCCAATATTGATTAGGGCTTATTTTTTTACTGGACTTTATCCCGTTTAACTAGATCCTTTATTATGTTTCTTTACTATCTTTAATTTGGATCAAATTGGATTTTCTTAACCTAAATTTTATAAACAACCTATAATTAATCATTGTCTAATCAAAAATCACTAACATTCTCCCATTGGACAAATATTAATTACAATAGTTGTAAAACGATAAAAATAGGAAAAGTGGTTAAGAAAAATCAATTTAAAGGTTGACCAATTTAAAACATTTGATTCAAAGATAATGAAAGTCTATCATTCAGTCCTGTAAGCCATTTGATGCCGAAAAATATCAAATACATGTGTCATATGCAGCACATATCCAATACAATCAGGCATACGTAATATCTTACTAGCACTAATGAGAAAATGGAGTGTGATAAACTACACCGATACTTATATGATTTGAAATATATCATTATTCTTTTTTTTGGTCTCAATTTCTATAAGCTAAATCTTATAAGAGAAATTTGTTTTCTCTTACTAAATGCAAAATTCCATTAGAGAAACCCTTGTAGGATTAAATACTTATCTCCCCCTATGCCTTATCAAACCCATAGATTTATATAATTATCTATATATGTCTAGAAGACATAGTCTCAATGTCAATCTGTATATAGATACCCATTGACCTTTAAAATGCTTACGATCGATACATATCTTAAGACTTTCACCTGTAGTATGAAAATGTACAACAAACAGTATGGTTGAGAAAAAAATTATGATCATCAATATATATAAAAATATACTATCATAATACATGAAATCTGTACAAATGTATTAAGAGAAATACAGTAATCCTTAACTAATAGTGTCTAAGGACTTTAGTAAATCTATAATATACACTTGTTTCCCAAAAATAACCGAGTATAGTCCTTTATTTGAAGGATCAACAAGCATGTACTCATTCTTCAAATGGTTCACCTTAATGTCACCCTTTTGTATTAATTACTTTATGGTCAGATATTTGACCTCCAAATGCTTAGATCATATGATATGCTTATTATTATTATTAAACCATACAGTAGAAAGATGTTCATAATATAACTGAATGGGTCTAGCAACTGAATCAATCACAGACATCTTAGAAATCAATTTCCTGAGCCAAACCACCTGTGAAGTAACCCCATAGCATGCAACAAATTCTATATGCATAGTCGAGGAATTTACTAGCGTTTGTTTAATGTTCTTTTATGATATTGTACCATCTGCTAACATAAAAATGTGCCCTGATGTGGACTTCCTATCATATAGCCACATAGCAAAATTTGAATCCATATAACCTATGAGGTTTAGACTATTGAATTTTTTTAATGTTAATATATAATCTTTAGTTTCTTTGAGATATCTCAAAACTTGTTTGACTACATTCCAATGGTTTATTCCTGGGTTAGCTATATACCTACCCAGCAGTCCAACAACAAATGCAAAGTTTGGTCTAACGCATACTTAGGCATACATCAGGCTACTAACTGCACTAGAATAAGGTAAATTCTTCATAGCTTCTATCTCTTTGTATCATTCTTTAGAGATTGTGTTAAAGATAATCTCTCACCATGAGAGATAATTGTTGCAACAAGTTTACAATTAGTCATATTAAATCTTTGTAGTACTCACTTAATGTATGCTCTCCATAAGAGATCCAACATGTATTAAGACCTGCCTTGATGGATATGAACATCTAGGACAAAAGATGTCTTACTAAGGTCTTTTATTTCAAAATGCTTAGCCAAACGCTGCTTAACCTCATACAACATGGTCATGTCATTTGATGCAAGCAAGATATCATCCATATATAAAAGTTAAAAGATTACTTTACTCCCCTTTAACCTTGTAATACAAATATCTTTTAACTTTATTTTCCACAAATTCAAATGAGGTGACATCCTCATCAAAATTTAGGTGCTATTGTCTAGATACTTGTTTCAAACCATATGTGGATTTTCTTAGTTTACATACCATGTCAACTTTTTCTTGATCCTGAAATCCTTCAAGTTGTTCCATATAGACCTTTTCATAAACGTCTCCATTTTAAAAAATAGTTTTGACATCCATCTGATATAATTCCATATCATATTGAGTCACTATTGTCATAATCAATCTAAATGCATCCTTAGATGATACGGGAGAAAAGGTAACATTAAATTCAATCCCTTATCTCTGAGTAAACCTTCTCGCAACCATTCGAGTTTTAAATCACTCAACTTTACCTTAAGAGTCCTTTTTGGTCTTATAACTCAATTTACAATTGATAAATTTGCAATTATAATGTAAATTCACAAGCTCCTATACCTTATTATGCTTTATGGATTACATCTCATCCCTCATTCCATCCCACCACAAATCCACATGAGGTCTATAAACAAGTTATGTAAAAGTAACTATATCTACTACATGTCCAATATCATAGTCTTGTTAACCTAAATAGACTATGTAATCAGATGAGATAGCAAGTCTTTTCACTACAGTAGATCTTCTTGTACCTCAGTAACCTCAGTTTGTATGGATATAGGTTCTTGTCCCTATACTGGTATGGTAATGAGACCTTGATTCACTAGTTCTGACTATATGAGTAATGGATATGAAATAACTATAGTATCCACCCTTCTCTCATCTGAAGGGTGAGAATGACCACCCTCATCATAGGCATTATGCTCCAGAAAATTAGCTGTTTATGATTTTACTATTCGAGATCCTCCATTGTTTAGTAAAATTTGTATCCCTTAGAGTAGTTAGGATATTCAATAAAATAATAATGAATGGAACGAGAATGTAACTTATCTTCATATGTATTATCCAACGGAACCTCAACAGTGAAGCCTTATATATACACGAAGATGAATGAGGCTAGGCTTCTACCTCTTCTATATTTCAAAAGGCTTTTTTTTAACTGATTTGCTTGACACATAAGGTATATATAAGATAGTCTTTATAGCTTCACCCTAAAGGTAATAAGGTAAATTAGTCATGCTTTACATTGACCTCATCATGTCCTTTAAGATGCGGTTTGGCCTTTCGACCACACCGTTTTGCTCAGAACTACCTAGTATAGTGAACCGAGCCACTATTCTATATGATTCTATATATTTGACAAACAAATCTTTTCTTATACTGAAACCCTATATCTACCAAAATATTTACCTTTATGGTCAACTATGATAATCTTAATTGGTTTTTAACTTCAGCCTTAAAGATCTTGAATTTCTCATGAAATTCAGACTTTTCTTTGAGCAAAAACACATATCCATAACCAGAATAATCTTTAATAAATGTTAGAAAATATCTTGAATTATACAATGTAACTTTATAAGGTTTACATATATCTGTATGTATGATTTCTAATAAGCTAGAAGTAGGAATTGACCCTTTTTTTCTTTATTTTGGTCAACTTACACTTATAACAGTCAACACATGATTCCAGATCATCATTGGGAGAATGTTATCCTTAACTAATATTCTCTTAACTCTATCTCTAGAAATATGACCCAATATTTTATGTCACAATATGTATGACTTATCTTTTATCAAGGTTCTCTTTCTAGTGATCTGTTCGACAATATATGCAGAAGCATACATCTCATTAGGGGCAAGAAACATTCTATATAAGTCATATGAAAAGAAGGTAGTACCATTATGTTTTGCATTGGAAAATAACTTTACAACGAAATTTTTAATTACAAAAATGTAACCTTCTATATTTAAAATAGATACAGAGATCAAATTCTTTCTAAAAGATGGTATATAAAATGTGTCATATAATACAAGCTTGAAACTTGTGTTAAGGTTTAAATAAACATCCCTTATAGTGATTATGTTAACTTCTTTGTTGTTGCCCGCCATTAGTTTTTCCTCCTTCCTATTAGGCTTTCACTTTTCTATGAATCTCTGCATTGTGGAAGAATCATGATTAGAGACTCCACTATCTAGCCAACAAGAACTTGATATGGATATTTAGACTCATGTATCATACAATCCAAGGAGTTAACTGATAACTCTTGGCTTTCTTTCCAAGTTTTATATTTTTGTCATTCAAGCTTTTTAAGTCCCTTCTTCTTATATAATAAACACCTCATACTCATACTCTTTACAACATCTGCAAGACCTTTAGTAACATTAGATTGACCAACATCTATATGTGGAAGAAATTTAGGTTTCTTACCTTTAAATTTATAGGGACTTGCTTTGGTTGCTATTAAGGTTGTATGAGTTGTATTCTTTAACTTCTCTTCTTCAACAACATAATGGTTGGTAGTGTATTTATGTCCTAGGCTTTATCCTGAGAATTGTATGTGGTAGCCAAAATACCAAACTCTAATGATAGAGTATTCAAAATTTAGTGCATAATATAAGAATCAAGAATATAAATATTAAATGCTCTTAGCTTACTCTAAAGGTTCACCATTCTAATTATGTATTGCCTCACTCTCCCTACTTTTTTATATCTCATAGAGTATAATTCATTTAATAAGGTACTTATTTCAGTATTAAAAGATACCTTATATCCCTGTGAGACGTTATTTAAGAAATCCCTTGCTATGTTTATTTTAGAAGCTCACCTAGTAGATGGTCTGGTATGGATCTCTTTATGGTTAAGTAACACATCCTATTTGACCTTTCCCAAGCTGTATATGCTGCTCTCTCAACCTTTGAGCTAATAGATGCAGGTGTCGGTGGCCTATCCTTGACCATGACCATGTTGATATCTATTATCTCTAACGTAAATGCTTCCACTTCTTAAAATTAAAACTAATGAGGGTTCAATTGTGACATTGTTATTATTTACAGAGAAGGTGACCGCAACATTGATAATGTAACGATCAATACAAATGTAGGATAACATTGATTCTCAAAGCCACAAAATAGTACCTATATTGAGCATCTTATCACATATATTATAAAACTTGTGGTCTGAATGTATAACATGTGTAGATAAGAACTTCATATAAAAGTGATCAGAGTGCACATCCTAAAATTTTCTGATTCTACCACATGTGGGCCAATAAATCACTTAAGTAATGACTTTCCTCTATCAACTACCTTTATCCACATTTCAAAGTCTCATATAAGACTAATGGGCAGAATAACCAAATACAAGATCAAATACATACCCAAATATGTAAGTAGAATAATTCAAAAATTAACTTAAAAGGCCACTATGATGGCTACATTCTAATTATTACCCAAATTGATCTACAAGCACGATGGATACACCTGTATATTATCCTCATATTATTCTATATAGGCATAAAATATATGACAACTCATCATTCATAAGTGCAAAATCCTTATGCATATATTCATTTTCACATATCAGTGTTGAAAATATTATCAACAAACTTTACTTGAGAATTTATCACAAAGAAAATCTCAATCAAAGTGATAATCATATGATAACAAACAATAAATACACTTATGATATACAAAAACCACATGTATCTCTTTTATTTCAAGTTAAATGCATGAAAATTCACTTAATCATGACTTTAATAACCTTATTTGATTTTTTGAAATCAAACCTTATTTATTCCAATGTAATAAATCCAAAAAATTAAAAACTCACTTTTTTAAATTCGCAAGACCTTAAAAATTGACCCAAAATAACTTGAGAGATCATTTTGTGAATTTCGACTTTTTTTAATCTTGTATCGTGCATAGCAAGTGTCAGAGACATGTTGTCTTTATGGCACGTGGATCACACGCTCGGTGTGCACAAGTGTGCCACGCATCAAACACGCATCCAATGCCTAGTTGCTATATATGCTAGTTGTCTGGCCTACATGTATCACACATGCCAAATGTTGAATGTGTCCTAGAAGCAATTAGCTGCTTCTTCCTACTGCAATCTGCCAGTTGCTGAAAAAAGAAAAATTTGGCGACATTTTTGACGATTTTTGCTAGATTCTAGTGATATTTTCTATAAATTTACTCGAAAATCTGCTTTTTGACTCATTTTTCCATACCACACTTGTTTAAAATAAATTCAAACAGCAAATATGCAATTTATATAAGCAAAAGTAGATTAATTTCTCTGATTCTCTCATGAAAAAATTCAGAAATCTCTATTCAAATTCATACAATCATGAAACTCCTTTGATACTATGTGTTAGACATATCACGAACTTTAATTATGGACCCACGATCAACCATGAACTTGTATTAATGAACAAAATGTGAAAAATACTTGTTTTGATATCTATTGAATGGTGAATAAGTTGCTGAATCGCTTAAACAAGCTCATAAAACTTTCAATCAATAGTTACGAAAGTTGTATATCCTTATGCCGTGAATGTCTTTTTACGCATTTCTTATTGTGTAAACCTTTTAACGGGTTAGAGAAGCTAAACGTCTACGAACTTACTTAAGTAGGCAATATGAGACCTTGATAGCTATTTATGGTAGTCTTATTGGGCCTTCCCATCACAGACCCAATGAATAACTGACCCGCGTTAATTAGGACCAGTTATCCTTACTGTATTTTGGTTCATTTAATCACATCCTTTATTGAGCTTCTTTATTATCTTTAATCTTGATCAAATTTGTTTTTCTTAAACTTAATTTTATAAACGACCTATAATTAATCATTTTCTAATTAAAAATTACTAACATTTTTAACTCATTTTATCCACTACATGCTCTCATCGCTTCTTTATGTTGGTAATTTTGTGTGGTTGAACATCATTAGTCAAACTAAAGAAAGGATTTTTTTCTTGCATGTTTTTTTTTGGAAAATTTGTTTTCTTGCTTGTTCTATGCTCGTAATTTTTTCTTTGTTCGATATGAAGTTTGATGTTGGCTATTCCATAATCAAATGTTTGTGTTCAATGTGATTATCCTATTAGGGTGAAAAGCTATGAGAACAAAGATTTTGGTTGATTGGAATCTTTTTTTTTTGGTAATTCAGAAGAATTTAATTAAAAAAACAAAGATATGTACAAAAGAGTTCACGCTCTAATGTATCAGAGGACACAACCAGCTATTACATAGCAGCTAGCCCATAGTTCAATCTAGAACAAAAGCAACGCCAAAAAATCAGCAACTATGATTTAAGGATGGATCATATCTACAATCCACTCAACAACAGATCTCCTATACTCTAATCAGAACCATACCGAAGAAGCAATAACCAGAAGGAGATAACCTTAGCTAAACAATATGTCAATTCCAGTAGAGGCAATACCATTGAAAAGGCTGAAATGACATATGCACTTGAATGTCCCTTACCCAATATGGCCTTCCATCGGGAATCTTCTATTCATTATACGTAAACAATAACAGGGTAATTTGAAATCCTTCAAGTTTGTTAGATTTGAGGAGCATGTAACTAGGTTTATGATTAACATCTTAATCCACTTTTTTTTTTGATATGATCTTCTCTTTCTTTTTTTTTAATATGGATTTGATTATAATTTTTCTATTCTTTGCTAGGCTACTTGATTCTAAGATTACTCAAAAAATTTGATGCCTAAAGTGCGATTTAATTTTGTTTTAAATATGATTATACTTTTTCTTCGTATCACAATTTTTTACCTTCCAAATGTTTTATTGCAAAAGTGATGAGAGGTTACTTTGGTGGATAATTCAAATTTCGAACATTTGGATCCTTTCCATGTGACTATGCGACTGTGATGCAAAGAGAAACAGATAGTTGAGTTACTTTTGAATTGATAACAATCCTTTTCCTAACGTCTATTTCAGATGTGGAGCTTTAGTCTAATTTAATAGTAAGGAAGCGAAAAAGTTATAGGCTGGGGAACATTAGTTACTTCTGGGTTGGTTACATATTTTTAATAACTAGTTCTGAAAATATATGTGAAAAATTAGAGGAAAGATTTATTTCATAAAATACATAAAAATTTTAACGTTATTTTTAAATATTCATAAAATTATATAAAATGTTTATATAGTTAATAAAGAAATCGACTTCTAAGCTTAGCCAATTAATAAAATATATAACCGCCAAAATTAAAAATAGATACAACATGAATTGTTTCCTTGATCTTATAACTCCAATCTTTTTGGACGCAACGGCGACCCATAGCTCAAATAAACTTCGACGACTCTATTTTTGTGATCAAAAAAACAAAAGAAAACAAAAAAGTATCAATAAGATTAAGACATTTCGTTAAACGATGCCCAGTGTTAAGATTTTTGTACCTTATTAGTATGGTTCAGTATCACACTAAATAAAAACGAGTACAAAATCAAGCTTTTTGGTATCGATCCCAACTTTCAATAATACCGATCGGTATCAAAATTTTAAAAATTTTAAAAAAAATTTAAAAAAAATTACCTCCATCCCCCTCCAATTGTCCACCTTCTGTAACCTATGTCTCCCACTCTTAAATTTTTTATTTCTCTCTTTCTCTCCTCTTTATCTTTGATGTCTCACGATTCCCAGCCACCACCGCCTCTCCCTCACCGCCTCATGTGTTGCTGTCACCGGCCACTACTCTGCAATCATCTCTTCCTCACGTGCCCAGTGCCTAAGCCAATCACACATGCCTCCACAGCCACCACTTGTTCTTGTTGCTATATGTCTGAACTGCTAACAATAAATGTAACATTAAACCACATTCAACAACCAAGATCTATTTTATTTAGAGCATAACGAGATCAAAGAAGCATACCTCCAACACTTGGCATTTGGACTTGCACCATTTCCATGCTCCAGCAAAACCTATCAAAGAGAGAA
>JAOTAX010000003.1:12448273-12465247 GCA_025629825.1 Erythroxylum guanchezii | reverse complement strand
CCTCAACAGTCCATTGCTCTTTCTGAGCATTATAACTCGATCTGATTGAATCAAATTGAGAGGGAAGAGTCCCCATCGCAAACCATACCATGTAGTCCTCACAAAGGTCCATATCCATAGCCTTAAGCTTATGGTAGCAACCCATGAGCTTGTCGAAGTGGGCCCTAATATCACTTGCACCATCATAAATGATGTCATGGAGCATGTTCAAGTACTCATTCTTCTCATTCTTTGAGAACTTCATATACTTCTTCTTAATAGCATCAAGAAAATCCTTTGCATTGTCAGCCTCGGGAATACTATCACGAATGGATTCATCCATGTGATATCTTATAATCATCAAACAGCATCAATTAGAGTACTCCCACTCTTCATAAAATTTCCTTTCCTTCTCAGTAGCATCATCAGCAGGTTTCCGTGGTGGATCAATGCTCAAGATCATGTCCATACGCATAATGGTCAAATTCATCATGAGAGATTCAACCCACTGCTTGTGGTTTGTTCCATTCAACATTAGGATATCAGAGACTCTCGGATTGCTCAAAGTTGAATGAGAACCAAGAGCAATAACATGTTAAAACATAATCATGCAATTTGTACTCTTTTTCTTAAAATCAACTATAACATTCATGCTAGAGTTCTTAAAATAAATATAGAACTCATTCGCAAGTAAGAACAATTTATTAAAATATCACAACCAAAATCATCAATATACTATCGAAAGGATAGAAAAATTGTGTGGTTCATAATATTTTAATAAATTTTCTTCACCATATTAAACATCCTACAAAGCAGTAATTATGGACAGGACAATTAATTACCCGTATGGATCTTAACGTCATTTTAGAGGAAAAACACAAATTTTAAATATACGATAATATTTAAAAAATTTCTCATCATAAATAGTTTCACATGCTCAATTCTACGACAGGTAAAAACAAGCATTAACTATTGTTAACAAAAAAAAACATGGTGATGCCATAACAAGATTAAAACAATTAGAATTATCAAATAAAATTACTAATTAATCTTATGCATAAACATATGGGAAAAATTAGAAATAAAATTTTGGAGCAAAACACAAGAAAAAAGGGTTCAGAAATTTTTTTTTGAATTTTTTTAAAAATAAAAAATAAAAAATAATATTAAATTAGGGTCGGGTCGGTGCCCAGGTTGGGCTTCGGTTCGACCTGCCCGGTTGGGTGCGTGGGAGACAGGCACGCCCCACCCGATTGGCCCGCGTACCTGACCCGCCCGCGCCCGGAGCGGGACGACGCCGTCCCGTGTGGTTCCTAACGTTCAGCCGAGTCGGCGGGTTGACCCGCGGACCCGTCGGTCCGACCCGACTGTTTCTCCCTCCTGCGACCTCCTTTTCCGACGATTTTTGGGGCGTTTTCTTCCATTTTTCACGATCTATGGATTTCTCATATCCATTTCAGCCAAAGGTGCTCCAAAAAAAGAAAGCAGCAAACCCCTTTCGGCCATGGATAAAACACGAAAAGCTCATCCAAAAATCACGATTCTTTCTCCAAAATAGAGGGAAAACACAACAACAACAGTCAAGCAACTCTTCTGAACCACTAATATATCATTTCGGAGTTGTTTCAACAAAAACGATTTCAACCGAAAACTCTTCAATCAACCGAAAATGGAGCCCTAAAATCAAATGACCTGGTGCTTTGATACCAATTGCTAACAATAAATGCAGCATTAAACCACATTCAACAACCAAGATCCATTTTATTTAGAGCATAACAAGATCAAAGAAGCATACCTCCAACACTTGACATTTGGACTTGCACCATTTCCATGCTCCAGCAAAATCTATCAAAGAGAGAAAAATACAAACCTTGTGCAAGAGAGATTGATGGTAGAAGACTCCCTTGTTCTATCACACTCAACACACACAATGTATATAACTACACTCAACAACCACACCTTATGTCATGTATATGACATGTTCTACCCTAAGGGGTAGAATGGGCTAATTGTCTCATTATTAATTGGATGATATGAACTATAGTTTAATGGGCCAACATATAGTAATTAGGGTACTACCATGTGCCTCAAATGCAATTAGCAAATTAACCATCCCATTATGGTTATTAAATATACATTAGGCAATTTAATTGCGGTTAGGCATATGGAATTAGGTTGTGATTATATTAGTCTACTAACATGTATTTCTAACATGAACTTCATACGTAGAATCAAACTTCTTCTTTAAAACTGACTTTGACTCAAAAGAATGAGGGGTAAGACACAA
This sequence comes from Erythroxylum guanchezii, assembly GCA_025629825.1. Classification (NCBI taxonomy): domain Eukaryota; kingdom Viridiplantae; phylum Streptophyta; class Magnoliopsida; order Malpighiales; family Erythroxylaceae; genus Erythroxylum; species Erythroxylum guanchezii. Next base: position 12,462,981 of record JAOTAX010000003.1, on the reverse strand, counting down.
AAGCACAATAAAGACAATAAAAAGGGCAGAGAAGAAGGTGAATAGAAGAAAATCAGTGGAAGGGAAGAGACGGATCAAAAGATAAAGCAATGTCCTCTCATTCTAAAAGCTTTCATTTACTTATTTATTTAATTATTTTAATTATGTAAATGTAGTTTAAAATTGTAAATGACCCCATTTATATTTATATGGTAATTCATGTCAATAAGGTTGTGGATATTTTTGATACTTTTAGTTAATATTATAAAATTAGACAACATTTTAAATTTTAAATCTAATTTATCCTAAAATTATTCTATTGCATAATAAGGTTAGTAAAGTCTTTTGCATTTTTAAATTTTAAATAAACAAAAAATAAAATAAAACAAATTTTATTAAGTAATAATGTTATAATTGAAATTCTATTGACAACAAAAATATAGTTTCTTTAACAGTAAAAATATTATAAATATATTGAAAACTCATTCAGCCAATTCATTTCTCATTTAATGCTTAATTAGTAATTTATTAAATAATTCACTTATCAAATATTATTTTTTAATATTATTATACAAATAATATAATTTTTATAATTTACATCTAAATTAAAACTTTTTTCTGAATTTTTTTGTACATATATAAAATCACTTAATTTATTTATAAGAAATCAAAATCAAAAAAAAATATAAGCTTTATCATATAAATCAAAAAAATTTTGGAAACTTCTAATTCTCCGACATTTATTTACTCAAACGCGGCACGTGTACAATTCATGAACAAATCCACACCCCATTTTCAAAGAGGTCCACAGTCGGTCATTGATAGCAACGCGTCAAATATAGCGCGTACTTTCGGATTTAAAGTACCCACGGTTACTTAACCGTACCATATTACTGCCAATTAAGACGCATGACAAGACGTGGTTGGATTTTGGTGAATAACACGAACAACGTAGGCCAAAGAGGGAGCGAGTGTATTGGTGGGCCATTATATTTAAGAAATGATAAATAAAACCTTAACGGCAACGGAATAACTGCCAAGGAGAAAATTTTCAAAAACCAAAGCAGAGGAGACGATTCTCATCTTCCTCTCTGTTTCATCGCCGTTTTAATGAGAAGGAAAATGGAAGAAATCGAAGAGCAATATATTTGTTGATTAATTTTAGATCAAACATTATTCTCCGGGAAATTTGGAGTTTGGATCGTTCTGTTTGTCCTTTTGCCCCGAGATAGACGATGAGTGGAGACGGATGGGAAACGGTTAGGTCATCGAGGTCCAGGTTGGGGCGTGACGTGAGTTTGACGGGTCGTACGACGACTCGGCCGGTTCGACTTGGACAAGTCCAGCCTCAAGCCCCCGGTTACCGGACCATTTACTGCAATGACCGCGAGGCGAATCTTCCCGTTGGATTCAAGGTTTTATGTTATATAAATGCTTGGATAGTATGATTGTATGCGTGTATAAGCTTTTTTTATCGAATTCTTTTCGTCTGTTTGTTTGCTGAAAAAAGAAATGGACTTTTTCTTTGAATTATTTGTTGTGCAACTAGAAATTCACGTGACTTGGTGCAACTGATTTCTTAGGCTTTATTCTGATGAGAAACATAGGTTTCGCTAATATTGAGCTGGAACGTTTTTGCTTCACGGTGCAAAATTGTAGGTACCCATGCTTGCTTCATTGATGAAAGCATGAGGTTATCGCATGTTATCTGTTTTATACATGCGATAGTATGATTATATGCTAAGATAAACGTTCAATTAGATATGAAAAGGAAAGCCGTTCTTTGTTCTTGGTATTTGTGCTCAAGCATTGACAATTAGTTAAAGGAAACACTCAACAATGTGCTTGGAGTCGAACGAGGTGCTTCGACTGAAAGATTGTTGGAGCACATTGCGTGTGGGGTTACTGCACAATGACCCTGATTAACTTTAATTTTCTTTTCGACGTTATTCATATAAAGACCTTTATGTAAGCATAAGTATGTGTCTAGAAATTGACCTGTCATATACTTAATCAAACCCTCAGAGATAAGCTGTGTCTCCAGGATGAATTTTATCCTAGTTCTTTTTGTGTGCCAGTAATTTATCCTAAGACACGTCAGATATATTGAAAACCTTGACCATCCTCCTTGATTAATGAGCAGTCAGATGTATCCATATTGCCTCATCAGTTGTATCTATCAGGCCATTTCTTAGGAATCATTTAACTTGTGAAAATTGAAATGAAATTTATATATGCAAAATTCATTATTAATAAGCAGGCAGTTGTATTCATGTTGCCTGTATTCATGTTGCCTTATCAGGCCATCTTCTGGGAGTCATTTGACTTGTGAAAATTGAAATGAAATTTATATATGCAAAATTCATTATTATTTATTAATGAGCAAGCAGTTGTATCCATGTTGCCTTATCAGGCCATCTTCTGGGAGTCATTTGACGTGTAAAAATTGAAATGAAATTTATATATGCAAAATTCATTATTATTTATTAATGAGCAGGCAGTTGTATCCATGTTGCCTTATCAGGCCATCTTCTAGGAGTTATTTGAGTTGAGAAAATTGAAATGAAATTTATATCTGCAAAATTCATTCATAACTTAAACTTGTCAATTAGTCTTCTGTTGACAAAGTCTATTGGGAGTAGCCAAGATTCTAGTTGAATTGTTCCTATCTGAAGCTTCATTTATCAAAGCTCTAGCTTTCAGTTTTTCTGCATTAGTTGTTTTTGGAAGTTTTCATGCTAATATGTTTTGAAGAATGTTTTTGATATATGTCAAAGTATGTGGTCAGAGTTCCATTATTCAATCCGTTTTCGTTATTTCTGCTCAAATTTGCTTTCTTTTTAATTATTTGACGTAAATTGTTTCAGGGCAATTCTATTTCAACTACAAAGTACAATTTCTTTACCTTTTTACCAAAAGGGTTATTTGAACAGGTAAACTAGCGTTTGGAAATGGAATGTTGATTATTTTAGACGTCTTTTCCCTTAAATGATTGGCTATGTCTGCTTGAAATCTTACATGACTTTACTTGCAATATAATGTTTTGGCATTTATGTTGATGAATTGCTTAAGAGCATCAATATTGAATCAAGGGGCTTAATCACTAAATTATGGATGGACTTTATTGCTTCTAGTGATTGGGTTAATTGGGCAATTTACGATGAAAAGAGATTAACATCTATAGCGTATTTGATAATGTTCTAGTTTCCTTGAATTCTCACTCTAGATATAAGCTGTGCTAATCATGGCCGGATAATACATCGTCTCCAATGGAAAAAAATCATAATCTTGGGACTTTTTTCCCTGTAATTGATTTTGAATTTTCCAAAAAATTGCTCAAATCAATGATGTTTGAAACAGGACTGTAGTTAATTGGTTGAGCTCCATTATCTGTATGGTAAGGTAGATTTATCATTCCCCTGTCATTTGAACAGTGTGATCCTTTTCCTGAGAATATTTTCTGCTGCAATGACAGTTCAGGCGTGTGGCCAATTGCTACTTCCTGTTTATCTCAATTTTATCGATGACTCCAATCAGGTGTGATAGTCATACTCATTATTTGAACTAAGTGTATTCCTTCCCTTTATATTATTTTCGCTATATAGACTTGTTACATTTTTTATTTGTCAAGTTGATGATGTTGACTTAGATTTGCAGGATGTTATAGCCTTTGTAACAATTCATAGACAGCAATGTTGTCATGTAACATTTTGAGTTTAATCATCTTACTTTAGAACATCGTAGGATCTACAGGAGAAATCACACATGTTTTTGAATGCACGAATGTTCCAAAGCATTTCAGAAGTGAAGCTACAAATTAATGTTATTGGTCACAATAATTACCATTTATATGACTATCTGGTCTAAAGTCTTGGTGAACATTAAGTTTCCTGTTTGCGACAGCTATGTAAATTTGATACATGTATGTGTTGTATTTAAGAAGTTTTCTGATCATGCAGCCCAGTCAATCCAATTACAAATGTTGTACCTTTGAGTTTGGTGCTTTTAGTCTCTCTTATTAAGGAGGCATTTGAAGATTCGGTGAGTAATGCAATCATATCTTTTCTTGTTCTTTCAAAAAAAAAAAAAAGGTTTTCGAGTGCTACTGAGATTATAGTTTATATGTATATTTGCTAGTATAGGGTTAAATTACATACTATACTGTCAACAAGAACAAAACCCAAATGTCTTCTTTTTTCAAATTTCTTTTCAACTTGATGCCTCTTTTATAGTGTTTTTTTCCGGTTGGGTGGGGGGAGGGGGGGTGTTGGAGATGATGAGGGCAAATTTTTCTGTGATTGACAAGGGAAAGCTACTTATTTCTTGTTTGTTTGTTCTGTTATCCTCTTTTGTACACAACAGAAGCGCTTTCAGAATGATATGGTGATAAATAATAGTCTCGTAGAAATGTTGCAAGATCAAAGGTGGGAGACTGTTTCTTGGAAGAAATTGCAGGTTGGAGACATTATTAGGGTGGGTAACCTGAACTCCTATTAAAATTTCCTTCTTTTCGATTGAACTGTGTTAATAATATGGTTGGCTAGCTTACTGAACAAACATTTTTGAACAGACGTTTGGCTATTATGTCCACATTCTTCATATTGTAGGCTGAATTTGCTTTGTCTTTCAGGTTAAACAAGATGGATTCTTTCCCACAGATCTTCTTTTTATTGCTACTACAAATCCAGATGGCGTATGCTACATTGAGGTTTCCTTTCTTTCATGCTTTGTAGAACCATTATTTCATAAAAAGCATGACCTTAAGTTGTTATCAAGCATTGCTTTTTCTTATCCATTTTCAAAGTTTGGCTTTTGTTGGCAGACATCAAATTTAGACGGGGAAACAAACCTCAAGATCAGAAAGGCATTGGAAAAGACTTGGGATTACTTGAGTCCTGAGAAAGCTGCTGAGTTCAGAGGTTAGGTTTAGAGTATTAAGTACATTGACTTGAAGTACATAGGTGCATATATACATCCAAATTACATTCAAGTACCATCAATGAGTTACATTAGGGATTAATATCAAGTTATTTGTGTCTGTAAGCTTACTTTTGCTACCCTTGTCAGCATCGTTGCCTTCTGTGATTGTTATGATACACTAAATTATCATGGGTTGGTCAAACTGTTGAATATGTATAATATTCTACGTAAAGAATGGGCTTTGTTTCATGCTCATGCTTGGGATTTTCTCATGCACCACACCAATACCTCGTGAATGTCATCTTTCTCTTACTTTGCAAGCATTCTTATATTGCTTCATTAATACAGGTGAAGTACAGTGTGAGCAACCGAACAATTCACTCTATACTTTCACTGGCAATCTTATTATTGATAAACAGACACTACCTCTCAGTCCAAACCAACTTCTATTAAGAGTAAGCTCCAAATTCATTTCCTCCTCAATAATAGTTGCTTTTATATTTATTTGTCTTTTTCCCTTAAGCTCCAAATTCATTTCCTCAATAATGGTTGCTTTTATATTTATTTGTCTTTTTTCCTTTCAGGATATAATTATTTCCTTGAATGCTTCTAACAAGCTTTTGTCTCCGCCTTGCCCCAGGGGGGGGGGGGGGACTTCACACTACCTTTCTTGGCCATTTGTTATGATATGATGATAGGACTAATATTGGTTTTATTTAATTACTATGGTTTCATGTCCTTCCAGGGCTGTAGTCTCAGGAATACAGAGTACATTGTTGGGGCAGTTATATTTACTGGTCATGAAACAAAGGTTTGTTATTGTGCTAATAATTTGTCATTATAGTGCTTATTATCAAAGGCATTGGCCTATTTGGTTGTACAATAACTATGCTACTAATTTCTCCTTATTCTCCTCAAAATTTTTCTTGTTAAGTTGTGTGAGTGCCAAGAGTTTTGGCTGTTGTATTTTGTACAAATGTGGAAGTAATAGTTTGTATTTGTACTTTAATGCCAGAGAAACCGATCATGTTATCATTTTTGACATTATAATATTGCTGCTTCGTTTGTGGCCAACATGTGGATAACTTTTTATGGCTGCCTGGAATCATGCAGGTTATGATGAACTCAATGAATGTTCCTTCTAAGAGAAGTACATTAGAGAGGAAACTTGATAAACTTATACTCATGCTTTTTGGAACACTCTTCATTATGTGTTGTATTGGAGCCATAGGCAGGTGAGACACGGGCTAAATTGTCTTCTGTTTTCTTTTACTTCTTTTCTTTGGACTTTTTTCCATCAAACTTGCTACCTCTTGTGTTTTGTAAATTTCTTGCGTGATAATGTTCTATGCTTTGTGTAATTATACAGTGGTGTATTCATAAGTCGCAAGTATTTCTACCTAGGACTTGAAGAAGGTGTGGAACTGGCATTTAACCCTAGCAATCGATTTGGGGTAATAATAAGATTGCTATATTTATTGTAATTTTTGTCTGTTTCCAACCTTATTTTCTTGATTTTTATTCACCTTTTTTATTTTGTAGGTTGTTGGTCTGACCATGTTTACCCTGATCACACTATACTCTACAATAATCCCCATCTCATTATATGTTTCCATTGAGGTCAGTTTATAGGCCAGGCTTCATGCAATTTTCCTAGACATTAGGTTAGCGTTGCAGAATGTGGCAAATTTTTGTTAATTGATTGCAATCTCATGTCCAGACGATCAAATTTATTCAATGCACTCAATTTATCAACAAGGATTTACATATGTACCATGCTGACACCAATACCCCTGCATTGGCAAGGACTTCAAATTTGAATGAGGAACTTGGGCAGGTAAATTAATGCGAATGGCTTCTCCTCATAAAAAAAAGGAGGTCCAACCGATAAAGATTTTTTTATTCATTCCTAGAGTTGAAATACCTCATTTAAGAATTGGTCGTAATCCACGTAGCTTTTCTTTTGCTGAAGAAATATGTCCATTATGTTGGAGGTGTGGTATCTAGCTGTTTAAATTTCTTTAAATCGGTTAGTTTAATCATCTACATGTCTAGTACTTTAATTTCTGTGTATTTTTTCAGGTGGAATATATCTTTTCTGATAAAACAGGAACTTTAACAAGAAATTTGATGGAGTTCTTTAAATGTTCGATTGGAGGTGAAATTTATGGATCTGGTATAACAGAAATTGAGAGGGGAGGGGCTCAACGGAGTGGCATGAATGTCCAAGGAGTATGGTTCTTGGCCTTTATGGAACATGGACAACTTTTTCTGCATGGATTAAGATAACATATTGACATCAGCACCTTTTTGTACTCACTCTTGTAGCATGGAAAATTGTTGGGTAAATATTTTGTTGATTTTCGTACAGGTTCCTAAATCAACTAATACAATTCATGAGAAGGGTTTTAATTTTGATGATCCAAGGATTATGCGAGGAGGTTGGAGAAATGAGGCTAATCCTGAACTGTGCAAGGTAGTATACTTTTTATGGGAGTTTTTATATTTATTCGGTCCCTTCTAAAAGTAAGTGTGTAACCTGAAGCTTCTAATATTCTCCTGTTTTTAGAAATATAATTTATTTTATCCTTAGTCACAATCCAAGTTGCTTATGGATTTTTGGCTATTGCCCGGGAATGATGTAGGAAAATATATAATCCTCATCAATATTTTTTGCATTTTTTTTCTGTAGTAATATGATATTTTACAGTTGATGCTGCTGGGAGTTTGTGTTTGTTTAAGTTTTTGGATTAAATGCTTTCTTTGATATTTTATCAGTGCCTTGTGTAACCAAGAGGTCTCAAGTTCAAGTTACGCAACCCTTGTTTTCAGTAGATTAGTAATGTGTATGTTTGTTCACACTTTGTGTGAGGAGTAGAGGTGGCATTGGGCTGAGACTCGAGGCTTGAGCTCGAGTCTTATGTGATCCAAAGCCCAAATCAAGTTCAGGCAAAGTCTGAAATTTTTTATTTTTTAAAATTAAATTATTTAATTTAATTGAAAAATGACAATGACATCATTTTGCCTATGGTCCTTCAGGTTTCGAGTTGGGTTGAACCAAAAGGCCTTTTCCCGAGTCCAGCTCTTAGCCTGAAACTAAAACAAAAAACTCTAGTAAGACCTGAAGCCCGATCAATTAGGGCTATGCCCATTGGGTTTAGGCTAATTCGGGCCAGGTAAAAATGCCACGCCTAAGGAGGAGTGTTACAATAATACGATCCATTCTTGGGACACTCCCAATTGCTTAAACTTTTCAGTTGAATGGTTTCTTGAAAGTTTGGTTCAACACGTCGAAAATCCTATACTTTTCCACAAAAGCATGTAGATGCTAAAATCTAATATTGATGATAAATGCTACTTCCAGATGTTTCAAGTCCTTCTGAGGCTTGAAACTGTGCCTCATTTCAGTTATGCTATTCAGTTCTTATCAAAACTATAGTAAATTCTACGAGTGTCAGGGTTCTCCCATTTTTGTGAAGTGTCTCGAACATCAATCTAGTAGTCCAAGGAAGCATTTTAAGTGCTACTAGTTTCTTTCCTGTGACAATTTAATATTTTCATTGTGGACTTACTATAAAAAAACTCTTATAGTTTGTTTTGAGTGTCCTTGAAGTATGCTTTTATGATGTATCAATCTTAAAAGTCTAGTAGCTTAAATCACAGCTTTTGCCCTTTACGTAGGAATTTTTTAGATGCCTTGCTATATGTCATACTGTGCTCACTGAAGGTGATGAGACTCCTGAGAAGATCACTTACCAAGCTGCATCTCCTGATGAAGCTGCTTTAGTTACTGCTGCAAAGAACTTTGGCTTCTTTTTTTACAGGTTTGGCATACAATCACATGCTTGCCATTTGTAACGCTTTCCTTTCCCTTAAATGGTGTTCCTTAGCAACCAAATAAAAGTGGTTAATTTAACACCAATTACTTTTTAACTCTGCTAATATGGCGGTTATGAAATTGGTTTTTTTCCTTAGGCGAACACCTACCATGATCTATGTTCGTGAATCTCATGTTGAGCAAATGGGGAATATTCAAGACAAGGCATATGAAATTCTGAATGTTCTGGAGTTCAACAGGTAAGCACAAAGTTATATTTGTCAATGTATCATCTCATTTTGGATAATACTAACATCATTTGTATCTTTGATCTTATAGCACAAGAAAGCGACAGTCTGTTGTTTGTCGTTATTCCAATGGTAGACTTGTCTTGTACTCTAAGGTATCATTTTTACTAAAATATCCTGATTCTACATGTTTCTGGGGAGGGCACTTAGCCACTGAGGGAGGAAGGTTTGAGTCAAACCTGAGACTTGTTCTGGGGGGAAGTCTGTACTACTGGCTAATTGATTCTCTTTAAGATGGAAAGTGCTCTTGTTGGCTTGGGAAATGACGCTTGGCTGGAAACCCTTTTTTTACAGGGAGCTGATACTGTGATATATGAACGATTGGCTGATGGAAATGATTCTATAAAAAAAGTAACTAGGGAACACCTGGAACAATTTGGATCAGCTGGACTACGTACTCTTTGCCTAGCATATAAGGATTTGAGCCCTGAAGTATATGAAATCTGGAATGAGAAGTTCATCCAAGCAAAATCGTCTTTGAGGGATCGTGAGAAGAAGCTAGATGAGGTACAATCTACCTGATCATAAGTTTTCTCCCGTCCTCCAACCTCCTCCCATTTTGGTGTCTGTCTTGTTTGAATGTTTTGTTGAAAGATAGTATCAACTATGCTATCGTTACTCATTGAATGCCTGGCTGTTAAACTTTTAAAGAAAGATAATGCAATGTGTATTTTTCATATTGATTTGTGTTTTATGTATGAAACATTTCTTATGCAGTTGTTGAGGCTATTATTTAAGTGTTGTTCTGGTAATAATAGTAATGGCATATATCAAAAGTTGGAAAACATTATAAGAAGATACTGTTTTCTTCCTTTGTGTAAAAAACTTTCGATATTTTAACAATGGCTAAAAATACTATTTTGCTCTACTTTCTTATTATTGAAATCTAGTGAACCAGTGTGCTGAAGGGGGCTATATGCTTGGAATGGCCGGTTTCATGCCTTTAAAATCCCAGGAATTAATCATCCTTTAGATAATATGAGCAGAAGTTTGGAACAGTGAAGTATATACATTAGAAATCGTTCTCTCAGGATTGGTTGAGGTAGGATCTGGTAGAAGTTTGTATACGTGAAGAAAGACCTCTTTATTGTTCTTAAGTGGTTTTATTTGCCTTTTTTTAAAATGCATTGAAGTTATCGTCTTTTACAAACAGAGCTAAATGCAGGTTGCAGAACTAGTAGAAAAAGATCTTATTTTAATTGGGTGCACCGCTATAGAAGACAAGCTTCAAGAAGGAGTACCAGCTTGTATAGAGACTCTTTCTAGAGCTGGAATTAAGATCTGGGTACTAACAGGAGATAAATTGGAAACAGCAATAAACATAGCTTATGGTGATTTTTTACTTTATTTTACGTTGTCATTCCCCAAATTTTTGACTCTTGAGTTATGTGCCAGCTTTTATGAATGCGCAACTTTTTAAATATATCTTCTGTTTGTCATTAACTGCAGCTTGCAACTTAATTAACAATGAAATGAAGCAGTTCATTATCAGTTCGGAGACAGATGCAATTAGAGAAGTGGAAAACAGGGTAAGAAGTTCATTATAGTTGGATGGATTTAATTTGGGATTGCACAATTTATTACACACTGTTGATTCTTCTGTCAAATGATAACTGTTGTTACAGGGTGGCCAAGTAGAAATAGCTCATTTTATCAAGGAAGAAGTGAAAAAAGATCTGAAAAATTGCCTTGAGGAGGCACAGCACCAATTGCGCACTGTTTCTGGACCAAAATTAGCACTTATTATTGATGGAAAGTGTTTAATGTATGCATTAGACCCAAGTTTACGAGTGATGTTGCTAAATCTAAGCCTGAATTGTAGTTCAGTTGTTTGCTGCCGAGTTTCTCCTTTACAGAAAGCACAGGTGATTGTCCTTTTTGCATTAAAAAACTTGTAATTTACCATTTTGTTAAGCAAGGAAATGTTGTTTCTCTAAAATTTTAATTTCTATATTTATCTAGTTTAAATCACTTAATGGTTCAAGTACTACAAATTATCATTAATATATTAATTAAGAGTTTCTTTTTTTTGGGTGAAAGCAAACACAGATTTTCTCACATTACTATGCTACATTGAAAGTCCACATTGGTTTGGTCTGATAACAGATTCTAAGTTACTGCTTGTATACATAAGCTTCTATTGCAAACTGGAGACTATTCATATGCATACTTAGATGTATGGCTGGGTATATGTGCAGGAGTAAAATAAAACCTCAAGTCAGAATTTCCTTTGTTTAATTAGTTATCTTGGTGCGACTGCATATTTTGAGTATCCAAGCCTTTGGTTGAGGAATTTGTATTCAATTTTAGGTGACTAGTCTGGTCAAGAAAGGTGCGTGCAAGATAACGCTTAGTATTGGAGATGGTGCTAATGATGTTAGCATGATTCAAGCTGCTCATATTGGTGTTGGAATAAGTGGGTTGGAAGGGATGCAGGCAGTAATGGCTAGTGATTTTGCAATTGCCCAATTTCGCTATCTAACAGATTTGCTACTTGTGCATGGACGTTGGTCCTATCTTAGAATATGCAAGGTCTGAATTTTACAACCTTCAAGTCCTTAATCCTCCATTCGGTTGATTTCTTAACAAGAGTTTGACTTATTTCCTTCTAAAACTGATTGTGCTTTTACGCTTCTGCAGGTCATCACATATTTCTTTTACAAGAATCTTACATTCACGTTGACTCAATTTTGGTTCACCTTTCATACTGGGTTTTCCGGTCAAAGATTTTACGATGATTGGTTCCAGTCTCTGTATAATGTTATATTCACAGCCTTGCCAGTGATCATGGTTGGTCTATTTGATAAGGTGATTATGCTTACCAAAACCTTGAATTAACCATCGGTTTATGAGTGCTTCAGCACAGATTTACAATTATCTGCGATGAGCTTGAATTATTGGCTCTCTTTGGAAAAAATGTGTGTTTTGCTAGGACGTCAGCGCATCCCTGTCCAAGAAGTATCCTGAGCTCTACAAAGAGGGGATAAAGAATGTATTTTTCAAGTGGAGAGTGGTAGCTACATATGCTTTCTTTTCAGTGTATCAATCTCTAGTGTTCTACCACTTTGTGACTGTTTCCAGTGCTCGTGGTAAAAATACCTCAGGCAAGATGTTTGGGCAATGGGATGTTAGCACAATGGCCTTTACATGCGTTGTAATCACAGTTAACCTGCGCCTTCTTATGATCTGTAATTCAATTACAAGATGGCATTACATTAGTGTTGGAGGAAGCATTTTGGCTTGGTTTTTGTTCATTTTTGTATATTCACTCTTACGGGTGCGTCAGTTAATGATCTTTTCCCTCTTCATTCTGATATCAGCTCATAATAATGACTTACTGATATGCACTTCATTTTAATTGCAGGAGAATGTTTATTTCGTCATTTATGTCTTGATGAGTACCTTCTATTTTTATATCACACTTGTTCTTGTTCCTGTGGTTGCACTCTTCGGTGACTTCATTTACCAAGGGTAAGGTTCAGCAGCACTAATTTGAAACACTTGGATTTTAGTTTTTTCTATACATGATTAGCATATTCTTAATCTTACTGGGGCATCAAATATGGTTGTTCATTTTAACCCTGAGATTTGACTCAGGGTTCAAAGATGGTTCTTTCCCTACGATTATCAGATCGTTCAGGAAATTCACAGGCACGAGCCTGATGACAATTCCAAAGCTCGACTGCTTGAGATTGGGAATGGGCTTACACCTGAAGAGGAAAGGAGCTTCGCTATAGCTCAACTTCCAAGAGAACTATCTAAACATACAGGCTTTGCTTTTGATTCGCCTGGATACGAGTCATTTTTTGCTGCACAGCTAGGTATATATGCACCAGCCAAGGCATGGGATGTTGCAAAGAGAGCCAGCATGAGGTCACGACCAAAGGTACCTAAAAAGAATTAAATAGAGAAGATATCATTGTAATAATGGTCTTTTTTCTTTAAAAAAAAAGGGTCCATGGCTCAGTTTAGTTGAATTAGAAAATTGTAAATTTAGTTGTGCATTGCTCTTGTTGTTCAACAATTCTTATATAATTTTTGCTGCTTCACTTATATATATAGATGGAGATTTCTAAGTGGTAACTGATGTACAGCTAAGCTAACCAAATGAAATGAGAGCATTTTGGTGGTGCAAGCTGATTTTAGTCAACAACTTTATTTGGCTATTAGCTGATTGCATTAGCTGTTAGCTGATTCTATTAGTTGTTAGCTGATAGCTGATTCTATCAGCTGATTTGACCAGCGAATTGCATTAGCTGTTTATCATTTGATGTTTGGTAAAATTAGTTGTTTAGTGTTAGCTGTTTATGTGTAAAATAACTTATGAGGATATGATTTTAAAAAAAATTATAAGTGTATAAATATTATATATCTTAGTATTTCGTTGAATATTCTTATAAGAATTTAGAATTTAGATATTTAATTATATGAAAATTAAGTTTATAACTCTTAAAAAAACATAGAATATATAATAATAATAATAACAACAACAACAATAATAATAATAACAATAATCTAACGTTAAATTTTCTATTAATATGAATGATATAGTGGGGTACATCATATTAGTACTTTTTTATATAATATGTATAAATTTTATTATTTAATAAATTAAAAATAACTTATAAGGACATGAGTTAAAAAATTTATAAGGTCATGATTAGATATTTAAATTTACAAAAATTAAAAATTTGGCAATAATAAAAATAGAAAAAAATTAAATTTTACAAAAAATTTATAAATGTTTCGTGCATAATTCATAAGCATAACGCGATGCATGGCACTATTTATAATAATTAATTTTGTTACAGTGTCATGCATCAATTATGCTACAGTGTCATACATGGCACTATAACATAATTAATAATAATTCAATTATGTCACACTATAGCACAATTAATTAATTATAATTAGGTATAAATTAACTTGCAAAAATTAATTAATATATAACTTTATTTATTTAGGAGGGTGTACTTGGGTTTTCACTTGTACATAATCAGCTGATATATGAAAACGCTACTATTGTGTAGCTTTTCAAATTTCAGTTATTTGAGATAAAACAGCTACTTTTTCATGTTCTTACCAAATAAGAATTTCAGCTGTTTGAAATGATCAAATAGCTGAAAGTCTTGAATAAGCTAAAAAGTTAGTTGATTCTTCATTCACCAAAAGCAGCCAATGTTTGCCAAGTGGATGTGATTTTCTCTATCATTTTACATGCTTTTCCTTCTCTTTATAAGCCCAAACAGTTTTCAAGCAAAGAAACACAAGCATTGAAACAAGCTTCCTATTGAAGAGAGGATGAGGATGGCTTTTATTTGTAAATACATCCGTACATCCAAACCAAAGTAAGGAACACCCAACTCACGGGAACATAACTTGTGTTCCACGATTCGCTTTGGGTCTTATTCCAGGAAAGTGCTTTGCGCAGTCTGTATATTTAGGGGGCGCTTGGTTCAGAGAAGGTAATGAGAATGGGAATGAGAATGAGAATGAATATAGGGAGGAATAAGAATGAATATAATCATTATAATTATGATGGTTGATTAAGATGAAGGAATGATTATCATTACTTTTGATGGTGGTTGGTTTGTTAAAAATCTTGAGAAATAAAAATTTGTTAAAAATTTGTTTTATATCAAATTTTAAATATAATTTAATTAATTATATTTTATGCACCCTAT
>JAOTAX010000003.1:12391319-12403069 GCA_025629825.1 Erythroxylum guanchezii | reverse complement strand
AAATGCAAATTCAGGTAAACTAAACAATTTAGCAGGAAAAATATGTATAAAACCTAATGATTGTATGCAAAAACTAAGAGAAAATATCACTCATTCTAATGAGAAAATGCATTCAACACTTATTTTGCTAACTTGGTAGATAAAAAGTTTAAGATAGCTCAATCTTCAGGTACATATTCGTGGGTCTTAGATAATGGATGTAGTTCTTATATATGGAATAATAAGCATATGTTAACAAGGAGTAGATCATTGAAACAAGGCAAAGTACATCAATGAGTTGGGAATGGAGCAAGAGTTGTTACATTAGCTATAGGAACATATAGTTTAGTTTTGTTATCTGGCGTTGTAATAGAATTAGATAATTGTTATTATGGTCCAATCATTACTAAAAATATTATATCTATTTGCATCTTACATATATATTGGTTTGTGTTTATTGTTAAGAATAAGAGTTATTCTTTTTATAAAGATGATGTTTATTATAGATCAGAATACTTATAAATGGTCTATATGAATTAAATCCTAAAAGGTATACCTTAACGTGAATAACAAGAAAATAAAGTTAAATGACCACATATATCTTATTTATTGTAAGTTAGATCATATTAACAAAATTATAATCACAAAATTGCATAAAGAATGATATTTTGATCCTTTTAATTATGAATTATATGAATCTTATGAATCTTGTTTCTTATGAAAGATGAGTAAAGTAACCTTTAAAGGAAAGGGAGAATGTGTTAGTAAGTTATTAGAGCTGGTATATTTAGATATATGTGGCCCTATGTCTATTTGCGCTAGAGGTGGATACTCATATTTCATTATATTTGCATATTATCATTCCAAATATAGTTATGTGTAGTTAATAAAGTAAAAGTTTGAATCACTTGAGACATTCAAAGAACTTAGACTTAAGGTTGAGAAACAAACTAGTAAGAGTATTAAAAAACTTAGATCTGATTGAGATGTTGAGTACTTAGATCATGTGTTTCTTGGTTACTTAAAAGAGAATGTGATTTTCTTATAATGGACTTCTCTTTGAATCTACAATATAATGGAGTGTCTGAGAGGAGAAACAATACTTTATTAGATATGGTATGTTTCATGAGAAGTCATGTAATGTATTTTCTCTTTTTAAGGATAAGCTTTAGAAACTATTGCTTATATTATGAATAGAGTTCCATCGAAATTGGTTGACAAAACATCATATGAGATATAGATTAGTAATAGACCGAAATTGTCACTTCTGAAGATTTGGGCATATGATGCTTATATGAAGTATGCAATATATTAATAAGCTTCAAACTAAGTTAAGTAAATTCAAATTTGTGGGGTATTTGAAAGAAAGGATCGAATATTAATTTTACTATACTTTTAACCAAGAGGTGTTTATATTAAGACATGTTACCTAGAAAATAATTTATTCTCAAAGAAAGTAGTAGAAGTGAGGTAGAACTTAGAGAAGTTTAAGAACCAGAAACTCACATCCAAATAGAACAAGAACCTTGTGTTGATATATATGATGTATAACAAAGGACATATAGTCCACAATGCACTAGTAGGATATGTTGTCCCCTTACTAGATTTGATTTACATATTGAAAAGGGGAAGACAATGTATCACTCATGGATGATGAGCTTATTGTTTTTTCAAGAAGCAATGTCTAACATTAACTCTTTAAATAGCGTGAAGCCATAAGATCTAAATTGGAATCCATGTATATTAACCAAGTATAGGCTTTGTTTGTTGATCCTAATGGTATTATATTTAATAGATACAACTAGATTTTAAAGATAAAAACTAATATGTATGGTATTGTACACAGGCAAAAAGCAAGGCTAGTGGCTACTGGTTACAAATAAAAACAAAGCGTTAATTTTGATGAAACCTTTTAATCAATAGATATACTTAAGTCTATAAGGATCTTATTAGTTATAGTTGTATATCTTGATTATAAAATATGGCAGATGGATTTCAAAATAGAATTTCTCTATAGGAATTTGCTTGTGGATGGTATATAACATAACCTAAAGGTTTTGAATCTAAGAGATTTCCTAATTAAGTAAACAAGTAACAAAAGTCAATTTATAGACTTAAGCAAGCATCGCAAAGTTGGAACGTCTATTTTGATAAGACAATCAAAGAGTTTAATCTTACTAAAAATATGGATGAACCATGCATCTATAAGAAGGTTATTAGGAGTATAAGCATCTTTTTAGTGATATAGAAGGATAACATATTACTTATTGAAAACAATATACCAATGCTCTAATCTATGAAGATTTGGTTATCCAAAAACTTCTCTATAAAGGATATAGGAAAAAGTAGCCTATATTTTAAAAATAAAGATCTATAGAGATAGATTAAAAAAAAAGTCGCTTATCTCAATCCACATACATAAACAAGATGCTAAAGAGGTTTAGCATAAAGAACTTTAAAAGGAAATTCTTATATTGCATGGGATCTCTCTTATAGAGTATATGTCTAGGGATAACAATGGGCTGCACTAAGCCAAAGCTTTATTATTTTCTTTTTTAATTTAAATTTTTAAATGATATCGTTTTACTTAAAATGACGTCATTTTTTATAAAACTTTCATGCTTTAAGCTGATCAGAACTCGGCAGGCTGAAGCCCAAAAATTTTAAAGAAAAATGTTCAATCCCTACTTGAAGCCCAGTCAAACTAGGCTGGGCCTAAGATTAATTTTCAAGCCTATATATATCCAAAGACACAAGAAGAGAGAGATATAATGGATTGTATTCCATATGCTTTAGCCATTTGACCAATAATGTATGCAATGTTATATACTAGACTCTATATATCATATGCTTTGAGTATAACAAACAAATTTCAAGCTAATTATAATGGTAGTCATTGGACATCTCTGCAAAACATCTTAAAGTACTTAAGAAGGACTAAAGATGTTTTCTTGTTCTATGAAGGAGTTAAATTAAAAGTTCAGGGGTGTTCAGATGTTATTTTCAATATGATCTAAATGATAGCAGATCACAACCATAGTACATCTTCACTCTGAATGATAGTGCAATAAGTTGCAAAAGTTCTAAACAATTAACCACTACAGATTCTATGATCAACGTATAGTACATTTCATTATCAAAGGTGGCAAAGGAAGCTATTTGGATCAAGAGGTTCCTTATTAAATTTGGAGTGGTTCCTAGCATTGTTGAGCCAATAGTATTGTATCATGACAATAATAGCATCTTTTATCAGGCAAATGAACTAAGGTCTCATTAGTAATCCAAACTAATAATTAAAAAATCGAACTGGTTGGTCAGTTCAACTATAAAAATCTTGAAATAGCCAACTTTTTAGTTCTATTTTAAATATTTAGTTCAATTTACTTTAATAACCTTTATTCTTAAAAACTAATCATTTTATTAATTAAGGGGTTGTTTGGTTTCACTTTTGTTCTTTTATTGTGGTTTTTAGTTTTTGTTTTCTGTTTTTTCTTAAAAAAATAAAAAATTGATTGGTTGAGATTTGTAATATAAAAATTGAAAATAAAAACCTATTTAGTTGAGATTAGTAATAAAAAAACAAAAAACAAAAACATGTTTGGTTTTATCATCTTGTTTCTATTTTTGTAATCATACTTTTATATTAATAATTTTATATAATACATTATATTTTTAAATTAATTAATTAATTATCATTATAGTTAAAATTAAAATATATGCAATTAAATGTAATTAAAAATTAAACATTAATTGTATATAATAAAATTCTATAAATTAGAAAATTATATTAAGTCATTCTAATCAATAAAAGATGTCCATCATATTATAATTCTTGAAAACATGATAGTACTATCATTTACAAAAAGAAACATAAATCAATTAGAAATAGCATAATCACTCCACATTTGCCTAGTAATTTCATCTCGCTTCCAAGACATGCCTCAAAATTGTGCTGGAGTGATATTATACTCCACTTAAGAACTTGCATTTTCATTTTCACTTTCCCTAATTTGTTCTTCATTTTTGACACAACTGTCAAATAACTCATCGCTTCGTTCATACATTCTAATATAATTGTGTATAACACAATAAGCAATAATGATGTATTTTGTTTCTTCATATCATAACTCAACATATTTTTAAGTATAGGGAATCTAGCTTTTAGAATGCCAAAACATCTTTCAATAACATTTCATAATGAAGAATGCCTATAGTTAATCAATTCATGTTGACTTTAAGGTCTTTCTCTACCTCTATAATCTCGCGAATGATGTCTTTCACCTCAGTATGGTGAAAGAAATCCGAGTATATTACTATAGCCCAAGTCAACCAAATAGTACTTACCTAATATAGAAAGAACATAATATTAACAAAAAGATATTAAAAATGAATCATGATTACTATGTTTATTTAAAATAATATAATACCTTGTGGAGGCATAGGAAATTGATTTGCTGGATTTGTTACTGTTTCTAAAAGAACTTGAAATTCATTTGCAGTACCTTCCCATCTAGCCATTACATATGTAAAACGCATGTCAAATGAGCAACAACACATAATATTTTGGGTTGGATTAATTCTTTTGCCCCTGTATGGTATTTGTTCATTGGTCGGAACATGTGCATCAATATGTGTCCCATCTATTGCTCTTATACAATCTTAAACAATAAAAAAATATATTAAACTGATTATTAATCATAAGGACATAATTAAAATAGTAATTAAATATATGAATATACTTGAAAATATGGAAATAATTTTGAATTATATTGAATCTCAGGAAATGTATTAGTAAAAGATGGAGTAATGACTCTTTTTGCAAGACGATTAACTGCATATAAGACTTTACGAAAGTACTTCGAAATTGTCCAGGTCGAATGTTGAAAGTGTTCTGCATTGACTTTAATTATCTCACTATGCTCTATAGTCATCAAGAAAATTGCTACTTGTTCCTCCATGATCAAATGACTTGTTGCCTTTAAGCTTCCTAAACTCTTCAACTCATCATATAATCTCAAGAAGATTATATTTCTCATTCTTAAGTTTTCATAAATCCTTATAGGATTCCTATTCAAAAGTTCTAATATCCAATCATGACCTGGTAGAGTAGAAGTTCTACATTGTTGCTTTTGTATATGAGAATATTTGTTCTCTCCCTAAGCTACAGAAATAATGATTACGTTCGTCCGTTCACCATCAGAATCTAATAAGAAATCCATTTATCTACAATTTCAACATTAAATGATTAATAAAACATTCAATCAAGTAAATTTAATCAAATATAGAAAAAAATTTATACAAAATATAGAGTTAAAATTAAGCCAAATATTCATACAAAGCGCAAACTTAAAATGTTCAAAATATGGAATAGTGCTTAACATAAAAGTGTCAAATCAATAAGAATTTGATATGCAATAACATGAAAACATAACTAAAGTGATATAATCCAATCTAGCTTCCTTGTTTCTGTCATTTTCATAAAAATATCCCTATAAAGTGGAGAATCTTGTAAAGCCTTTACAGCTTTTCCATATTGCACATCTTCAACACCTAATTATCTAAGGAATTCAGACATTCCATCATTATGTTAGACCCTTAAGATCTATTCTCTGTAGTAGATGATGTTTCACTAAGTTTTTTCTCAAGTAAATCATTCTTCTTTTTTATTGTTCACCATTTATAAGTAAGGCTTTTTCTACAATGTTAGAATGTGTCTTCTTTGTCTTCTTGTTCTTAGGAGATTCCTTTCTTATAAATGGAGAACTTTTATCTTGATCTTCTTTTTCATACGAGTAATCTTCATCAACATCATTTCCATATTCCTTTTATGTACTATTTGATGGAGATTTAGTTTATGGATGTGCATGCATACCAGTTGCAATTGTATCTCCAAAAATATGACACAAGTCTAAAAATTCCTTACATCCTTTTTCTTAAATCTATGAGCCATTTTATGCATCTATAATGATGAAAAAGGAATATGAGAATGAATATTGTATAAAAGGATTTATTAATAAAACAAAAGACATATTTTACCTTAAATAGATTTTCCCAACATTCATTTGTAGCATTAACTTCACCAGTAAAAGAGTTATAATCAATTCTTGTTTCTTTAAGTAAGTTCTTGAAATTCTTTAATCTAACCCTTAATCCATTATACTTATTCTTCAATTGAATATCAGTATACTCCTTATTGAATTTCGTTTGAAACCTTGTTTTAATATTTTTCTAACCAGATTTGGAAAAGGTAGTAGTGGTTCGATTTCCCTTCTTCACTTCTTCAACCATCAAGGATATTAAATACATCTCTATAGTATCATTCCATATCACATCTTTTTCATTAACTTCCATACAATCATTGAAATTGTTAATATTGTTCAAACATTCCACCACTAAATTTAATCATATATAAATGACATCAATCCTAACAATTTCTACAAAGTATTAAATGCTAAACATGGTTCAAAATAAACATGCAACAGGATATTAAATGTTAAACTACCTATAAGTGCATGGAAATGATAGAATAAAAATAAAGGTGTAAATTTAAGCAAGGTCATAATATATGCATGATGCATGCCATTCTTATGTAAGCACATGTCTTTTTAACACATTAGACATTATATATATCACTATAACTTATTCAAAAAAATTACTAAAAGAAAAACTTGAGTTGTTAGAATAATTCCACTCATAACATTTAAAATTACTTCAATAACACCGACACCTTTCAGGATCTAGGATCAAAACAAGGAGATTATAGTGAAGAGGAAGAAGATGATGAGGAGCCGCCAAAGCAGGTTGGTCTCTTTGGTTTGTTCAAGTACTCAACCAAATAGGATATGGTTCTTGTAGTTTTAGGTTGTTTAGGAGCTCTTATGAATGAAGGATATCTTCCATGGTATTATTATCTTTTCGGAAAGTTCATGATCAAGATCGACCATGAACAACTGACAAAGTTCAGATGTTGAAGGAAGTGGAGATGGTAAACAAAATGCTTACAATTGAAAATGATCATTGTATTAGACTGTTTATCAAATTTATATGACAATGTAGCGATGTTTCTTTTCTGCAATTCAGATTTTTCTGATGATGATCAATCTATCAACAATATTACTACTAAAAATGTTACTAATAATTCCAACCTTGTAGCAATAAAAAATATATTTTATCCACCTGACGTGGACCTTAAACTACTATCTACAACATACATTCCTATGGCTATTGTCAAAACAAACAATGCCAAGAATTTAACTCTCATTCTCTTCCCATTTTCAACAATGAAATCTTTAATTATAGGTACAACCATCAAAGAGATTATCACAGGCAAGATAGAATTTAGAAGAAGGTATATTTCGACTATTTTTGCAGGGAATAGAGGACTATAGCATCTATAAGAATCGTATAAATTTTAACACTCAATACTTGATAGCTTGTGGTTAAGCCCACAACAATTTGAAAATTAAAGACAAAGTTGCGAGCAGTAGCAATGTTGCAGACCATGTTGATCCAACATAGGCTGTTTCCTGCTATCACAGTGAGCAGAAACATTTGAGTATATGAAAGAGAAGAAACCCCGTGACTAGTGAAAAACAGATATTGGATGCCATATCCAATTAAGCTAAGAGTTGTACCAATCAAAAGAACCATCTATAAGGGAAGGTAACGAACTGTGAATCCCGGAATGAAAACGAAAAGCTTGCCAGCATCTAAAGCAAATGTGAGAAAATTGAGCTGAAGTTGAGCAAAAAGATAGAAGTTGCTTGTACCGTTACTATGAGCCGTCGTATCAGCAACACTCGCCTAGTAGATAGCTACAATTAATAACAAGTAATGCTACAGTAATATACATAAGTACTGTAGCATAATTAAAATAAATCCTTTCATTCCCTTCGTGCCGTATTCTGTAAAGATGACAAACTTCTAAAGGTGATAACTACAAGTAACGAAGCAGATACGTGGAGAATTCGCAAAAACAAAGAACAAGTAATGATACAGTAACCTGTGCATGGGTACTGTAGCATAATTAAAAATAAATCCTTCAATTCACTTTGTTGTGTTTTATAAAGACAATGAATCTTCTAAAGACAATAAACACAACTAACAACAATAGCAAGTCAAGCATATACGAAAGTACACACAAACAACAAATAAGTGGAGAAATCATAGAAACAGAATAACATAGATATGGTACAGTAACAAGCAACAGAAACAAACACAAACTTGGAGAAATCGCCAGAAAAATCACACACCACTGAAGATGTAGAAGATGAAGTCGGTGTAGAGAGAAAAATTATTTTTGTGAAAAAACTATTTTAGAATACATGAAAACCCGTTGTGAAATATTAGGGAAACGTATTTTTTCTACTTCTGTGAAACAGTTGTAGTTTTTTTATTTTTGAAAACAGTTGAATGCAACAATAATGAACCAAACATGTTTTAAGAGGATGTTTCCTTTTTTATAAAAACTACAACAAGAAATGGGAAAAAACACGAAAACAAACACCCATAAGTGTTCAATTTTTGTAAATAAATCAATTTTTATAAACTAAAATAAACCAATTAGTTTTTATTCAACAGTCTTATTTTTTCAATTAAACTACAAATTCTTCGATGGTTAAAGGCAATCTCCTTTAATAATACTTCAAATTCTTCAATTTCATTTAATATTTAACTGATTTTATGACAGCCTTATGCTAATTGAATCTTTTAAACCTTAAACCTATTGTTTTATTAGTTTAACTTCCGGTTCAGTTTTTAAAACACTAATCCAAACATATGCTTTGAAAGTTTTACTTAATCATAGAGATAGTGGAGTAGAAAGACATAACATTAAAGCAAGTTCCTATAGAAGGGAATCTCCCAAATATTATCACCAATTTGTTGTCTCAAAAGAGACTAACATATGGCTGGTTATAGTATTAGATACACAGAAAATTGGCTTTAATGTAAGTAAAAGATTGCTAGTTTCTGCCTTTGCAGCCAATCAATTGGTTGCAATTTTATGTATGATATTATTATTTTAATTAATAAGGCAATCTTTATCCTTATGTATTTTGATAATTACATTTGGTGTTTTAATAAAAAATAGAAAATTTTTGGAATAATTACTTTATAATTGAAATTATGATGAGTTCATAATTATAATATTTAATTTTCATTTATATATTATTTCTAAATTGTTCATAGTTATAATTTCATCAAGACGGGATATTAATGAAATGGTGAAACTAGCATATGTTAAGTTTCTTTCTTATGAAGAAAGTAATTTATCTCATAAATTATAGAAATACTTAAACAAACATGTTGGTGCTTAATAAAAAATAATTCATTAGACTCACCTGATTATGAGGATCTTAAATAGAGTATTTGTTGGATCCTGCTTGAGTCCGGAATCCAACTCTTCAAAATACCATAATACTGAGCGTGGTTCCTTGTAATCTCTTTAACCAACATCGATTCATCATCTTGCTCTAATACCATAAATGTTAGATCTTGCTTGAGTCCGGAATCCAACTCTTCAGAAATTATGAAACGTGATCTTCTTCATTACTCTTTATTTCCGGATTTCCAACACTCTTAGGAATCATGAAACGTGTGCGTAATTCCCCATAGGGTTAATTCATTTAACCCTCATAAAGCATGAGCGGGCTTCCTTGTTAGGGTCACATTCAAAGTACCCTCATTAGCCATCATCTGCTCATCATCATTCTTATAACATCTCAAACCACAAAGGGTGAGCCACACAGTGGCATCACAATAATCACAATTGACTTCTTCAAATGGTAGCCCTTAGTCTCTAGTTTATTTTAGAGTAAGAACCACCTCATTCGGAGCTCTATAGCTCAAGATATACTTTAAAAAACCAAAGTATGTTCATAATCAAGTCATGCTCTTCAAACCGATCCCTCACTTTCTTTCAATCAATTTTTTTCAAATCAAAACCAATGGCTACCAATTTTTTTAAAGGGTATAAAACGTGTTAGGAATCCCATGCTTCAAGAATCGTCTCAATCGGAGGTCGGACAAAGAAGTTATGGTCAAACGAATCCAACATGTTCATGCCCTTACTCATATTGTACCTGCCTTGGCGTAATTGCCATAACTCTCCCTACATATGTCCGATTGATTTCATTTTTAGATGGTTCGAAATAAGACTTCTAGATCTACAAGTTTGGTGAAGACTCCAAAATGAAATTTTGTCATTTGGAGGGTCAGAAAACGCAGGCCGTGTAACCTTCGAGTGTAAGTGTGCTCCTGCACTGGAAACACACAGCCTGTGTGATTTTACACAGGTAAGCCGTGTAACCTTCGGGTGAAACTAAATTTTCACTCTCCAAGACCCCTCCAATGGATCCTAAACCCATCCTATCATCCCTTTTACTCATAATCTTGCCAAAATCAACTCTTTCTAGTGCGATATCACTTCATATACTCTAGTTATTCGGTATACATATCCTATGCAACATCACCTACTCAAACAATCATATCTCTCAACACCGACAACCAAAAATTGCATACTTTATATCGTCAGAAAGCTATAAAGACGAGCTCCAATTTTCATGAGGAAACTTTAGCTAATTCTACCTAGATCAATTCAATTTTCCCATGGAAGTTAGAATACACATTTTACCCTAATGAAAAACTTAAAATTTATCCCAACTTCACTTCCTCTATTACAACGTCATTCATATCCATTCAACTACCAATTGAAATTCATCAAACTCTCAAACTCAATTCATTTGACTCTTCATATTCAACAACATCTCATCATTCGCCAAAATCCTATCTTTCTTTTCCATAATATCTCACTTATATATATATCTAAAAACAATTCATATTCAAAGTTCATCAACTCAAACGAAAAACTTCTTCGAATACATCTAATTCCAACTCAACTCATATCATCCATACACAATTCATATGTAATTAACATCATAAGATAAGCGTTTACAAGCTTTAATGACATCTCAAGCCATATTACATCATCAATATCAAAAATCCGAAATACAACAAAAGATACAAAATCCCATAATTCTCAACATATGTCTAAAGTCTTATGTTTACATCAATCCAACTTAAAATACAAAATACGCCTAATCAAACGAATGCCTTGACTTTCTTTCACCTGATCTCTTTCTCATCACCTAGAGATGGGAATGAAAGGGGGTGAGCTTAAAGCTCGTGGGTAATAGCTTATAACGGAAAAATAAGCAAAACCATTCAAAAGTTCATTGTCATATAAAATTTTTGTTGAAATCCATAAAGTACTTGCTTCTCAAATTCTTATCATGTAGTCAAATTTCTCAAATCACAAAACATGAATGCATCAAACTTGTTCACATATCATAAGCACCTAAGCACATCATAATGGTTTAGGTAGATCCATAAACATGATGAACTACACAATTCCAAATAATGGTCTTGTGTAGTCATAAACTTGAGGGAGTCCATGAAGGAGCTCCGTGCCACTAGCAGGCAGGCGGGAGAAGCCTTAACTTAGTCAACGTGCACGTGACAATTCTTGGATGGACTACCAAAACCCACATAACATGTATTCAAACTTATTGCCCAAAATGGCACTTTTCAAAACTTAATTTTTCATAAACATGGGGTATTTCGAAAACAATTTCCAAAAATATGTAATCCTTTCAAAGAAATCATTTTTATAAATCATCATACAATTCACATATCAAACATGTAGCAATTCCGCAATTCATTCAAGACACAATTAATGCAACACTTATGATGCAATTTAAATCATTAAATTT
>JAOTAX010000003.1:12334896-12345563 GCA_025629825.1 Erythroxylum guanchezii | reverse complement strand
GTGAAAGACCAAAAATTATGGTCTTTCCTTCATAATTTCGTGACTTATAAGTGGTGTGGCAAGTGACACATGTCACTCTGCCAAGGCTCCATTTGGTCCCTTTTTAACAACTAGCCCAATTTGTCTCCAATTTCTAATCCAATTGTCTCCTAATTTTCAATACCGCTTATCAATAAATCCTAAGGTCATTTATCACAAGTTCCAATGCCATTAGACAGAAATTCTATTGCCAGTTAACAATTGTCTTGTCACTTGGCATTTTTCCTAGTCCAGAAATTACCCCAAATTTTTCAGAAAATTCTTCCAAAGTTCTCCAAAATTCTAAATCAACAATTATCCTCTCCAATTCAATTTTCAATACCAAATTCACAATTCTCAATAACAATCACATTTATTAACAATTATACCCAGAATGTCAATGAATGCATATACAATTATTGTTATGTGCAAAGATTCACTATTCATGTGCATGTGCACCTCATGTAATGCATGAGCATGAGATGTGTTATCCCAATTTCTCTAATTGATCTCACATTTACCAAATTTTTAGGGTTCTAACCCTTTGGATGGAAACAGGATGTTACATATGTAGTCTTAAGCTTTTAAAAGACACAGACTTGCTTATACACTGTCTCATGTTGCAAAATATGAAGACTTGTTAATGCACTTTCTTGCTCCTAAAAAAGAAATTGATTTTTACACACAATTTCATATACTGAAGGCATGTAGATTTGCTTATACTCAATCTTGTAGTGTAGCAAACACTTACAAAACTTAGAAACTTGAGATCTCATGCTTGACAAGATGTAAGGCGTTAGACATGTGGTTTTGTGCTAAAAAGTTGTAGACCTATAAACATGCATGTGGTCTTGCGCTTGATAAGATGCAAGGTCATAAAAGACATAATTTCGTAGAAAATTATACATGGATACACCAAAGTAGGTTCTTATTTGTGCACCAAAGATCCCAAAGTGAAGGGGGAAAGAAACATGAACTTACAGGCAAAGAGGGCTTAAGATGATGTAGTTCCAAAATGTATAAAGAAGTCGCAACACGGGAAGGAAGAGGCTTTCCTCCGGATCTACTGTTGAGAGGGTCTAGTTTGTCATCATCTTCCTCACCTATGTCAGAAGTTTAAAACGGTTTCCTGCTGCTTCTGTTGTGTTAAGAGAGTTTAGAGAGAGAATAATCAGAAGAGGGTGATGTAAGCAGGACTATGGACAATCGAGCAAGGTCAGTCAGAGAGCTAGCCATGCCAGAAGGGCCCATGACCAAAGCTAGGACCAAGAGATTTAAAGAGGCTCTGTATACGCATGTGGGCTTTTATCTTAAGAGGATGGCGAGCTCCAAGCCTATTGGAGGAGAGTTTAATGGAATTGAGCCCAAACTAATCCATTTAACTTAAATCCTTGGACCAGATACACTTGGAGCTTGAAGACACGAAGACTTGGGCTATTTTTATGCTTCATCACTTAAGCCTAAGAGCATATGGATCTAGTAGTGGCGCCACACATCAGACCTGTTTATTTAATTTTTGGACTTCATTTTATTTTGGGCTTCTATGTATTTTTAGCCCAACCTTTCATTATTTGACGTAGGTATAAATATGTGTCTTTAGGTCAAATTTTCGAAACTTTTAGATCAGAATTGCTTGAGTGTCGTCGGTTTTAATAGGAAGAAACATTATTCTCTTGTTCTTGTTACTTTTCGAACTATCTTTCACTTATCAATTGCTTTCTCAATTGTAGCGTGTCGATTGTTTGTTTCTCTTGGTTTTATTTTGATCATCGAGATTGCTTTGAACAAGTTTCCAAGAGGTGTCATAGAAATCAAACCTTGCGTATCCTTATTTTCTTGATTGTTGAATTCGAAATTTCTATCCTTCTTAATTCCTCAAGGTCGAAAACACACCAAACAAAAACACTCATCGAAAACATCATCAAATCGACGTCAATCCTTCCACGATGTGCGTTAGAGGATATACATGTTTAGAAAGAGAAAAATGGGTTAAAAAGTAAAGGGAAGAGAGGACCCAGCATGCTTAGATGGACGAAGAAGATAATGAGCCAACGATCAATGGAGTTATAAGAGAATGCAAACAAAAACAGATAGCTTAAACTAGAGTGGGACCCACTTATGGGCCCCACTTTAATAAAATTTGTAAAACAAAATCCACATCAACAAAAAAGATTTCACATCAATATTTAACTGACAGATGCCTAATTCTATCAGTTGTTCTGTCTAGTCAGGGGTTGTTTTGAACG
Organism: Erythroxylum guanchezii; assembly: GCA_025629825.1. NCBI lineage: Eukaryota > Viridiplantae > Streptophyta > Magnoliopsida > Malpighiales > Erythroxylaceae > Erythroxylum > Erythroxylum guanchezii. The sequence goes on along the minus strand of JAOTAX010000003.1, from coordinate 12,343,299 downwards.
TTTTCCAAATGTTAGAGTTCATTTTAAACGTTTTGCAAACACTAGAGTTCATTTTGAACACTTCAAAATGTTAGGGTCCAAATCAAATTTTAGTGTAAATGTTGGGGGCTAAATTGCTCTTTTAGCCTACAGTAAATAATATTTTCATCGATCTCACCATTGCTTTGGATGATGATTTCTAGGAACTTAAAACACTATTTCTGTGACATAAGTTTTGAACTGATATTTATCTTCAAATCGAATGTCACCCTATGGCCCGAAAAATTATACTCTAAGTACTCAATCTTAGTCCTTCTCAATTCAAAACCCTTTGACTGTAGCATATCCTCCAAAGTTCTAGCTTGATATTGTCTCTTCCATTTGTCTCTTCCATTAAAACAATGTCATTAGCAAACAACATACACTAAAGCACATCCCCTTGGACAATTTTAGTAAGCTCATCTATCATTACTGTAAATAGGAATGGGCTCAATGAGGAGCCTTGGTATAGCTCAAGATTGATAGAGAAATGCTCTATATCTGCTCCCATCATCCTTACTAAAGTTTTAATACTTTTATATATATCCCTAATAAACCATATACTATAGGAACTCCCGTAACTTCTAAACGCCTTCACATGGTTTCCCTAGCTATCCCATCATAAGCCTTCTCTAAGTCAGTAAAAACTATATGTAGGTTCAGTTGTATTTTCCTGTAATGTTCCATTAGTCTTATAAGAAGGTGTATAGCGTCTATCGTGAATCTCTAACATGAAACCAAATTGACTCTCTAAGATATGTGTACTCTTTCTCACTCTTTTCTCAATTACCCTCTCCTATAAGTTCATGATATGACTGAGTAATTTGATGTAATTATAGTTGTTACAGTTTTAAATGTCCCTTTTGTTCTTATGTAGAGGAATTAACGTATTAAGTTTCTACTTATCTGACATTTTGGTAAACTTGAAGATTTCACTAAAAAGTTTGACTAGTTAAGTAAGATCCTCTTTACTTAAGCTTTTCTACACTTCTATATGTATCTCATCAGGTCCTACTGTCCTTCCACTCTTCATCTCACTTAAGGCTCCTTTAATTTTTTTCTCTTGTAATTTATTGACAATAAGTGAAGTTATAATACTTCTTTGACTTCCTAAGATCATCTAAAGAGACATTGTCATCTTTGTCTTTATTAAAAAAAGTTATAGAAAATGATCTCTATTATTTGGATAAGGTCGGGTATGAATGTAAGAGTTCTTAAAAATAAATTTAGAGTGAACTTTAATTATTTTAGACCCTACCTGATTAAAGTATTTTCTTACCCTTAACAAAAGTTACATACACTATATGGCGAGGAGAACTTGTAGGCAGAGTAGCTCAAATCTAGTTTTCAAGTTATATTGACGCAAGTGGAAAAGATGAGAAATCCTACAATAACAATCATTAGAATAACTTGTAACTATCTGAAGACCGAAACTAACTTTTAGATACTGGAAGACTCAAATTCCGACGAAGACAAGCTTACTGAGTACTTAAAAGGCCCAAGTGAGCCTAGGCCGCCGCAAAATGACCGCGGGAAAGTTGTAGAGCCTGTCCGAGGACCCCATGTCTCCGAAAACCATAAGAACTGAAACTTGGTTATGTACTAACTTAGACCGCAGACATTACAATCAAGATGATATTAACAACCAATTCATTCCCTAATAATAATAAATATACCCAGTGGACTATGTCAAATCGCTATCAACACAATCCTCAATCTTTTCTTGCTTTACGAGGGCAGTCAATCACCTTTGCTTGGTCATACAGAGCCAAATAAGAGAAGAGAAAAGATTTGCTTTCAGATATTAGAAAAAAGCTTGTCTTAATCACATACACTAACGACCAGTCCATTTGCAACCAACAATAAACGCTACGGCAGTTGGGAGATATACATAAATGCCAATATATCAAATTGGAAGATATTAGCTGAGGGTAGACAAGCATCGATCATGCTGTAAAAAAAAAAAAAAAACGACATCATATCATTTAAGCAACACCCCTTTTTATTCAGAGTTTCTTTCTTTGTGTTCTATTTTAGCTTATATTAGGAGGAGGTGTTTCCCAAGAAAGACTAAAGGACGAAATGCGAGACACTTAAAATCAGCAATTTTCTTACATGATAGGGCGTAGCTCATTTACCGTCACGTTATTAATTGGACACAAATATCTTTTTATTTTATCCCCTTCATTAATTATTTTTCTTTATACCCAATAAATCACTTGAAATTACCTATTTTTATTATTCTATTTTATGAATACTTATCAATCTAATAAATTGGATTTACAAAAATTAAATAAATAAATACTAGTGAAATAAAATATGTGTAACATAAATAGAGGCGATCCTTAAATCACTTCGACCGACTGCCAGAAGCCCAACATACACAAGAGTACGGAATCAAGAAAGTGATCAGAAAGCGAGTAAGATCTTCACTAACATGTGCAGGAAGAACAAGGTACGGTGCTCTTGCAAAGAGTACAAATTTTTTTTTCTAATTTTATTCTGTTTTATTCTATTTGATAAAATCTCAGTTATTTATTTTGCAAGATTCATACAGGATCTACATAAATAAATGATTAAGATTTATATTACACAATAAAATACCATAATATTAGACAGAAGATCTAAACTCCTTGCAACGACTCGAAATTTCAAATAATAGTTGCTGGCGTGTGACACGTGTTGGATTCTCAATAATTTTGACTCGTGGAGCCACCAGAGACGGAAAGTTGCTATCAAATTTCTTAAAAGGAATTAATAATAATGTAAGAAAAGTTTATTAATCTTTTCTTTTTCTCTCTCTTTAATTGTAACATAGTTATATAAATATTACTCAGATTAGGGCAGTCGCACCATACGTGTTGGACATTGCTGCTGAACTTAAAGCTTTCTTTGATCGAGAAGTTATTAACAGATTGTAATGAAATCCAATATTATTCTATTTTTACGAGATGATGATTTATAACAAAATATAATAGAATTAATTAAAAGGAAATTTTATTTTATTTTATTTTATTTTATTTTAAACAGTAAAAATAAATTATCTAAAATTTATTATAAAATATAAAATAATAAATAATATTTTACTATATTATATTATAAATTCTTTTTTCAAATAACTTCTTACCACATTATATTATAAATCTTTTCATAACTATAATTTTTTAATATCACAATATATATTTTATTTCTATCATAAACTATTTCATTTCATTCCATGCTTACATGCTTACTTGCAACTAAAAAGAACTTTTAGAATTGCCGGGTAAGTATTTATATCATCATGTTTGAGCAAGACATTTGCGTTATGATAAAGTTAAACTCCTCAAATATTATAGTTAATGATTTTTTTTAATAAATTAATTTACTGTTAGCGATTTCATTCTTAACACAAAGGTAAAATTAACCCCAAATTCCCCGCCAGTTAATTTCATTTGCATTTGAGTTTCATTTCACTCGTTTTCATTTCCCTCTATAATCGCCGGTATATAAGAAAACGATACAAATCTCTACCAAAACTTTAGTTTTGAAGAACCTGAAAAAATATCTCTTCTCTCTGATGAAGTAGAGAGAGAGAGAAAAGAGAGAGAGCGTAACGAGGAATGTTCCAGATCTCCAAAACGAGTCGTTCCGCTCCTCTACGAATTCGGAATCCTACCTTCGCCGTCAGACGTCGGATCGGTGCACCGGATCTATTAGAAACTTCTTTATCTTTTATTTCGTTATTCGTAAATTTTCTGATTTTGATTGAGTTCTGAACACCGTAACCGGCGATCTGTTGATCGGAAAAGATGCCGTCACACGGAGATCTGGACCGTCAGATCGAGCAGTTGATGGAGTGTAAAGCGCTGCCAGAAGCGGAGGTGAAGACACTATGCGATCAGGCGAGAGCGATTCTGGTGGAGGAGTGGAACGTGCAGCCGGTGAAGTGTCCGGTGACGGTTTGCGGCGATATTCACGGCCAGTTCTACGATCTCGTCGAGCTGTTTAGAATAGGAGGAAATGCGCCTGACACTAATTATCTCTTCATGGGAGACTACGTAGGTTAGTTAATCTCTTCATTGATTCTTTGTTTTGACTTGTGATTTGTTCGATTTTTGTTTAATTTGATATTCACTATTCAATCATAGTGTTGTCTCTTTATCGTGGTTTTGGTGGACGGCGGTTAATGGTTATGGACTGTGTCAGGATGAGAAATTAATATGGTTAGTCGTAAAACAGTGGTAGTTTATTTTACTTCATCATTTTTTTTCCTATTAAGTTGAACCCTTCATTTTATGCGGCAGATGTATAGAAATGTTGATAATTTTTTACGCAGACTATGCTCTGGAGACCTGTTTGGAATCTGCTCAGTGTTTTTTAGGAGCGGACTTCTCATTTGCGTTCAATTTAGCTTCTGTGGTTATTCAATTTGTATTCCCTTTCCTTTTCTGTTGCCTCACGGATAGTTACTGTTGTTGGTTGCTATTGTGTTTTGTAACAGTTATGCCAACGTTCTTTCTGAGTGCCGTATTTTTTTGGATTTCATAAATTAGCGCAATTATTTGTGATCCCGCCTCCTTTGTTGCTGCAGATCGTGGTTACTATTCGGTAGAGACAGTCACACTCTTAGTGGCTCTGAAAGTACGATATAGAGATAGAATCACTATTCTAAGAGGAAATCATGAGAGCAGGCAAATAACTCAAGTGTAAGAATATGAAAGCCTTTTACTTATTTAAGCGGGCTATTAATACAAGATTACGGTTGCAGTAGTGTTCAAAGAGCATAGAAACTTGCTTATTTGTTACTCTGGGTTACTTTCAGTAATCCTGTAGCAAATCTGAATAATTAAGTCTATTCCTAGACTTCGTTCCCAGTTCTAGAATCTTCTTTCTTTATTATGTCTTTTTTGCACCATTTGGAGTAATTGTTAACTGCTTAAAACTCTGTATTTCTAGCAATATGGTGGTTTGAAATTTGAATTCTGAACAATGTTATAGGGATGAAGCGAAGTTGAATGGTCACATTTCTTCTGAAGTTAATTGTCAGATAACAAAAAAGCACATTTTTTAGTTTTGCAGGGAATTGTATATGTGCATGTAATATGGAAATGGTGTTTATGATATTGTACGTAGTCCTCATAATTCTGAAACTTCACAAGTCCAAATGAAGAAATTCAATTTGTTTTAGCTTGACAAAATCTTGCCCTCCTATTGTTTTTTTCCCCTTCCAGTGTTGTGCACTTAAAGTCATTCTAAAAGGTCTTGCAGAGATAGTGAGTAACATAACTACATAACATGATCTTTTGGCTTGGAACTAGTGTTGTATGCCTATCTTGTTGGTGGTGTATGCGGTAGCAGCTCTAATCAGGAACATGGAATTGACATTCTAAGAGATAGCTTTTATATTGTAGCTTCATTATAAGTAGTTTGAAGGAGATGAAATAATTGGGTTGATCAATGACTCTGTCAACATGAGTTTCATTCAGTACAAGTCATTATTATTGTCAAACTGTGAAAGTAGGTTATTTTCCCCATTAGTGAAACAAAAGAGTATTTTGATCTGGGAAGAACCACTTAAGAAACGATTTCCCTTGATTATAATTTTGGTGTTAAAGTTAAACCTTGATTAGGAGCAGAAGTCCCTTACCTTTGGCAATATTGGGAAATCACTTAGTCAAACAAATAAGGGTGTCCAATGCAAGGAAAGGAATCTGGCATTTGAACCCTATCATGTTCCCATATTTCATTAATGCTAATAAGTTTGGGGAAAAGGCAAGTTAGATAGATAAGATAGTATTACAAATATAAAGTTAGCTCCCTTGAAGAAAACTGATTTTTAGATTGTCAGTTCTTAATTTGGCATTAAAACTACTGGAGTCTATTCTTTTGTGCGGGTTGTTATCTTGATTTCTTGTTTTACATTCTCTCATTTTACATGACATTCCAGGTATGGGTTTTATGACGAGTGCTTGAGAAAATATGGAAATGCAAATGTCTGGAAGCATTTCACCGATCTTTTTGACTATCTACCTCTCACGGCCCTCATTGAGAGTCAGGTGTCGATCATGAATCTTATAGAATGTTTGGCGTGATTTAATTGTTTGGCAGGGTAGTAACTATTATTTTCGTGTGAGTAGATCTTCTGTTTGCATGGAGGATTGTCTCCATCTCTAGATACACTGGATAATATTCGAGCTTTGGACCGTATACAAGAGGTATTCTCCACTTATCAATCATATAGGATCTCGTGATTCGGATCATAAACTTGAGTTACACATATTAAAATACATTTGTATCTTATATTTGATATTTCTATACTTTGCCAACGCATGGAGTATGTTTCTATCGCAAATATTATCCGGTCTTTCATTTATTTGAGGAAATCGGCTTATCTTTTAAATGGAAATTATGCTTTATTCCGTTTATTACGCTGAAAATATTGATTTTAATATACTTTTGTTTATGGTTGTGCAAGTAGGTCCCACACGAAGGACCGATGTGTGATCTATTGTGGTCTGATCCAGATGATCGTTGTGGATGGGGAATTTCTCCTCGCGGTGCTGGATATACATTTGGACAAGATATAGCTTCTCAGTTCAATCATACAAATGGGCTAAACCTGATTTCACGTGCTCACCAGCTTGTCATGGAAGGCTATAATTGGTGCCAGGTGAATTGCAAATCCAAATAATATTTTATTTTTCCTACACCCGTACGATAGAACTGCACTGCACTGGTAGGAGCGTGATAATTAAACGATTGTGCACTATAAGAGTATTCTGGATGTATCTGTTTTATCATGTTATAATTAATGGTATAACAAAATGTACTGGTATTTTGTGAAATAACAATAACAGTGAACAAATTAATAGAGAATTACACTAGTAAATTTGACTTTTTGAAAACAAAACTCGTTAAAAACCTAAGATATTTTCACAAAATACTTGAATTTATAAATAAAAAAGTTCAGTAAATGCATTGGTTTCAAATATTGATAATGTAGATAATTTATGATGTTTCATGATATTCCTTATACTATAAAGGTCAAGTAACATTAGAGTGGTGTCGTGGTGAATCACAAGTTGTTTATTTATTTATTTTTGAAAAATTGTTAAGTTGTCAATTTTTTCTCTTGACAGGAAAAAAATGTGGTTACTGTATTTAGTGCTCCGAATTATTGCTATAGGTGTGGGAATATGGCTGCAATTCTTGAGATAGGGGAGAATATGGAACAGAATTTCCTACAATTTGATCCAGCGCCGCGACAAATTGAGCCTGATACGACACGCAAGACCCCCGATTATTTTTTGTAATTTTTCATACTTGTGTCGCCGGCTGTGTGTAGTCCTTTGTTTGATGCCCTGTATCATTGTAGATGTGTCTTAATGGAAGAGTTTTTGATATTTAATGTGAGTTGGAGTCTGCAACATCATTCTTCGATTTTTTTTTTCCGACGAAACTACATTCTTCGATTCTTCTGCTGCTTTCTTAATCGGAAAATCTAACTGGACGCACGGACGGCTACGTTTCTTGGCCATTTTGGGGGAGCATTAATAGTATATGATACCCTTCCACGGTTCAACTGCATCTAACCGGAACAATTTTGCAAAAACATTTTTCCATCACCTTAAGATGCCAAATTCAACGTTAGGTTCACAAGAAATTTGTTAGATGGTTGATTCTCTACGATAAAGATGACATAATAAGTTTGAAGTAAACTAATGCATATACTTCAACTTGCATGCCACAATTTTCAACGGTAACTCCAGTGGAAGCAACAACAATACAAGCTATGAAGATTCAAAAGCAACTTCTTGACGAGTGAGAATAGGAACGTCCTGAACTGTATTAAAGCTACATCGCATCACGAAATATACAAAATTATGCAGTATCTGGCCATGTAACAGGGTATCTTGGATATTACCATTTTGGTGAAGAGGTTGTTTTGAAATTGCAAGGAAACTAGAACCCGCCACTTGTATTCTCCACAAGATAGTTCATCATTCCACTAATATTGTCCCACCACGCTAACACTTCTAATCAGGATCCTGTTTACCAAAGATCAGTGGAAATTCGTCATAATGATCTGACAAACCATGCCTCTCAGCCATGCTCTTTAGAGACTCATAGACTTGGTGCATAGAAGGCCTATCCTTCGGCCTAAAAATCACACAACTCCAAGCAACCTTCAGAAACTCCATAATTTCATCATCCTGACCTTTCCCATAGAGAGCTTTATCGATAACATCCTTGCTTCGACCAGAGGTAACAAGCAGACCAACCCAATCCACCAAATTCCCCTTGAATCCTTCCTCAGCATTACTAGCTTCTAGAGGCTTCTGTCCTGTCACCAACTCCAAAAGCACAATGCCAAATCCATAAACGTCACCTTTCAATGAAGGA
>JAOTAX010000003.1:12296773-12315023 GCA_025629825.1 Erythroxylum guanchezii | reverse complement strand
AAAAGGGGCCCGAGTGGCTATAATGTGTATAATGAGATTGTTTTTGATAAAGGAGGGCCCAAATTGGGTATTAATTTATGCATATATTGTTATGTGAAAAAAAAATGTACCGATTACTAAATGAGTGTTTTAGCACGCCACCCTCGTGGGGCACGGACTCGGATATCACCGTCGATGTCGGGTTCGAATCGCGCGGGAGTGGGGTGTTACAGTGTTCCTCGCCCTCGTCGCTTTCCTTCGCCAACCCTAATTGGGCAATGTCGGGAGAATTTGTGTAAAGGTGTAAACTGTTTTACTCTTTTGGTTGTAGAGTCTCATGTAACGGGCGCACGTCGTCGTTTGGTTACTTTGGGTTATGGGAGCAAGTGGTTCTCAAGCTATCTACCTCCTGTAACATACCATCCACTAATGAGAATTTTTTAATTTCTTAAAGAAAAAAGAATGTGGAGAGCACATCGAGCGTAAGCCCCTAATACGAGAGCTCCACGATCTTGAAGAAACAAGACTACGCTCCAAAATTGATCAAGTCCCAAACCTTCTGGGCCAAAGTGATATGCTTCAATGCCTCCTAATTAATACATCTTCTCCTTGAGCCTCTGATATTGCTCCTCATGGGTTTTGGCATTAAAGTGTAACAGTACGTATTGCTTTGGTAGATGTACTACATTTTCTCACTCTTATGGTTAACGAGCTGCACTCGGGTCTCTAGATGGTCCTTCTCCTCTCTACCTTTTCCTTGGTACCTCCTTTGCTCTTCATTGTCCTGTCATTTTCCCTGAAACTATATTAAGTGTGAGAAAATAACATATAAAAGTACCAACAAAAACTTTTCCCCACACTTAGCTCGTATGCTTACAAAATTGTAGAATTGTGAAAACATATAATTAAAACAAAATTAAACACATAATAAAACCAAAAATGAAAATGAAAATAAAAATGAACTAAAATAATTATAAAATTAAAAAAATAGCCAAATTAATAACTAAATTAAAATTAAAAGAATTGCAATTAACAAATAAAACTAATCTAACAATGCAATTACAAATTTAAGCCTAAAGATGACAGAAACATACCTAATCTAACAATTGCCCAATGTTGATAAAATTAAACATCTAATTCATTTAAAATTTAAAATTGAAATGAAAACAAACTAGAAAACAACATCAATTAACTAGGAAAATAGAAAATTCATCCTAATTACATAAAAATCATCACATTTCAACATTTAGTGAGCAAAATCACGTACTCAATTCTCATGCAATTCATGAAATTCAACAAATAATTCATATGAAAAAGGATAAAATTCAACTTTTAAAGCAAAATTAAGCATATAATCAATGTAAATCATACTAAAATTCGATAAACCCTAACCTAGAGTTTTGGGTTGAAAATCCTTAAAATTAGCAAAATACCTAAAAATTCAAGCATAAATCAAGTGAAATAAATGAAAGAACTTACTTGGGTATCACAATTTAAGCAGAAAATGAAGAGGAATGGGGTTTTAAAAAAATCAATGTTGACTTACGTGTTTAGTTACATAGTGATGTGATTGACCGTGTAAGTCACAAATGTGTGAATTTTGAAGGGATACGGGCATGTGAGTTTTCATGAATTTACACGATTAGATACATAATTGTGTAACTAATCGTGTAAGTTATACACAGGCGTGTCCCTAGACCATATAAGTCTTTGTGAACGTGAGAACATGTTTAAATAAAATTGTGTATACAAGGGCGTGTATATGATCATGTATACCATAAAACTTCTTTAAAATTCACCCAAAGTCATAAAATTAAACAAACATAACATAACATGAAAATTTTGCTCAATTAAATGAGAGTGCTCTATATCCTAACAGAAAAAAAAACACCAAAACAATCAACAAAATCCTACAATAACACTAAAATGGAAACAAAATAAAATGAAAACAAAACAAAACCTATCTTAATTTTTGGGTTGACTCCTAAGTAACATGTTTAAGATCATTAGTGCTTAATATACCCTTCATATTTACCATCAACATTAGTCTATACTTAGTGACTTACTTCGCCCCTTTTCTCCACATAGCAGTTTAGTAACCTATGAATTAGCTACATGTTGTAAGATAATAATAAAGACATAATGTATCAAATTAGTGAATCCAATTGACTTCATTAGTGCCCTGCCCGATAACAAATTGTTAATAAAATAAAGAATAATAAAATGTCCTGATTCTTTAGTTAACTCAAATGGTTTGTCTTGTCAGAAGTAGAAACCATCCGTACTTAAGGTGACTACCAATAATTTATCAATTGTTTCCTTATTTGGCTCCTCCATTTTTTCTTCCTCAATCACCTTTGCCCACTCTTCTACTTTCTCTTCTTGGACAATCACCTTTACCCACTCTTCTTGTTGGACTTCGCTTTCGAAGCCCAACATTCGGAATCATACGACAGTCGAATCCCATTGCAAATTTCTTTAACAATAAATGCATATGCGGAGAATCGATAATCAAATCGGCTCAATTTTTTTTCTTTTAAAACAATTTTAGTAAAAAAAATGCAAACATTATTGAACTCATCAGAGTTTCAGTAATTACTTAGGCCCATTACAGAACAAAATGCTTGTTTTCATAATAACTTTACATTTCAAAAACCAACCCTTTGGCTTATGACAAGATACAAAAATTTTCAAAATACACATGATATAATTGAATGCTTATGATTAATGTGACTCTAAATACCCAAAAGTTTCTGAACTAACTTAACTCCCTTCTTTGGTAACACATTCATCAAAATCTAATTTATATCTCCTTTGCATATTCTCATAGAATATAATGTGGATCTACTTCCATCTCGTTACTCTAATTCATCTCATAATATTTAACTATAGGGATCATAGATTATCTCCTATACCATATCCAAATATCGATCTCATATGTACGCAATCACATTATTCACCAATTTAACCACACTATCAGATGTGTGCTCCTAATAACTGGTCATCATAACCTTGAGAACTTCTACATATATCACTATGACTTGCTTTATTTTCCATACGTACGTTCTTAAGACCATAACTTTCAACTTCAATGTCCAAAATTCTTACACCATATACCGTTAGAAAGATAAAAGAAAGACCTACAATTTTCTAGAAGATAACTTTGTCTAAATCTATCCAGAATTTCCCTTAAAGTCAGAACATTAACTTTATATTCATCCATCAATGTACTGCACCCAGTTCTCAACTTCATTTCAAATCAATATCATCCATAAAGAAATTATAGTCCATGATTAATCATGAACCCCAATAATAGAACATATACATATATAGATATCCTTCATCAACTTAGTACACATATTCAACTTCATTTTTGCTTTCATTTCACTTCTAACTTTCACCTTAATTATTCTCATTTCATAATCTCTAATCCACCAAAACACCAAAGCAAAACATGAGAAACGTTCGAGGTCCAACACTTCTACTTTCTCTTCTTGGACAATCACCTTTGCCCGCTCTTCTACTTTCTCTTCTTGGACAAAGGCTTCCTATTCTTTTTCAACCTTTACTTTCTCTGTCATTTATTCTTCTTTCTCTTCTAAAACATTACTTACCTCCTCATCTTCTTTAACTATCTTCTCTGTCATTTCTTTTACTATCTCTTCTTGAATTGTAACTTCGTTCAAAAAGTTGATCTTTATCTCCTCTTCACTCTGAGGCATTAATAAGCTCAAATAATATGTTGTATTAAGCTCAATATATTCAGGCGAAGAAAATCTCTCTCTGAATTGACGGTGACTGGCTTCACTTTTGGTAAAGTTTTCCACTAATATATATATAAGACGTTCTTCTTACTACTATTATTGTAAAGATCTAGCTAAAGCGTAATTGTTCCATGCATCAACCTAAGAGTTGCTCCACTTTAAATTATAAGTATTCTCATATGGTGTATTTTAAGGCTAGTTTAACATGTAATGTGGATGCTCCCACTTATATTTTGGTGTCGGAAATTCATGATTTTAATGGTTACCCCCTACAAATGTCAAAACACATCATGGATATCGATTGAGCTTCCGAATACATGTCACCATACCTTTTGTTTGAAGTTTGTGATGTTGCCATATGTGATGAGATATTATAATTCGTATGAGAGTATTGTCCTCTCCATACTTGAATTTTGTTTTGTAGCTTTGATGATGAATCTTAAATCCTAACAATAAGCCACAAACACAAAGTCAAAATAGAGAAGTTCAAAAGATAAATAAGTAGACACATAAATAAAAATAAAAACAAAAACAAAAAAAGGTTAGATTAATAAAAGCTATACTTTCTTAATATTATAATCCCCGACAAGAATGCCAAATGTGCTTATAAGAATTATAAGTTTTAACCACAAGTACACGGTATAGCTATAACTAACACTGGCAAATAATGGTCAATCCCATAAGGACTGTAAGTACTAATATTAACCCTTTTTATTATCTAATCATCAAATCAGGCTATGAATTTAATTGAAAATTAATGAACTGGAATGAAGAAAGTACTACGATTAGATGATATCAAATAATTAGTACCTAGTTGATGAATCTCCCTAAAACATCTTAAACACTACCCCTTTATCATACAATTAAATTATTGATTATTAGTCCATATAAATTCCTAACTTATGTTAATATCTTTCTTAAGACTATTAACAATTAACGTTCGATTGATTAAATGAAATCTCATTCTAATTAAAACCCCTAAGGTTACATTACTTGATTTGTGAATTTCACTAATAGATTTGACCCTAATCTAGAGGATTCATATCAACCTATCTTTAGGTTTGCATGCAACTTTTTCCAACTATGGTAGATCTATTAACATGAAAGGATTTCTCAATCTTAATCATAAGAAATCAAACATTGAAATAATATTCAAGATATATTAGTTCAAAAATATAAACGCATAATTGAATCGCAATAAACCCATCAATAAAATTGCATTAAATAAAAGATTATATCATACTATTCATCCTGACATAGGGTTCATCGAACCTAGGCACTAAATAATTAAGTTCTTAAACATGGAAAAAAAACCATCATCAAATATTCAGAAGAACAAATAGAAATAAAAGAATTGGTTTTCTATATCCCCTTTTATCTTTAATAAAGTCTTCTTGAAATTTAGATCAAAGGTTGCTCTCTATCGAATTTGGTGACATAATCTTAGGACTTTCTTTCTTCATTCAAAATTATTTCTTCTTTGCTTTTCTAGTGTCTAACCCAACTTCAGTCACTTCTCCCTTGCTCTGGCATTCATAATTTCCTTTTATAATGAAAACTAAATATATAAGGTCACTTACATAGTTGTGTAGGTGACTATGTATCTCCAAATATCCTCTAAATCATGACTTTATATGGTCACGGAAGCTTACATAGGCAATATACACAATCGTATATATCAACATACATGGGTGTATAGCTTGATACGGGCACAAACAACATCTTCAAAGCTTCACATGTTTATAATGACTTGTATGGTCCCTATACAAGGCCATGTATAAATATACTTTTCATCTCTACTTTTTGCAACTATTTGCGATATGTTATTATGGTATTACCATTCATCTTACAAGTTTATTTGAAAGTCTGTGAGATATTAGTCAACTAAAAGTATTATTACATTATGTCATCTATATGAAATTGACTTATCTCTTAAAATTTTTCACCAAAATCCTCGATAAAAATTATAGCAGGATACATAATAGATAAACAACTTTTCCTTCTATATTTAAGAACTCTTCTCAAACCTAATATATTCCTAAGAAATTTGATTTGTTTATACTTAGTATCATTTATACTAAACAAAGGACATTCACTACTCAGAATAATATAAATGTAAAGAAAGTAAGTAGTTGGTTAAATTCCATATAAGATTAGAAGTTTAATTATATATGTGGTTACTTCTAGTATTTTATTCAAAATAATAGTCCTCACTATTATTCTAAAAAGATTATTTTAATTTATGTAATGGGTTAGGATCCTATTCAAATTTAGTTGATCTTAAGTTTGCTAAAAAAAATTTAACTAAACTTAAATTAGGTAGATAACATCTGTATAAATCATATCTTATGTGACTTCTAAATTTGTTAAATAATAACTCCTTGCCAAAATATATCTTATAAGCTTTTCCTAAACCTAATTCTAAATTTATATGATTATAAGTTGTTTATCCAAAGCAAAAAATTTAGTTAAGGAGGACATATTATTATAAAACGAAATATATTTGGTTAAAGCAAACTTGAGTTTGTTTAACAAGCCTAAGATTTCACAGAAACTCTGATTTATTCTTCTAACAATAAAAGATATCATGTTTTAAGCATATATTTAATCTTTTAATGATAGATTTAAATTGTAAATGGTTTCACCAATTGCGCAAATTACATCAATTATATGGCAAGTGCGATACAGATGACATGTATGTCACAATCGTGGCCTTTGAAAATGAGGTTCTGTCACAATTATGGCCTATCTGCCACAATTGTAACCTATAAAATTAGCTTTTGTCATGATCATACCCTCATTCAGTCACAATCGTGGCCCTATTTAGTCACAATCGTGGCCATGTCTAGGTTGCTTCTGTCACTATCGTGACAAGCTCGTCACAATTGTGCCCTACCTCCATACTTCCAATTCTTCTCTTTTCTTCAATTTTCTATTTCCATAGACTCAATCACACATCACATACCTTTTGAAACATAAAATTAAGATCCAAATCATGCTCAAAACCACACAAAAACTTAGAATATAAACAAAAACTAGTAATAACATAATTCTAAGCCTATATACATTATAATCATCTAAGAAATACTCAAAAGCACACTTAAACATCTATCAAAACATAGTATAATTTACACCTAATTAGAAGTATATCAAGAGATTCAATCAGAGCTAAATAATGGGGCCATTCAAATAAAAGAAGTAGATATATCATCATTCCACAGGAGAGATGATGATCTTAATATAGTACAAGTGGATGAAGTATAAGCCAATCTTGTCATAGAAAGAGATGAAGACTATATTGAGGATGAATTATATGACAATGATGATACTTTGGCCGAATATAATAGTGATGAGGAGTCGAATCATAATATAATTAATGATGATGATTTTCAAGGTCTTGATCTTGCTAATTGAAGGTATAAAAGTGTGGTTTACATTGTTTGAAATGTATTGTTGATGTTTAAGTTATGTTAATGCATAGAAAAGATTGGTAATATCTGAAGATGATCTTTGGAGTAACAATATGAATGCCAAGATACTTACAAGGAGGCTAATTCAGTTTGTACCTTGAAATTAAGGAGACTTCTTTTTAAAGTTTTGGTATCTAACAAATGCAAATAAGTTGCTCTTAGAACAAACAGGCTTCACAACTTCTGAAAATTTTATGAAGACCTAAGGATAACATTAACTAATTCCATATTGAACCTACGAAGCATAAAAAATTCATCTACAAAGCGGAGATTGAAGATCTTAAGTTTCTTGCCTAAATACATTTGCACCATTGAAGATTTAGGTTGACTCACCATTGACTATCACTCCAAATAAGATGTTACATATTGTTCTAATAATTTGATGAATGTTATAAGGAGTTAAAAATTTTGGGTTTAAAGGTGAGAAAATAACATCGCCTTATATAGGTCAAAACCCTATATACATCAAAACCTTAAAAGCTAAAATCCTAAAATGAAAAAAACAACCTAGATATATCTAACTATAACATTTAAAGATAATCAATCCCTATCTAAACAAAAATATGGAATTTAAAATTTTAAATAAATACAAGTCCTAAAAGAATGGAGCATCTTTGAAATAACAAAACCTAACTGCTTACTTCTAAGTCCAATGCTGCTTACATTTTGTAATAACATATCTCTAACTTCTGGTTCTTGTTGATATTTGAGTTATGTTTATGCATACTATTGATGTTTGAGTTATAAATATCCAATATAATGGCATCTGGTAGAAATAAAGGGAAGAAAGTGGCAAGTATCGAAATTGTTCCTCCCCCACAATAGCCAGATCAATCGAATCCTAGCCAACATCAACAATCGACTTCTCCACCAATGAACCCAGTCAACAACAACCTCCATCTGCCTCAACTAGTATTGAGGGAAATGCAGGTTTATTATTCTTTCTACTTACAAATAGACTTATTTATGCTCAAATATACATTTACATGTTTAATGCATATTTTCTTATCATTATTGATCTGTTTTCAGGTTCCAATATCAACATCATAAAAAAGAGTTAGAGGTATAACTAAAGGTTGTGAGTTGTAACAAATGAATATTGCAATGAACAACAAGTTGTCTATACATATTAATACCTTGCAAGGTCGTCTTATAGACAAGATTCAATCAGCAAAATTGTCTAGTGAGTTGGGGGTAATTGCCATTGCCTTTCCTTAAGCATACCAAGCAGTTGAAGGAAGATAACTTGCTAGATAATGCTTTGGATAAAGTTTTTGGTAAATTTTCAATTTATTTAATTTCACTTTTATTTTTTGTTCACAGATAAAGCTTAATATCTTCAATATCGACAACCCTGATGTTTCAAACTATGTGACTTCACTGTTGAAACAAAGGACCAGGGATCATCGTTATTGACTACATCAATAATACAAATCTTTTCATTTGGATGAGGAGGCAAGGAACACTGAATGGATGTCTCTAGAAAATTGGAGCAATTTGTGTGATTATTGGGCCACTGCTAATGATAAGGTTTGTTTTCTTTCTCTTCATGTTTGTTTCTATTAATCTTGTTATACAATTTAATGACTTTTTCTTTTCTTTATTTAGGAAAAGTGTGAGAAAGCCAAGGTTAATAGAGGAAAAAAAATGAAAACTTCTCATAACCAAGGCTCCAAATCATTTGTTGTCTTGCGAAATGAATAAATAAGTTCTTTGTTTATAAGTTATAATTATATTCGTAAATACATTATTATTTATTATGTTTTGTATTTTTTTTTCATAAAACATAGTCTAAAGAAACTACATGGACAACAATGTGATAGGATCACTCTTTGCAAACTAACTTACTATAAGGAAGGTGAAGGTTCAATTTCTGAAGAAATGCATAATAATTCTATAAGTATAAAAATTTGTTTATATTTTAGGTTTATTTATTTATGTAGTACTAACTAATAGTATTTGAATTGAATATTGATTTCTTTTTAAAAAATTAGAATAAGATGCAAGAGTTGTTGCAAACATTAATGATTGATAGAAATAAGCTGATAGCGTGTCGTAACGCTAATCAAAATAAACTAGACCTACTACTATAGCAGTGGTGAGTCTAGGTCTATCTAAGAGAGAGAGTGTCTAAAGTTATTGAAATGAAAATAATTGGTATTTAGGTTTAGGGGGTTTTGATTTTAAAAATAAGAAAATAAAATAAAGCTAAACTAACTAACAAAAGCAATTTAAAGAAAACATGTAAAAAAATGATAAAAGCGGGGAATTTGGTAGGGACCCAATTCTTTAGTTCAATCTTGTCTTACACCCTAATTAAACATATTTCATTAATTTGTTGTTCTCAAACATCTCCTAGTAACTATTAATCATGGGTTACTAATTAACCCGAGTTTTCCTTTAGGTATTGTTTAATTAAGATACAATCGTTAATTAAACCTAACTACCGAATAACCTAAGATACGATCTCTAGATTCAATTAGGTAGTAGCATTACGAATTAGAAAAATCAATTAATCAAGGAAATAATCATATACGATATGTCATTTAACCTAGGTTATATTATCCCTAATGATTACGAACAATTAGTTGCTACAAACAAATTTCAACATAACAATTACGGATTATATTGAATATTCTAACAATAAGTTTGTAATAAAACGATCCAGTGAACGCATTAAAATAGTTTTTTCACAATACCCAAACCCATACAATTTAAAGAGAGAAAGAAACAACAAATACAAAGAAGGAATGCTTAACTGGGTTGTCGGCGTCGATGTCGCCTCCGAACTAGCGTCTGGAAGCTAACTCTCCATGGGTCTCTCTAGGTTGAGAACTTTGGCTCTTCTCTTCATTAAAATTAAGAACTCCCTGGAAATGTTGCTCCGGCCCCTACTACCGAAACACCTCTAAAGATCGCGCCCTCTTCGATCTTAAAACCTTCTGTTCTGTTCTTAAAACCCCAAAAAAACTCCAAAAAAACTCGTCGCTTCTATGTTTTATCTTTTTTCCACTGTATGCTTTTATTTCCTGCCCACGACAGCATTTCATCTCTCCCAACAGCTGACGTTTTGCTCTCACTTTGTTCTCTTGTGTTGCGTTTTGGTCCATGGTGGTGCATCTGCGTTTCATTCTCTTGACTATGCATTTTATTACTCCTTTCCAATCAATGTCTGTGCATTTATTCATGCTTTGGGCTGCTATGTTGTTCTTACTTATGCTGCCTCTTGGATTATTGTTTTTCTCTTACCAGCAACCTCTTGCATTGTCGTTTTGGTCCAATGTTTCTTGGCTGGGCTACTGGCGTTTTCTTTATATGGTGTTGTCATTTTGCTCCTTTTCCAGCTACTTCTTGGTTGTCTTCTTTTGGACTAAATTTGTTTTCTTCTTGTTCTAATTTTTCTCTTTCTTGCTCCATAAAGGCAATTGAAGATTAATCTTTAGGAAATGAACCAAATATCATGCTTTCGACTCACTTTAACTTATTTACTTCGGAATTGTGCCTAAAATCACATATGAGTCAAAGTGAGTATCTTAAGCAATTTCATGTCATTAATCATTAAACGTTATGAAGTAATTATACAATTAATTAAGCACATGTCAATTTCTCCCACACTTAGATTTTGGTCATCCTCGAGCAAAACAACAAAATTAAGCTCATAGTCCCAAAAACATTTACTCAATTCCCATGTATTACAAGAATATATAATCATAAGCCAAAATGAATGACTTTCAAAAATCATAACAAGAACTCAAAATTCCAAACTTTTACTCATGATCAATCAACATTCGATACCTTTAAAAATCGAGAAATCTAATGGTAAACATGGAAAATGTGTTTAAACATGATATGTTTATGGGTACACTCAACACCATTTATGATTATATTATTCCATAACTTTGCATATCATTTCATTTCTCCACCACTAAAGTTCACATGTAAAATTATGAATCGGACTTTTCAAGGTTATAATGTGGGCAAAGGTAAGGTGAGATGTATTTGGGTCAAGTAGTAAGAAAGTCATTAAAGCTAATGAAACAAAAGTAACACTCAATGAGATATCAAGTGCACAAGTTAACATTCATACAAAACTTTATACTATCAGCAATGACAAATGCAACACTTATATTTCACAACTCAAATTCAAGTTCTCATACACAAACCACATGAAGCATATACCAATTTGAAGGGATCACTTATACAATTGATGGCAATACGTTGAAACCACAAAGAGTGAACGTTCTAAACCAACATCTACCTTATATCCAACATACTCAAATAACCTATTCATACAACTTTAGGAGGAGTCATTAATCAAAAACAACTTTTCAACACATATGCACTTCCTCCTTGATACATTTATTTAAACTTTTTTCTTTTTCTTTTCTCTTTTTTCTTTTGCTTCTTTTTTAATAGACATTAAAAGAAACTATATTAATAAGGGAACTCTGTTGATATGACATAAAATAGCATCCTAACCATTATAACCAGTCCATACATATGTATACCACCACACTTAGAATTGTGTACATCCACAAAATAAACAATCACAAATGTTTCACTAGCTTTATGACTTAGGTAGGACATTTTGTTAAGTTTAAAGCATATAATGTGGTTTATCCAAAAAGAAAGGTATAAAGCTCAAAGGGGCTTATCAAGGGAAAAATCATGTTAATAGGGTAGGCTATTTGGCTAATGTAGCTTATGAAACATAGAATGCCTAATCATCTTCATGTTAATGCATGTGATAAAAATGTGGTCTCGAATAGAAAATCAAAGCAAAATCAGGATGTACAGGTCATGAAGGTCACACATTATCAAAAGACAAGAGACTGATATAGATGTGTCAGTCTATAAAGGCTCAAAATCACACTAGCCTTGTCTACCACTAGTCACTACTCTTCCAAAGATAATGCAAATTTACTAATCACAAAAGTAAATGTACATGTTAAAGTTGTTATGAAATTCTCTAGTCAATTTACACTCTAATTATGACTATATAATCCTAGAAATAATATAAAAAAAACGAGAAATTACTTGTTTGTTTGTTTTGTTCTTTTTCTTATTTTGATTGAAAACCTAAAATCAAGTAAAAAGAAACAAACTAAAAACACACATGCATATAAAAACTAAAAGCAAAAATTTAAAGAAGATAAATTAACTTCCCTTGGGTTGCCTCCTAAGAAATGCCTTTGTTTAGCGTCGCTAGCTCGACTCCATACTTCTCCTTACATTACAAAATTATGATCTTCTGGTGGCATATGCGGTTTTTCCACGTGAGGTTCTTCCGGATAGGGCCTTAGTTGATAACTAATTCCATTCAACGTCTTCCTTATCCTTAGACTCTTAATCTCTACTAAGTCCATACACTCTGGATAGATCTCGAATGTCTCTTCACCTTTTTCTCCCTCATTTAATTCCTCTAACCTGATAGGTAAAAGTAAAGAGTCATTCTTAACAACAAAATGGAACTCAATATTTACCTTCGAGATAAAAGATATAGCTTTTTCTGCCTCGAGTTCCTCCTTAACTTCTTCCATACAAGCAATTCCTTAAGTATTGCTCTCAAAATTCTCATACTCCTCATCACTCTATAAGGTTTCCTCACTAACGTCCATTAGGTACTCCTCAGGTTGATATGGCTTCTCTTCTTCCATTTGTGATTCTAGAAAGTCGATCCTCACTACCATCTCACCCATTTGGCTTGCCACGCTTTGGAGTCTAAACTTTGTATCTTGATGGACTTGCATCAATTCCTGCTGGAGCTGCTGCTGTAAATCATGCTGAAATTGCAAAGTATTAACATTCATAATATTAATCAATTCTTCCACAGACGTACCTGAATTTAGTTGACTCTCCACATTTTGGACGCTATACCTTATATAATGCCAAAATTGACATCCATCCTGCTAGAATTATTGTACACCCTGTTACAATTGCAAAGTATTAGCATTCACAATATTAATCGATTCTTCCAAAGATGTACCTGAGTTTGCTGGCTCTCCGAATTTTAGAAACTAAACCAAAATTGCCTTTCATCCTGCTAGAATTGTTGGATATCCTGTTGGGTCTGCTGTATCCTCTCTTAAAGTTGTTGCATACCCTGTTGAAATTGAAGATTGTTAGAATTGTTAGAATTACAAGTCTTGATATAGTCATCCAGAGGTGTACCTGAGTCGTAATAAGAAGCTTCTGGTCTATACAAGAATTGTTGTGCATCCTGCATACAATCAAGGATGTAATTCTGATGGTTATCCCATCTATAACTAATATTAGATTGATCAGTCCAAATTTGGTTATAAAATTGAGAATACAAGTTATAAAAGAAATTACTTCAGTCAATGTAATTTTTTTAACACAAGAAACACTAAACAAAAAGTAAACAAATAATGAAATAAATGAAAAGAAATTAATTATAAACAAATATGTACAAAACACTAATTAAAATCACAAACAAAAAGTAAAACACCACACTCCTTGACAATGATGCCAAAATTGATAGCATGTCGTAACGTTAGTCAAAATAAACTAGACCTACTACTGTAGCAGTTGTGAGTCTAGGTTGATCCCATAGAGAGTATGTGCAAAGTTATTGAAATGAAAATAATTGGTATTTATGTTTAAGGGGTTTTGGTTTTAAAAATAAGAAAATAAAATAAACCTAAACTAACTAATAAATGCAAAAAAGATTAAAAGTGGGGAATTCGATAGGGACCTATTTATTTAGTTCAATCTCGACCTACACCCTAATTAAACATATTTTATTGATTTGTTGTTCTCAAACCTCTCTTAGCAATTATTAATCGTGGATTACTAATTAACCCTAGTTTTCCTTTAAGTATTGTTTAATTAAGATACGATCATTAATTAAACTTAACTACAGAATAACCTAAGATACGATATCTAAATTCAATTGGGTAGTAGCATTACGAATTAGTAAAATCGATTAATCAAGGAAACAACCACATACGATGCATCATTTAACCTAGGTTATATTATCCCTAATGATTACGAACCCTTATTTGCTACAAATGAATTTCAACATAACAATTACAAATTATATTGAATATTCTAGCAATGACTTTGTAATAAAACAGCCCAATGAACGCATTAAAATCGCCTTTTCACAATACCCAAATCCATACAAATAGGATAACATAATCAATTTCTAAAGAGAGAAAGAAACAACAAATACAAAGAAGGAATGTTTAATCAAGTTATCGATGTCGATGTCGTCTCCGAACCGATGTTGAGAAACTACCCCTCCATAAGTCTCCAGGTTAAGCTCTTTTCATTAAAATCAAGAGCTCCCCATAAAGTTTTCTTTAGCCCCCACCACCAAAACACCTTTGAAGACCGCCCCCCTTTTCTATCTTAAAACCTTTTGTTATATTCTTAAACCCCCAAAGAACCTCCAAAAAAAAAAAACTCGTTGCTTCTGGATTTTATCTTTTAGCCAATGAGCGTTTTTATTTCCTACCCATGACAACGTTTCGTCTCTCCCAGCAGCTAGCGTTTTGCTCTCACTTTGTCCTCCTATGTTGCGTTTTGCTCCATGGTTATGTGTTTGCATTTCATTCTCTTAGCTATGCATTTTGCTGCTCCTTGCCTATTAACGTCTACGTTGCACGTCATTTTATTAATGCTTTGGGTTGCTGAGTTAGCTTCTTACTTATGCTGCCTCTTGTATTATCGTTTTGCTCCTACTTGCAGCCTATTGCATTGTTGTTTTGGTCCAACATTTCTTAGCTGGGTTCCTGGCATTTTCTTTAGGTGGTGTTGTCGTTTTACTGCTTTTCTAGCTATTTCTTGGTTGTCTTCTTTTGGACTAAATTTGCTTTCTTCTTATTCTAATTTTTCTCATTCTTGCTCTATGAAGGCAAGTGAATATTAATCTTCGGGAAATGGCCCAAATATCATGCTTTCAACTCACTTTAACTTCTTGCTTCCGAATTGTGCTTAAAATCACATATGAGTCAAAGTGAGTATCTTAAGCAATTTCATGTCATTAATCGCTAAGTGTTATGAAATAATTATATAATCAATTAAGCACATGTCATAAGCCAAATGTAGATGACATTTACAACAAGATATTTGGTACACAATTTGGCTACATCAAAGGTCTTGGGTTTAGGCCTAAGCTAACTGCTTCATCCTCATCAAGACCACCATATGTTCAACTTCTTAAAGAGGACAATCAGTCGCTTAATGCTAAATTAGAACATATTGAAAAATAGTTGGCAAGCTTGAAAAGTTGGTTAGAAATTTACTTAGTCCAAATTATATAAACAGTGAAGATGAAAACGAGTCTTAGTTATTAAACTATTATTTTTATTTTTATTTTGTATATAAGTATGTTTGAAATTGTAATTAACATCTTGTACATGATCAAATTTAATGATATTTTATTTTCTATATGCAATGCTTCTAATTTTCAATTATTTTTATTATATTTTTGCATAATAAACTATACAACAAAACATCTAAATATCACATACAATGATAACAATTAAAAATGTCACCAATAATTATAATTTACATGATCTAATATTTAGTTATAATGTATATTAAAAATTTCAAAATGTCACCAAATATTTTTGGCTACGTTTTCAAAAATGTAACTAAAAACATTTGGCTATGATTCAGGAAACGTAGCTGAATATTAAAAACATCGACTCACTTTTAGCTACACTTTCTTTTTGTAGCTAAAATGTATTAGCTAAGATTTTGAAAATATAGCTAATAAGTTTTTGCGACGAAAATGAAGCGTAGCAAAAATTTATTGGCGACGATTTAGGAAAACATTACCTATACTTTTTCACTACGAAAACTACTCGTAAAAGAAATTAGCGACAACTTGGTGAAAATATCACCTATAGTTTTTTGCTACGAAAATTTGGTAACGATTTTAGCAACGAATAAGTCATTAGCGACGATTTTGCGACTTTTAGTGACGAAATTTTTCATCCCTAAAAGTTCCTTTAATTGTAGTGTCTCTCAAGCTATTCTTTATATGTGACTCATTAAGTTCCTAAATATGTTGGTAATGGATATAAATTATAACTCTAAGCTATATTTAGGATTAGATAAATTAAACTCCTTTAAGTTATCTTTAATTCTATAATTAAATAATTTATATCCATATATCAAGATTGAAGTCTAACTACATATTATGATCACTTGAATATTAAAAATGTCAAAGTGGTTTTGTCTAACCTTTTATTGCATGATTTTTTGTATAATTCGATAATTTTGTTATACAATGTTATAATTAGACATAAAACATACAATTAATGTCTATTATATATTAGTTCTCTAGAATTAGAATCAATTCCTTAAAGACATTTAAAAGTTACTTTCAAAATGTCATTCCACGTTAACCATAGATTTTTAAATTAATACTAATTAAGAATAATATAACATTATTTCTAATATTTTAGGGTGAAGAATCCTATATTAATCACTGATGTGTCAACATTTTGTGTAATTTTTAGCATTCAAATACTCTATAATCTTGTCTTAATATATTCAAACTTAATATTTTTAAAAGAAAAAGATTGGTCCTTAATTCAAATTCAAAAGTTTTAAATAAAAAAGCAATATCACTATTAATCAAGGGGAATTAAGAAGATTTAGGCTGACAAAATGTTTTATTTGTAGATTCATATCAGATTATTGGAATTCAATTGAAATTAGAAAAAACAGTTTGACAACAAACCATCCAAATTTTTTATTGAAAATTCTAGCTTTTCACAAAGTCCTCTTTCATTTCTTTAGTATACATGATAGTAGTATTTTTCTTTCACATGTTAGTAGTTATGGCCATTGTTGGCTAATTTTCTTTTATCTTGATTGAAGGAAGTGGAATCCTTTTGGAACTATAAAGATTGCTGAGGCAATTAGGTCTTAATATGAAGTAATTCTTTCATTCATATATTAGGTTGCTTTTATGTGCTTTTTTTTATGATTATTTTCAATTGATGTCACAAAGCATTTATCCTGGTCTTTTGTCCAATTTCTAAAGATGAGGCATCTGATCTACTCTTATATCAAACATAGAGTTCATGGAGGTGAGGATATATGGATATGGTACGATAATTGATTTGATGATGGTCTACTTATCAACAATCCAATCTTTGTACATCTGATCAACCGATTACTGGTGGAGTCACGAGTCTCTAAATTAATTCATAATGGTGTATGGCATGGCAACTTTCAAGGCTTCCAGACACTGGTGGATCATCTTCCACATCTGAAGGACCAGAGAATAGCAAATGAGATCTATTGGTCTTTAAATCCACAAGGTCACTTCACTAATAAGCCCTGTCGAAAGTTATTCTGGTATGGATCCGTGGAGGTCCCTTACTATAATCTTATTCGGTATAAGCCCTTTAATCCAAAAGCATTCTTCATTACTTGGCTAGCTCTTAAAAAAGGTTGAGGACTAAATGCAGATGGTTTAGGCCAGCTGATACTTCATGTGTCCTGTGCCATAATGCCAATGAGGATAGAAACCATTTGTTCTTTAGTTGTGAGTATAGTAAAGCCATATAGAATTTTATATATGGTGGATGCGGCTTATTATGCCTACAAGTGAGAGCATACCTTGAGATGGTTTATAAGCTATTCCAAACTTGGAAAACAAACTACTCTCTTAAAGAAAACGATCTTCATCACTACCATAGGCATGATATAGAAGGAAAGAAACAGTAGTTTATATAAACAAATTAAGGAAGATAAATACCAAATAGCTGAATAAATAGTGAATTGGGTTTGAGCTACTTTGTTAGCCAAGGGGGTTGACCATCTTCTACCTGCATCTATGAAAGCTAAATGGCACTTATGACTAGGTGAAGGTAAAAGTAGGGGTGTTCATGGTAGGGTAACCTGACTCGTTTATAAATAATCTGAACCTGAACCTGAATTTCAGATTCGGCAATTTTACGAACCTGAATCTGATCCTGAACCTAAAGAACCTATAGGATCGGTTACTCTATTTTCAGGTTCGGTTCTCAGGGTAACCAGAACCTATTCATA
>JAOTAX010000003.1:12272840-12284760 GCA_025629825.1 Erythroxylum guanchezii | reverse complement strand
TGGTAATCGCAAAGACGAAAATACAAAGGATAGAAGCTAGGAAAACAACGCAGAATGAAGACGGTCTACAACGCAAAATGAAGAAAGACCGTCAATTCCAAAATTTATAATGTCAACAGAACGAGACTACCAACCGACGTCGAACACGTTGTAACAATCCGAACCGAAGCTGAACACGTGGAAAGCTCTGAGCGACGGAAAATTAAGGTCATTAAAGACCTAAAGCGGTGAGGCAGACGAAGAGACATGCGTGCCAACGCATGACAACTGCGCGGCAGTTAAAGGGACGCGTCTCCTAGAATTTTGAGCCACGCACGGAAAGATACGAATCGACAGCAATAATTACACTTAGTGCTTCATTTGAGCCATGCCGCCCAGTCGATCAGTTTCGACTGGCCCAGCCAATACTCCTGCCTGGTCGACCTCAACACTACACCCGATCAGCCTGTCAAATCGTTATAGCCGACCGACCTGTTTTGTCATCATCCTCGATCGGTTACATCTGCTCGGTCGACCGCATCAGATCATAATCTATCGATCAGGCCTAGCACGGTCTGCCTTGGAGACACGCTGTCTAATACTTATGTACTCCTTCGACTCTTCCCTTGGCTCAGACTCGAGGAGTAAGGGGAGCTTATGGTTGGGTCGGTTGTGCTAGGCCCAGGCTCAGATTTACACGTCTGCGGCCTAATCGCAAGTGTTAGTCTCCCATGCAAACATAAAGATCTACGTAAAAACCTAAACCTAGCATCCATGTCATATATAAGGTACTATTCTACCATGATACAGGTACGACAGTACAATCCTAGTTTTTTCTCTGTTCTCTGCGACTAATTCCCTCTCAAAAAGACTGACTTGAGCGTCGAAGGGGCCTTCCGGGAACCAACCTCCGGCGTGCCTTATTTGTTTTGCAGGTATTCTTTAGCCGAAGTCAAACAGAATTATGGATCCAGGCAATAACATTTAGCCCTAGCAAAATCCGACTGAATCATATTCTATTCCATTTTATTATAAACTTCTTCTCAAATAATAAAATAATATTAAATTCCATTCCTTTCAATTAATACACTTTCAATTAAATATAGTCTTAGAGCACCTAAATAGCACAGCATTTGGTACTTGAATCAGAGAGATAAAGACAACTAGGTCATAAGTATACCGTATCCCTGTGTGTGCACACTACTGTTGGTTTCAGCGAATCAATTATTGTCCAAATCGCCTTCTTCATGCTTCAATGACATTGCTGCAGAGATGACATTATTTGGATGACATGTGGTTTTCACTTGCCAACTTATTAGTTTGATTCAATGATTTAAGTACAGGTGTTTGTACTAATTTCAGTAAAATCCCATGTTACATCACAGAGGTTGAACCACTCCTAATCCAACAATACCTATTGTTTATGCATCAGAAACGCACGTGATAATTAAGGTGTTCCTTCACCATATTAATCATACGCAACCTTTTTGCATTTTACAAAAATCATAGTTTTATGATTCGAATTTGTAATTCATCAAACCACAATGAAAGGGAAATCATTCTGACCATCCTCTCGTTCCTGAATTTCAGAAACATTTTGTCTTTACAGCAGAAAGATTGCAGTATCTTAGAATGGTTCTTTCTATGTATAGTTACATATCTAACTTTCATATTAAGCTTCCAAATTTTGTTTAACAGGTGGGAAGTGACATGCAAATCAAGAGGAAAACCTGCACGGCCGGACTGGAAAGTTTATAACCTCTATCTACCAAAGGATCCTGCATTTCTGCTGTTTTCTTTCTGCGATTTCAAAACAAAGTGTATTTTCACAATCCTTTGAAAAGACATTGTAGGTTGTAATTAGATTTACAATAAGAAAGTTTCAAACCACCATAAGGGATTAGCTTAGTTTTCACTTTTCAGAAATAGCGGTACAGATTATAACTTTAAGTTGATTCAGTCCACAGAAAAAGTATCGGCGCAGAAGCTTGTGTTGATGTTGCAAGGACATACTCTTGTGACACCGAGATTTTGGGGAAAGGATGAAATTCTGATAACTGAAAATGTTATTAGACGAGAGCGAACTAGCAATCCAAAAGAATTTATCCATCTTAGTCGGTTTTTCCGAATCCAAAGGGTATGAAATAGCAAGGTTCCTCTTCTTCAAAAGGAAATAGAAACACTAGATTAAAGGCATGTATCAAAGTACAAAATTGGAATAAAATAAACAGAATAATTCTGGTTCATATATAAATATATATGCCAGCCAATGTCTCGAAACAACAGCGGACCAAATTGTAGGGATGAGTACTTGGTGCCCTATCATTTCAGCATATAGGGAAACAGACAAACTAAACCCGGGAATTGCATCTTCCCCACTCAAACGACAACGACATCCCATCTCTTTAAAACCTGTACAAACAACGAATCACCTAAACAGCTAACACCGTAATCGCTGATTAAACTAAGCTACTCCATCTTTTTTTTTTTTTTTGGTAATTACTACTCCATCTTTTTGCTTTTCCTGATTAACCCAATTTATCTTGATCTAAAGAGATACCAGTTCCCTTCTTCAATCAACCTTTACAACCTTAATTTTAACATAGGATTAATTAATAGATTCTTCAAGCAACACTAATGATGCTATCCCCAGAACTAGACATGGGCTGGAATACTGACGACCGTGACTGCTCCTCGGAGTTGGAGGACGGTGTTGATAGCTTGAGAGACAACGGCAAAGGGTTTTTCGAGCTTGTCTGGTTCAGGTTAAGATCAGCCATTTTCGAAGATGGAGGAACAGGTAGTGGCAGGATTGGTATTGGACGTATAAGCTTGGTTGGTGATCTTGATTGGTTGCTCGGTCCTAACATAAACTTCTCCACTGAGCTCTCTCCACTCACTGACAATACAACTGGACTTAGACTCATCGGAAAAGATGGCGTAGCGAACCCTCCTATATTGCTGCTCAACTTTGGATTTGTTTGCGGCAGTGGTAACATTACAGGTTCCTGACGGACTTGGTCTTCTTCCATTGATGGACTTGTGAACTGTAAATTACAAGTTTGAGAAAGTGATCGAGTTAATATGATATCATCCTGTATCATGAAAAGATCAAAATTTCATGGCTAGCCAATTATTGACTTGAGTTAAAGATCCTGAATAGATCTCCAGCAATTGCAATTGTCACCACAGTGTCGTAATTTTACTATAACCATAATCATACCTGTATCAACTGTAATTGCTCCAGTAACTAGCAATCACACATTTAGGAGCATACCGCTATTAAAAAAGCTTAATTGGGCTCATTGATATCTGGTGGCACATACCGTATCAGTGGTAATATCAAAGAGACTTGATCGGCGGCGGCGGCGATTCTGATTGCTTCGCCGGAGAAAATACTTCTGAGCATGACTAGCCACTTGGGTCGGAGTTCGAGTCTTCACAAAGTTCCTTGAAATCCCCCTCCAATCACCTTTGCCAACTTTCTGCAATCCAACCAAGAAAAGTCTGTGTTCTTCTTCTGTCCACGGAACTCCTACTCAAAAAGCAAAAACAAAACAAACAATCCAAATAACACAGAACAAGTCAAAACTAAATAACCCCAGACGAAAAGAAATGCTTTTTTTCCCTGATGGTATTAAAAGCACCTCTCTTCCGCTCGCGGCTTCTTCCGGAAGCGTGAATGACGTCATCTGATTCATAACCGGCGGCGACATCGGAATTGTGGTCCTGTGGCTGATCATACTGTGAGAGATTGTTCATGCTAACGCTTTTTCTAAACGAGTTAGTTCCTTCAGTTAGCCTAACACCAAACAGCATAATACCGTTCTCGGCGGCGGCGCCACTGCCTGAACCACCAGCAGTCTCGCCGCAGGTGCGAGAATTGTGGCCGTTGTTGCCACACTGCGAGCAACTACGAGACATGTGTACGAAATTGTTGTCTTTTCCTCAACTTGACAGGGGAACAACTATTAGTCCGTGCACAGATAGGAAAGAAAACGAGAAGAAGCGAAAAAGGAAAATTTAAGGAACGGAAAAGAGAAATGAAGTGTGTTCCGTTTGATATGATTAGTTAAAAGAATTTGTTTAGGCAATTTAGGGTTCGACTGATTTGGGCGTTGAGACGTAAAAGAGGGGCTAAGTTATAATGCTTCGCAGCCCGGAAGACAAGAACTGATGTGTGCTCAGTGCACCAATATTTATACGCAGAAGCTTTCTGAGATCACGAATCGTCCTACGTCTGATTTGCTGACTTTTCTGTGTCGATAGGACCTAAGGCAACATGTTTTCCGGAAATATCCCATTCCTTTAATTATGACACCGTCCACTAGATGCTGGTTTCTTGGTAGAAGCTATTGAGTAATGAAATGGTGAATTTGGGTGTGACTTATGAATAGTATATTCTTCTGTTTAGATCAGATTCATAACATGGAAGTGACTTTAGTGCTCCTAATAGCGCTCTAAGGACATAATATCCTTTCTTAGAAATTAGTGATTTAGAATTTCTAATTCATCTCAAGGGATAGGATCTTTTTGTTAGGCATGATTTACATTTGATCTAAACTTTTTTTTTTTGAACAGAAATGATGCATTTAAGCTATATTAGCAATGTCAAAAAGCAAAATATCATACAAAAAAGATAGTAGGCATATCCTCCATTTTAAATCAGGCATAGAACCATTATAAACTTTGTTTCTTAAGATCTGTATGGTTTTTCTTCATCTTAATGATAATGAAGCAAATAAGTCATACCAAATTTAAATAACTTGACATCTTTAGATTTTAAATGATTGAACAAGTTACTAATCATACGTAACAATTCATAACTGTAAATCACTTGGAAGTCAATGTGATTAAATAATCTTAATAATAATTTAAAGATTTAAATTAAAGGAAATGACATAATGTTTGAGGGGACAGCTACATAAAAATAATAAAATGTCTATATAATTGAAATATAGGAATATCTGCCTTTTCGAATCCTCAAGTCAAGTGTAATTAATATAATTTAAGGAGATACTAATGGACCTGTGGTTTTATGGACAAAGGATAAGTAAACCATGGTTAGAGGATTGCAATGGAAAAATTTTCTGTAAAATGGTGGATTCATCGAAACCAAATCTAAGTGAACAAGGAAGAGGAAGGATGTGGTTGAGTGTTGAGAGTCACATAATTAGTGCGAAATGTCTGCAGACAAATGGAAAAAGAGCAGATGGAAGAAAAAGGGATGGTGGAGGAGCTGGTGTCTCTGGACCGTGAACTTGGCATATTCTGTGGCTCTGTGAGTTGTCCTGAGTCCTATCTTCTCTACGGTGGTGGAGGAGGATAAGAAAACATGGACCCCACTCACCACCTCTATTAGTAACTCTTGCTTTCATTTTCCGATTCCCCTCTGCTCAGTACCCTGTCGCCACGTGCTGTGTTGACTGGGTGTGTTACGCTGGAATTGCTCCATACACACCACGCGTTGTTCACTCACTCCGATGCTCTCTGTTTCTAATTAGTAATTACTAAAGCCTGTCCGTATTAAACACGGAATTTTGCAGTTGGGTCCTCCCCTCGTCCAGTGGCTCTTTGTCTGTCATATGCTTTCTAATGCTTCGCTTAGACGATGCCTATGTTGTTCTTAGGTCAGTTTGGTACACACGAAATTGGTGGCGGCCGTTCGTTCTCTCTTCTCTGCCACATTTTACCTGTTTTTATCCCCTCTTACCTCTCGTCCTATCCTTACTACACGCGTGCGGAAAATTTTGGGGTTATTTATTACTGTTTATTATAAATAATAAAAACACTGTTTATTAAATAAATTTGTGAAAAATAATTTCTAAATATTCATTAGTCGATTGATTCTTTTAATTAAAGGCAATGACTAGTCTACAAAGTTGACAATAATATCATTTTGTGATATAAAAACCGCACAAAACAAACCAATCTAAGTAGGGGCGGATCCAAATATTTTTTTAAGTGGGGGCAAAATTTTAATAGAAATAAAATTTTATTTTTAACGGGAGCAAAATTTTTAATGAGAGTAAAATTTTATTTTTTTGTGGGGGCAAAACTTAAAATAATATATATATTTTTTAAAAATCTATTGAAAGCAATGGGCCCCCATTGTAG
Source organism: Erythroxylum guanchezii (assembly GCA_025629825.1). NCBI lineage: Eukaryota > Viridiplantae > Streptophyta > Magnoliopsida > Malpighiales > Erythroxylaceae > Erythroxylum > Erythroxylum guanchezii. The sequence continues at coordinate 12,278,664 of JAOTAX010000003.1, read as the reverse complement.
CTCCGCCACTGAACCTAGGACTTTAACAGTCCAAAATTATGCATTGGATTTGTTGGGAGATGATTGATTATAATAATCAAAAACCACATAAATTTATGATAAAACCATTAGCTCTTATCTTATTTAAAAAAAAAAGACAATTTCTATATGCTAACAGGGCTCAAAATATATTTATGTAAGATTAAAGATTAATTATTAGGTTAAATTGTCTTATAATTTTGATAACTTTGTAGCTCTGTTGAATCTGAATAAAAAGAAATAATTTATTTCCTTACTACTACATTAAATCCCAAACTTTATGTATCAGCGAGATTTATACTGAATATTATTGTTGTACTAGTACATTAAACCTCTTTGAGTATAACTTTTTGAAGCTCTTGCCAACCAAGAAGGAAAAAAATATGTGGACTGAAAGTTTGGAACCAAATTTGACATGAATAAAATTGTTGTTGCATACTTTCTCAATTTGAAAATTTTTAATTAAAATTTTAAGGTTTTAAATTTTTTAATTGAGTAACAAATATTTGAAAACTTTAATTTTTGTTGATATAATTATCTATGTAATATTTAGTGGGCATGCTACATCATAAAAAATAAACTTTTGAATTGAATAAATAATTTAAAAAATTAGAAAATTTTTAATATATTATTCCTTATTGAATAATTCAATGAAAGCAGAAGAAAGTGTTATCATGTATATTTAATTTTAGATGTCTCTGGTGGTTGTATAATTCACTGTAATTTTGGTCATTAAATCCAAGATTGACGTTGGCATCGCTAATTTTGAGGGCACAATTGTCGATGGAACATTTGTTAGGGGATTGGTGAACAAAAGCGGTGTAAGTAGAAGCTAGAGTCTAGAAATTGCAACTTGGGTCCATTCTGGTCCAGACATTGACTCCTATAGAAGCTAGAGTCTATAGATTGCAACTTGGGTCCGCTCTGGTTCAGACATTGACTCCGAACTTTCACTGCATTTATTCCAGGTGTAAGCGTACTGGCTGACCAACAATCTGTATCGCAAAATCATGTCTGACAAGAAGAATACTGAATACCTACCTAGGTTGGTTTCGGCTTTGTTTTTCTCATGGTCCTCTATACTATTTTCACTTTTCTCTTCAGGTGGTATCTTTCCCAAAATAACTCCAACAAGGGGACAGAAGATTTTATGTGGTTTGACACGTGCGAGCAAAAGCAGGTCTTCAAATGTGTTTTGATTAGGCTAAAAAGTCCTGAAGAAAAAGGTTATAAAGAGAGAGTTTTGTCAAAGTCTCTATCCTGCAAATTCATTTTGCAAGGTTATATATATATTGAACGTGTCTTCAAAATTGGGAACCGGAGCTACAAGAGTGTTCTTATCCAGGAGGACCAGGACCACTCTTTTGTACTGGCTACGAGTCTACGATCCTGTGACGAAGGCTAAGTGCTTATTTGGCCAGGTTTATACTACTAAAATTTTCGTTAGTAAAGTTTTTCTAAAAAAAGTTTTTTTAAGAAGTCAATTAATTGTTTGACTGTTATTTAAAAAAGAGCTTTTTTGAAAGAGCTTTATATAATAGACTGTTTGGTAATAAAAATTATTTTTAATTTTAATTATATTTTATTTTGTAATAAAAATTATTTATGCATATAAATATTATTTAAAATATATTAAACAATATGCAAAGCACAATATATTAATTATTATATAATTTTAAACCATATAAAACATAATAAAAATATATCTAACCAAATCTTTTATATGGATTATAATATAAGTAAAACTAATATAAAAATAAATATTAAAACATATAAAAAAGTCCAATAATATTATATAAATCTCAAAATAAACGTGAATATGTGTTTGTGGGTATTGTGGGAATTATGTGTAAAACATAAAGGTAAAAGGAACTAAAAAATAAGCTCATTAATTGATATGAAAACCCTACATAAAAAAGTGCCTTTTTGAAAAGCTCCAAATTTGAGCTTTTCAAAAACTATATTTCAGCTTCTAAAAAAGCCATTTTTATGAAAAAAGTGCTTTTGGATTTTACAGCCAAACACTCAATTTTCTTAAAAACAGCTTTTGCGGTGGAAAAATGTGTTTATTCACCCTCCAAAAGTTGAACCAAACAGGTACTAAGTTAAGGACATCTTAGGACTTTCTGAAGTTATTTGGGTTCCTTATGTAATGAGCTTTTTGTACCGTCTTTTGGATGATAAGCATCCAATTCAGACTCTAGTCTCGGCAAAATTATTAATATAGTTAGAGATAACATTTGATTTCAGTCTGATCTGACTTGGTCTGAGATTAACGAATCACATCCAGTTGGCTAAGCTTCAAGCTCTAATAGTAAAAAGTTACTGACAAGTATTAAAATTTAGACGACATCATTTTATACTAAGTTTTTTGGGTTTTTAAGAAATAAAATGACGTTGTTTTAGTCTATGTTAACTTGTGTTATTTTTCCATGCCTTTTCTCTCTCTCCGGCATCATTTTCTTCCTTACCTTTAGACTTCATCCTCTCTTTCTCTCTCTTTCACACAAACCAGTCTATCTCCTGCCGCCCACTTCGCCTTCCTCTACATCTTTCACCTTCCTCTTCTAGTCCTCGCACTCCCTCCAATCGTCCCTTTGCTGCACTATCCCGTTTCCTTGCCACCTCGCTAAAGTCTTTTTTTACTTCTTCCCTGCCCAACCACCAAGGTAAAGTTCCTTTGCCATATTTTGGTTTTGAATCTTTCGATTGAAGATTAGACTTGTGGAATATTTGGAATTTCTACGATTGTTGATGCCTAGGGGGTGTTTTCGCAGACTTACATGGTTTGTAAGTAACTATGAAGTTTCGAAAAATTACATGATCATATACACGTTGGTCTGCACAAAAACTCCACGATGGCTAATATGGTCACGTACACACCCATCTATGTGATCGTGTAACTCACTAAGATCAAGTCATACAGCACACAAGTGTGTATTTGTTTTTACGGACTTACATGGGTGTGTATATAGCATGTATGTGATCATATAAGTCACTGATAAACTTCAAATCTATGATTATGATATATGATCTCTTATATATATATATATATATATATACTTATACTTATATGTTGATTGTTTCAGATGGATAAGTATATTCCTTTAGTGCATAGTTGTAATTCGGTACCGAACACAGAAGTAAAAACTTCTAGTCCTGTACTAAGTGAAGATAGAAGTATAGGTCAATTGAAAATTGAAGTTTGGAATTACTTCAAGAAGACTAGAGCAATGGATGGAGGAGAAAAAACCGAATGTAAATATTGTCACAAGATGTTGGCCAGGAGTTCAAAAGATGGAACCTTTCATTTAAAGAGACAAGTGAATTTGTGTAATAGAAAGAAGATCGTATTAAGAGGTAAATTTTAAGAACATTGTCGAGTATTAAAGGACGAATTGCCATTACAACAAACATGTGGATAGTCGCTAACTAAAAGGAGGGTTATATGGCGATAACAACACGTTATGTTGACAATAACTGGACTCTACGCAATAAACTTTTGAGGTAATTTGTATCCTTTAATATTGTTATCATGTACTTTTTGATTATGTTATGATTGATGTTAGTCATAGTTGTACATGGTAAGTTTAATTATGTGCTCGCACCACATACAAGTGAAACTTTGAAAACCATGTTAGGAGACTGTTTGATATATTGGAATATCAATACTAAATTGTCCACCATAACAATCAACAATTGTAGTAAAAATGATTCTATGATAAAAAAGTTAAAGGATAAGATAAGGGTTAGGAGCTTATCAGTTAGTGAAAGGTTATTCTATATGTGTTTATTTTGTGCATACTCTGAATTTGATTGTGAATGATGGATTGGAGATGATAAAGGAAGAAATAAATTCAATTTGGAATAGTTTAGTATATTAGAGTGGAACATCAAAAAGGAGTTGAGAAATTTGAAAAAAATACATATTGTTATGCATTCCAAGTATGAAAAAGTTGGTTTTGGATTATCCAACCAGATGGAACTCAACCTTCAAGATGTTTGAGATGGCAATCCAATATGTTGAGGTGTTCACCAGACCAAGACAAAGAGAATCTTAGTACACTTGTATGTCTACAAAAGACCAATAGGAATTGGCTAGAGAACTTTGTGCAAAGTCGGAATTATTTTACACTGTGAATGAATTGTTCTCGAGAACAAAATATCCAACTTTACACTGTTGTTTTAGCACTATGTGTGGGATAAAGAAAGCTTAATCTGATTGGATATTTGATTCCAATGATATTATTCGCGTTATGGTTGAGCAAATGATGGAGAAGTTGAGTTCTTATTGGTATATGGATAGACATACTATTGTAGTTATACTTGTGTTGGACCCAAGGTACAAGATGGAGGGAGTTGATTTTATATATAATGTGTTATATGGTGATTAGGCTCAGGAGCACCTAGGTATCATTAAACAATTTGATATGATTTGTTTGATGATTATCAAATCAACACAAAATTCAAGATTGAAATCATAGTAGTTCAGGTTATTCAACCCTCGCTTCAGTTTCAAGTTCAAGCTATCTTCTAAAAGCAGTTTGTTACTTTCACTCGCAAAATTTATGAAAGAAAAAAGGGCTAGGACTTGGTACAATATGATGAAGTTAGATAAATTTTTTACAGAAGATTGTGTGGTTGAAGTTGAAGGTGTGCAGTTTGATGTATTGTTATAATGGAATAGTTGTGAAAATAATTTTTCGATCATGCAAGTAATTACACAAGACCTATTAGCAATTCAATCATCTATTAATGTTGTTTGGGAGTCTACTTTTGGAACTAGTGTTTTGGTTATTAGTCCTTATCATGCTTGACTTTATCCTCGTACAATGGAAGCCTTTATGTGTACTTAAAGTTGGTTAGATGATGAAGATATTGAGAGTAACTCTTTTCTTGATATATCAATTTGGCCTATTTTTTATATTATTTTTTAATTTGTATATTAATACAACCACAATTACTGATATGGAGGTGACTAGTAATACACATACTAGTATTAATTACTCAAGTGGACATTATTTTGATAAATATTTAATGATGAACATATATTTAATTATTTATTAAGTAATACCATGTGTAATATTTTTTAATTTTAATATTACAATACTAAATATAATGTTTCTACATACAAAAGAACCAATCCTAACTACAATAATAGCTACCATCTCTAATCTCCACTCTCCACTCTCACAATCCCAATCTAGAACATTATTTCATGATTTTATCTTAATTTTTGAAAATTGTAGCGTTTAAAAATTTTGGATAATTATTTTTGTAAATTATGTTATCAAACAATAAATTTTGTTCTTATCATCAATTAAATGAATTTCTTACTTTATGTATAATCTTCTTTTTTATTTCCTATAATCTTATCTTCCTTCGTTAATAAATTTGTTTTCATCTTATTCATTTTATCAATATATGTATTATATTTCATTTATCATGAAGTCTCATTTTTTATTAATCAATTGAAAATTTGAATTTCGTAATTTCAATTAATTGAATTTCTCACTTTATATATAATCATATTGTCTTTCGTTAATAAATTTGATTTCATCTTATTCATTTTATCAACATATGTACATTTTATATATTAATTGAATAAAAAATCTCAATTATTATCAATTATTTGAAAATTTAAAATTTGTAACTTCAATTGATTGAATTTCTCACTTTATTTATCTTTTTTTTTTTCTTATTCCCTACAATCCTACCATTCTTCATTAAAGAATTTGGTTTTATCTTATTCATTTTATCAATATATATATGTATATGTATATATATATATGTAGATGTATATACA
>JAOTAX010000003.1:12256072-12266884 GCA_025629825.1 Erythroxylum guanchezii | reverse complement strand
TTGGATGGGCTTTGTAAACTATGACCAGCTAATAATCTTTTTCATTGTGCAACTTAGGGTGTGGAAATCAGTGTCAACTGCTACATGCTGCAGATCTTTGGTAGTTGTTTATGATTGTTGTGTTGTTCTGCAAATTGGTGTGGCTGCTGAATCAACTATTGATGGTGAAGCATTGGTTGTCGATGCTGCCAAATTGATCCAGGAATTACTTTATCGAGGTGTTATGAAAACTGGAGCACGTAAGCAATTGCCAATTTCAATGACCTTGTGTTGATGTTCTTATTTATTTCCCTATAATGTGATATCAGAAGTAAATACTCTGATAATTAGCTAAAAAGAGATGACTGATTTGTGTAACTTCTTGTAGAAAGCTATCTGGCAAACTTGTCTCTCTATCCTGGGAGGTCTGAGCTGCCATTTTTACCTCCAAACACGCAGGTAAATGATAATCAACCTGATTTTAACACTTATGAAAGATATTAAAAATTTTGCTTATGTTTGTGGATTGTTTATCTTTGTAATGTAGAAGTCCTGCACAGTGGGGTTTATTTGAAGATAAAAATTTATTAAGTGATGCTAGATTATAATAGTGGTCGCAAACCCTTTAATATTACTGAACCATTATCACAACGTTTTAGGCAGTTATCTTGCAGCCACTTGGAAAGAAAGGAATTTTAATAATTGGTGGGGACACAATCAGAGGTTTCACAAGTTCTGATCAGGTGCTTCCTCTATTTCAAGTTGTATTTTGTTATTCAAGTAATGATCTCCAATATGCACGAATTCATTATATTTGAAGTTAATGATTGCTATATCCTGCATGGATGATGGCTGTGTCAGTGTTGTTAAAGGTTGTTTTTTGCCTCTAGTCATCTGGTCTCCAGTTCTGTGCAAACCTAGTTAATTTGTTTTACAGTACTTCCCTTATTCGTTTTCTAGGCGTGGGTTACATTCCTTGGGGAGAAACTGGATGCCACTCTTGAAAAGTTTACCATTCAGTCGACAGTGCAAAACAGAGTTTGAGCTCTGCCGTTAGAAAATATTGCTTAATGTTTTCTACAGGACATTTTGTGTACCTGCAATCAAGGTAACCTCCAATCAGTTTCACTACCTTCTATATTATATGTTTCTATATATTTTGATGGTCCTTGTTGTTGATAAGGACGATACACCTTTTCTAACTCTTTTCAGTTATTTTTGATGGTCAGCAAATGGTCTTGTATTTCTCTTCTCTTTGGTGGAATCTTGGATCCTGTTTTTTCTTCGTAGCATCATTCATGTCCACACAACCAATTATCTCAAGCACACGTCCAACTTTTATATGCTTGCCGTTTTATAGGATAAGCAAGTGCGGAACACTTATTTTAACATATGTAGTTAACTATATAGAAAAAGAAAAGCAATGACTTGATATTGCTCTGATGAAGTGGAATATAGCCTTAGAAAAGGTTTTAAGAACTTTAGCTAATTTTTAAAACCTCAATTGATGAGTGTGTGGTTCTATACTTTAGGCCTGTGATCTTGTTTTCCACGACACACTAAGCACTGGCAACGGAAGCGTACAATAACTAGACCATGAAGCTTGACGATGGATGCTTAAAACTATATGCCTACTGTCTTTGTTTCTTTGTTTCTTATTCAATAATATGATATTGACATATCGGAAGTCCATTTGCAAGCTCCATTATTAATGCATGAGTTGTTAGCCCAAGTAGAAGGATGATGATAGTTTTCACTCTATACTTATCCGCCAAGTGTCATTATTCCTAGAAATGCATGTTGACCTTTCAAGTGCCACTGCAAAGAGACTTTGCGAAGTATTAAACCTCTGTAAACTATCAAAATCAACTTGTGACTATAAACTAATGTAGTTCTTTTTTTTTTTTTTTCGGTGCTGAATCTATGTACAGGCAACATAACTAGTCCTGGCATCATTGGGCACGCTCTGTGTTTGTCCCGCATGTCCTGTAAGCATGACGATGTGGCAGAACTATGTGCCCATCTTAACTAGATATAGCCCTGGCAAAAAAGAATGCCGCCATGTTTGCTATTGCTGGGAAAAGGGTTAAATCGTCGGACTATTGGTGAAATTTGGGCAGATGCTAACGGGCAAATATTTTTGGGCCCCTGCAATGTAGGAGAATGCAGACTTACTTTTGAGTTACACAATGGTGAATTCTGCTAACTAGCTTGTTTGTGTCTGACTAGGCCCAATTTCACGTGTTTGAGGCCTCTACCACGTATTTGGATCATTTAATTCGTTACTTGGGTTGTGAAGTATTCTTATCCTCTACGGAGTTACTCTTGATAATATTTAAACATAGGTAAAAAGTGTAATTTAAATCCTAACATTTATACCATAATATACGTTGAATTGGTTCAATTTGAACTCAAACATTTACAAAATATTGAAAATAGATCTTATAAGGATGAAAAATCTAATAGAGCTTATTCTTCGTCAGTTAAATATTATGTCATATATGCAGTGTTTTTTTTTATAAAAAGTGTTTTTAAAATTGTTGCACATCAATGGGATCCAATTGTTATTAATGTGACATTCGTATTTTTAAATAAAAGTGGATTTTACATATGTAAAACTCATCATTTTACTTTCAGTTGATTCTTCAATTCTTACCATTTTGAATCATACACAAATTGGTTCATTTCAATCTTCAACTCCCAATACTCACTGCTTTATCACAAAATCCTTAATTCTTTTTCTTCTCTCATATTTTGTTCAAACGTTTGAAGAAACTTGCACGCTCTTTCACTATTTCGGTCACACCAGCAACACTGTCAGATTTTTGAGAAACAAGATAGAGACAATACATTGTGGTGGGTCTATTGTTTTGTTTGGCTTTTAATTTATGTTTATTATATATTATGGTCCCCTATTTCTTATTGATTTGATGGTTCTATCATATGGTTGTTTATATTTATTGTATGCTGTGGTCTCTTATTTTTGGCCTAAACCTAAAATGCTTGTTGAGTTGTTCCATGTATTTTGTAGTCTCCTCTTTCTTGATTTACTTGCGAAAATTTTTGATTGGCAGTGAATGTGTTAGTAAAGATAAAAGTAACAGAGTTATAGGAAATTGTTTTCATTTCACAAAATTATCAAATACATTATATTTATAAAGTAATAATGTTAAGTAACTCATTATGTATTTTGGGTAAACGATTTAATGAGAAAATGACTCAAAATTTAAGTAGAAGAGCATCTGTTTTAAGTTGAAAATGATAATGTATATGGTCCTTCACATTTCAAAAGATGGTGCTATGTCAATTTGTTCTTGGTTTGTTTGGAAGAACTTATCTTTTTCTTGTTTTGTTAGTAACATTAGCAAATATATCTTTATTTTTAGTTCTGAACTCTTGAAATCTACTCTTAATTTGATATGCCAATATGTGCTAAAGTGCAACGATTATAGTGAGAAACATATGAGTTAACTCTTATGAATATAGAGTATATGTCAAGCACCTTCCTACATGCAATTAGGCTATTCCTACCTCTAGTTTTCTTCTATTTTCTTAATTGTCAACTAACGAGAAAAAAGTGGAGAGAGTTAGAGCAATGACCCCTCCATGACCCAGAACTGGTGGAAAGATGAAATACTAATATTGAGAATTGATGTTTTGCACTTTGAATCCAAAAATAAAAGATAAAAAATAGGAGCATAAAACAAAATGACATTTTTGCTGACATAGAGGATTTAATGGAAAACAAGACAGGTAAACAACCAACCATACATGTTTCTATAATTTTCCATCTGGCATAGCAATTAAGAAACAATTTTTCATTTTAAACTAGGAACAAGGTTGAAATTCTTGTGGGGTATGACAAAGTAAAAGATTAAAAGAAGAGTATTCGTTTAGAGATAATTAATCTTTGTTGATGCTCTGTTTTATATATCATGAAAATTGTTTAGTATTCGATAAAGATCTTGAAGTTTAAAGAAAATTAATGTGATGAGTAGCATATAAAAGTTACTTTCTTAAGCATTCAAGCTTAAGGATAATATTATTTCTTTAATACACTATATTAATGTTTATGCTATATTCAAGTGAAAATTCCTTTTGATTTGGCTATAATTATTTCTATTTTATTATGAACAGGTGTATGATGGTCCAGTTTGGTAGTACAAGTTTGTTTTATGTTGGAAGCTCGTAGGAGAATCGAAGTTGAAATATGTTGACAGGCAAACAAGTATTTTTGATAAAGTAGACCTTGATTATGTTAGCTAAATGCAAATATGTGAGATGGAAAAAGGGGTTAGGATACCTTCAAGTACATAAGGCATATTATAGTGTACCCAGTTTTTAATTTAGCAAGTCATTGACATTGATTGAATCAAATCAAAGTTCTTTAAGGCTCATTAACCTTATGAAATTCCACCAAATGATTGATGTTTATGTAACTCAATTATTAGACACCCCAACCTTTGCCCTTGAGATATTGCCTATAACTAGAAGAGAGGATGGAGATTGCGAGTGTGAAGAGGGAAGTTATTGAGCTAGCGAAGGAGTTAGTGGAGTTGGTGGAGGAGTTCACAAAGGAGTTAGTGAAGGAGTTGACGAAGGAGTTGGTGTATGAGTTAATGAAGGAGTTGGTGAAAGAGTGGACGAAGGAGTTGATGTAGGATTTGATGAAGAGTTGGGTGATCATGATAGAGAACAGGATGAGGGCTTTATATAAGTTGACATTTTTGATGACAACCACCCAGTTGAAATTGACTTGATGGATTGTGATAGTTTTATTGATAGTCATAAATATCCAAGTGAAGAAGACCCTGGTGAACCATTACGAAGATCTAGTACTAGTATTAAGCATAATCCATCTGATGTGGCAACACATTAAAGATTAGGGATGGAGTTTGGATCTGCTAAAGAATTCTGAGATTCTGTTGTGGATTATGCAATACGAACATGATACAATGTCAAGTTAAAAAAAATTGAAAGTCAAAGGATCAGAGTTATATGTATCGAGGGATGCCCAAAGGAGTTGTACGTTAGTTGTGACAAGAATGAAGAATGCTTCGAAGTGAAGACATACAAACCTGAGCATAGTTGTTTTACTGCCAACAAACCTAAATTTGTTTAAACTAAGTTCCTTATGAGACATTTTATGGAAAGAATACTTAAAAATCCTAGTATCTCGATGGCAAAGATGGTTGAAGAATGCAGAGAAAAACTTAATATATTTGTCAACTCAAGTAAGTGTAAAGTAACAAAGAAAAGATTAAGAAAAGAGAGGGCAATTGATTATGTGAATGAATATGCCAAGCTACAAATGTACATACATGAGTTGAAGATTAGTATCCCAGAATCAACGATAGAGTTACAGCTAGCAATGAATGAATAAACTTATTTGTTACAGGTATGCAAAATTAAATTTATACATATCATTGACAACTATATTTATGACATTCATTTATTCATACTTCTTTATCTCTTTTGTGTAGTTCAAAAGCTTATACATTTGCTTTGATGCTATGAAAAGAGGATGGAGGCATTTGAGACTAATTTTTGGTATTGATGGCTGCTTTTTAAAGACAAAATTCCAAGGCTAGCTATTAAGTGCTGTTGGGAGGGATGGTGATGGAGGGATGTATTCATTGGTTTAGGCTATTGTAGAGGCAAAGAATACTAATTCTTGGACATAGTTTATGAATCTATTGGCTTCTAATTTGGAATTGGATAGTGTGAAGGACTTAGAATTATATCAAATATGCAAAAGACATCTTATTCTTCATAGATTTATAGTTTATTGTTGTACAAATTTTATATTAACTTAATCTTTTCTACTGTTATAAGGATTAATTAGGGTTGTGGAAGAGACATTACCATATGCCATTCATTGGATGTGTGCTAAACATATACACTATAATTGACATATGAATTAGAAGGGAAAGTAATTGCAGAATTAGTTTTGGAATTGTGCATGGTCAGCTTACGTTGGAGATTTCAACAAGTAGTTGAAAAGACTAGATAAAATAAAACTTGGATATGCATCGTCATTGTTTGAATATCCTAAGGAGAGCTAGGCAAGATGTTAACAATCTTTGAATTCAAATGCCCAATTTTCGACAACAATATGAGTGAAACTTTTAATAGATGAATCTTACTAGTAAGAGATAAGTCAGTTATCAGCATGTTTGAAACCATTAGAATCATGGTAATGAAGAGGTATACAGATAGGAAATAATTTGTACATGGTTCGAAGTTAGAAGTTGTACCAAGGATTATGAAGAAATTGAATAAGAATAAGAAACATGCAATGTAGTGGATAATAGTTTGGAATGGTGATGGAGCATATAAAGTATTTAAGGTGATGACAAGCATAATATAAGGATTGGTAGACACCAATTATGTAGTTGTCAAATATGGAATCTTTGTAGATATCCTTGTAAGCATGTTGTAAGTGTTGTTCACCATTTCAAGCAATGATCGTAGGCATTTGTAGATGATTGCTGTAAGAAATCTAAATTCCTGACATTGTATGACTATTTGTCACAATCTATTAGAGGTGCAATTTTCTGGCTTACTATTGATATAGAAGTAATAAACCCCCACCTAAAAGAGTTATGCTAGGAAGACCTAAAATAGCTAAAGGAGAGGAGTAAATGAGCCTAATAAGTTGAACATTCCAAACATATTGAATTGAAAGGATCAAGTACAAAAGTGTAGAAAATGTGGCAATTTTGGCCACAATGCTAGAAAAATGTAAGAATGAAGGCTCAACTTAACCTGTTTAACAATCTCTACAAGCATAAAGCATTATTTGATTATCAAATCTCATTTTGAATATTATGTATTACTTTATATATCTAATGATCATTTATGACATTCTTTGATTATCAAACTAAAAATGATATTCATATTTATTAGGTCATCTCCGAGGTCTCTTCACAAGTTGAACATATTGTCGTACTGAGTCAACACTGCAATACTATAAGTATATGTCCATTCATCACATTATTTGATAAATTTCACCAATGAATACTGTTAATGACGTGTGTTTGTAGATTGCTAACTCTTTGCATAATAGTAAACAGAAGTATAGAGAAGTTGATCCGCATTCATTCAAGTTGTCTTTTGAACCAAGAAGTCTAAGGTTCAAAGGACAACCTACCATTACTTCCCAACAATTACAAACCTAAGGAATGAGGAAGAGATCATCAACGAATCAATTAGTATTGATCAACCTTCTTAGTTAAGTGCAAATAAGGGAAGCAATGTGGTTGATTCTCAGACTATATATTAATGTTGTCTATGTGTTGTTGTAACTTTAGTTATTTCATCTAATCATTTTTGTATATGGACAGCTAGATCCAATCACTTTTGTATATGGACGGATAGATCCAATCCCTTTTGTGATATAATCCCTTCTGTATATACTTGTTGATGATTTTTATAACTATTAATTAGGAATCATTAAGGCATCCTCATAAATAATAAAACAATAAAGATAAAGTACAATATATTACAACTTAGTTCAAATGAAGATTTTTCATTCTTCATAATTCACGTTTTAAACAAAATATTACAATTTAGTTCTACTTCTCCATAACAAACCATACTATAACACTTACCATAAGCACAAAAACCCCTATTATTATAATCGCTAAAATAAATTTCAACTCAATTTTCTTTTTTGTCAACAAAATAATGTCTTCTTTTATTAGCTTTATTTGCTCCTCAATTTTCAATGTTGTATGTGATTCAATTATGGGTCGTTAAGCCTTTTTCTTCAACATACCTACTTCTTTCTTCAATTTTTAAATTACTTCAACAACTATCTCACTAAATTTGTCATTGTACCACTTAAAAAATCACATCTTCTAACCTAAAAGAAAATTAACAATTAATAAGAAATAACATTAAACATATATACAAATAATTTTACCTTATCAAAAAATAAATTATAGGATATTTAAGGTATCCATAAAATCTTCTTCTTGGGTTATTTTCATTCTATGAAGTTCTTAACGGGGCTTTTAAACCACAATAACACACCATATAACCATTATTTGAATTTAATGTAGTATTAGTTGAATACGTCACGTTTATAGTTTTGGGTAGTCATTGCAAAATTATATTAATACTTTTAGTTCTCCTATATATAGCGGCATGATTGACAAGACATGATTCAAATAAGCAAGTGGACTAGCTTTGTCATTTATCACTTGCCACCAATCATTCCTTGGTTTTAGAAAAGGAGTTTTGTAAACTTAAACAGAACCAAAGTTTATAAAGAAAACTATAATTTGAATACATCATAATACTGATGATAAAAAAATGTATTATGAATTTCTCACTTATTAAAATGTTGTAAAAAGACATTCAAATAATAGACTACAAGCATTCAACAGTTTTCCCCACCCCCCCACTTCTTACCTTTTATTGGTGATACCATCTAATCATGAATTATAACCCATTTTATTGAGTATGAACTAGTGCACCTGAAGTAGCATTCATCTTAGGGTATGAATTAGTGCATCAGGTTATGACTTTATAAAGCAAAAGGAAGCTTTCATCCATGAATCAATGGCTAAGAAAGAAGAAAAAAGTTGTACCATTACATCAATCAAACACTAGTCATAAGAACCACAAGCAAAGTTAAGGCAGAGTAGGACATACAGATTCTAATTATAGGATTATAGTATAAATAAATCTATATACAAATAAGTGAATGGAAATAATCAAGAAGCAAGCTATCTATTATTTAACCTATAATAACATTTTAGACTTATCTTTAAAGAAAAGATCAATCCTTTTAATCATATCTCCATTTTTGAATTTTTGAAGTCATCTTAGAACCTTACTAACTTTAAACATATAGATATATACTCAATATGGTAACTGCAAAGTAGACAAAATTTCTTGCATTACATGGTTATGTTAGTTTCTAAATTGGATAGAACATCACCTGGTTTGTGTAAATGAGATACAAATGGAAAATTGTTAAGCCACCGACAAAGCATATAGTAATGAAACAATAGATGATAAGAATATTTGAGAGGATATCATGTGATACAACTTTCCAGATATTTGACAGAGAAGCTGTTGTTGCGACTAAAATAGTGGAAGAGCGTGAGAGTTTCGTCAAACTTTTGAACAAAGTGTGAGAAAGTTAGGGATTTAGGGATGCTTCTGCAATTGTTTGAAGAGAAGAAAAAGAATTAAGGATTTTGTGATGAAACTGAGTATTGGGGGTTGAAGATTGAAGAGAACTAGTTTGTGCTTAATGAAAAACGGTGAGAATTGAAGAATTAGTTGAAGGTAAAACAACCAATTTTATATCTGTGAGACCCATTTTTATTTAAAAATAAGAATGCCACATCATCAATAATTGGGTCTCACTAATGTGCAAATATTTTTTTAATAAAAAGTCACACCGTATATGACGCGACATTTAATGGATGGAAGGTAAATTCCATCAGATTTTCTGTTCTCATAGGGTTTGTTTTGCATGTTTTTGTAAATGTTGAAGTTCAAATTGAATAATCGGAAACGTTAATGTTTTTTTTTAACGTACAAAGGGAAAGAACCAAAAATTAACTCAACGCTCTGGAATATAAGACTCCACGAGCGTCATTAAGGAGCTGCTCTTAGAGTCCCTGAGGGGGATCCGTGAGGATAAGGAGGCCTGGCTGTAAAAAGGCTGCCAGATGCGCCAGTTGGTTTGCACATTGATTCTCTTCTCGGACAACACAATGAAGTTGGATCTCCCAGTCTCGATGTAAAAGCGCCCTGATACCTGTCACCAAAAAGGTTTTCTCAGTCACAACAAAATTGGAGGAATTAAGAATGGTAAGAACCTCGAGTGAGTCCATTTCCACAACCACTCGGCGATAGCCCAGATCCCAAGTCAACGTCATGCCTGAGAAAATACCCCACATTTTAGCTGAGAGGGGGGGAAGGGGGAACCCTGTCCGATAAACTGTTGAAACCCACCACACCAGGTCCCTTGGCAATCCCTTATTAAACCCCCTGTAGAGGCTTTATTGGACCCTCGTTGGATTGCACCATCAGAGTTAACTTTGACCCAACCCTCTACCGGTTTGGTCTAACCCACTAATCGACCCACTGGTATGTTCTGGGACGGAAAGACACAACTCTCCAGGGCTCGCGCCCGGGCTATCCATGCAACATAGTCCAGGATGATTCTGTGACCCTCCACCGGCCAATGAAAATTCGATTTGAACACGTTACCATTCCGCCATTTCCAGAGGAACCAGCAGGTGACTTCAAAGATGATGTTCCAGGCTTCCTGTTGGACTTGGGAATGCCTCGTGAGGTTGGACATCAGCCACGCAACCTCGTCTTGCAAAAAGAATCATGCATCGACTGCTTCGTGGGGCAAGTGATGCCAGATTGCTTGCACTCGCGAGCAATCCCGAAGAACATGAATAGTGGATTCGTCATGACCACAAAACGAGCATCAGCTATCACTTGCAATATGGCGGGCCACACGCTGTTGATTGATCAGAAGCTTGCGTTAAGCCACGAGCCATAGAAACGATCGAATCCGCTGTGGACCTGCCCATTTTCAAATAACCTCCCAAATCTTGTGAGGGTTACCCGAAACCTACAACTCATAAGCGGACGCCACGGTGAACCTCTCATGGGGTGTTAGCCCCCACGATACCCTGTCCTCCCCTACCTCCTTGATACGGTGTGAGAAGTGTGCCAGCTCTATACACACAGTGTAACACCCCACTCCCGCGAGACTCGAACCCGATATCATTGGTGATATCCGAGTCCGTGCCCCGCGAGGGTGGCGTACTACATCAGTCGGTCAGACGAATC
>JAOTAX010000003.1:12227137-12255972 GCA_025629825.1 Erythroxylum guanchezii | reverse complement strand
CTTGTCCAGCATCATGTCATTGGTGGCTCGAAGACGGCGAAGGCCTAGCCCTCCTGCAGCCTTAGGCCAACATACTAAATCCCAGTTAATCAGGTGCACTTTACGCTGCTCAACCGTCGAGCCTCAGACAAAATCGCGCATGGTTTTCTCCAGAGCATCGCACAGTTGGTGCGAGAGCCACACTGTTTGCATAGTAAAAATGGGCAGAGAAGCGAGGACCGACTGGGTGAGGGTCAGCCATCCCGCGAGCGACAGACTCTGAGCTCACCAACTTGCCAGTTTCTTCTGAGCCGCATCGAGGATGTGCTGGTAGGTGTTTCGGTTAGTCCGCTCATGTAATAACGGAACCCTTAAGTACCGTCCCAGATTATTCTTGCAAGGAACCTGGAGCCCGTGGCTAAGACGGCGCGCAGTCGCTTGGGGGACATTCTTGGAAAAGAAGATTTGAGTTTTGGCAGTGTTGATAGTTTGCCCGGATGCATGACAGAAAACCTCCAAAGTACAGGCAATGACCTGAGTCTGATGATCCTCGGCTTCCGCAAAAAGCACGAGATCATCTGCAAAGAAGAGATGTGATATGGGAGGTCCCGTACGATTCAGATTAATCGGTTTCCGACTCCCACAGTCCACCTCTGTTAGGATGAGTTGACCTAACCTCTCCAAACAAAGTACAAAAAGGTAAGGTGATATGGGATCACCATGTCTGAGGCCCTACGAAGGGCTGAACGTATCAGAGACATTGCCTTGCCAGGTAACTTGCATAGATACCGTCGTGACACATTGCATAATGACTCAGATTAAAGGTTATGGGAACCCAATATCCACCAGAATATTCTGAATAAACTCCCACCGGAGGCGGTCGTAAGCTTTTTCTAAATCTACTTTCAGTGCCAGAAACCCGGTCTTGCCCGTCTTCCGCTACATTGTGTAAATAACCTCCTGAACGATAATTATGTTCTCAGTGATGTGCCGGTCAGGAATGAAACTGCATTGGGTTGCCCCGACGAGGTGGTGTATGTGAATTTTCAAGCGATTCACAATGACCTTAGTGATAGACTTATAGACGACGGTGCACAAGCTAATCGAACGAAATTGGGACAGTAGATGCGGGGAGGAAATTTTGGGTATGAGAACTAGAAGGGTTTGGTTCAGATCGGATTTCCACCGCTCCATCCTAAAAATAGCCTAAATAAGCGCTACCACTGTCGGACCGACCGTAGCCCACTGGTGTTGGAAGAAAAGCGCGTTAAACCCATCGACGCCCAAGGCTTTGTTCGGATTTATTCCAAGGATGGCGTGGCGGATTTCATTATCCGTAACAGGGAGGGCCAGCTCCTGGACCGACGCCTCCGAAAAAGGCGGGAAGACACCCCGGAGGGAAAACGGCAATTGCGGCCCTTCAGCGGGTTGATAGAGATGGACAAAATACATCTTAGCGAGCCGCCGCACGTGGTCGGGATCTATAACAATGATACCAGTCTTGTCAGAAAGCCTGTCAATCCACAATTTCTTCCGTTTGGCAAGAGTGAGCGTACAGTAATACTTAGTATTGCGATCGTCTTTCGATAACCACTCACACCGGATTTTGTGGTGCCAAAATAGTTCCTCCTCGCCTAGAGCTTGCATCAAATCCCGACTCAGAGTGTCCTCCAATGCAAGGAGAGAATTCGAAGGGGCGAGCGTCAGGGCACGCTGGACCCCTTCAAGACGGGCCAAGAGCCTGCGTTAATGTTAAACTTATATTACGGTGTGGTTTTACCTTGGCTGTGACCGTATTACTTTCTGTGCAACCGCAGTCAACACATAATATCCCTGACATGCCATGGAACTGGAAGACCTAATAATCGCTGGTTCACTGGTTTTATAAGCAATGGAAAGGCCTGTTTTACGATCTGATGCGCTTCCTTATTGCTAACGCTGATTATTCCTCCAACTTTCAACATATAGCTTGCCATTTACAATTGAAAGAATTGATAAATCAAGTTTCTCGATTGAGATTATTACCAATAAGATTCTCACAGTTCCTGCTTCTGTCAAATAAGTTCTCCGTATAGTGATTCGTGATGGACTTGCAAGAACAAGAAAAACAGGAAGCTTGGCGAGTTAGTAGCATTGAGACGGTAAAAAAAGAATTATTTCATGTTTTGAACTTTACAAATGTGTAAGAATTATGCAATTTGCACAATCAAAAAATGAAGAAAAGGTGAAAAAAATGAAAAGTATCAATAGTCGCTCCTATGTCTACTCCATTCTACGCGTGGACCTAGCCTACAAGGATCTCCAAACATGCAGTTAGTCACTTCTCCCAGGGGAGAAACCCTGTTGCAGCATCAGCGAAATTAGCCAAAACAAA
Source organism: Erythroxylum guanchezii (assembly GCA_025629825.1). Lineage (NCBI taxonomy): Eukaryota > Viridiplantae > Streptophyta > Magnoliopsida > Malpighiales > Erythroxylaceae > Erythroxylum > Erythroxylum guanchezii. Next base: position 12,253,619 of record JAOTAX010000003.1, on the reverse strand, counting down.
GTCCTTAAGGCCAGTGTCCCAAACTTCACAGAACTTTCTCCGCCAATCTGCTGGTTCAATGGCTTCAGTACCCAGACCAGGTGCTCTGTCCCTTGAACCCTTATTTTGATCCTCTTGCCAGTTGGTAACATATGTAGAAACCCTTCTAGAGAACTTGGCTTTAAAAGTGTCCCAAACCTGGTACTTATAATGGTTCACTATAGCTTTACTTTCGGGCACATTCAGATACCTGTAACCCCCTCTCAATTTAAAGTGGTGCACAACATTAAGAAGAGTCGTATCAAGGAGGTCTGGCCTCACAAAAGATTTGTGTCTCTCAGGAGCTTGAAGCCGGCAAGTATACCCTACAGTCACGCCCTGAGATGGAGCTGTGGTCAATCCAGACGGCCCAAAACTGTGGCAGGTTGTTCTTATCTCTGCATATGTTGGCGAATCAGTGAAATTGGCCACCAGGGCTCTTAGCGAATTTTGACCTGGTATATCTTCTCCTCTGCCTCTGTGTTGAGGGAAATAGAAAAACTCATCCACATCGAAAAATCCTAGCCACTTGCACTCGTTCCTTGCCCTCAAAGCACAATGCGAGAAACCAGCCTCTTGTGCTTTAATCCAAGGCCAAGAATGCCTACTAATGTTATAGTTTTGCAGATTGAGGTCATCGATTACCTCCTGAAGCCCATCGTCGCTATTATTATCGTAGATAAACCAACGTTGAACCCCAAGCCAGCCGTGATACGTAATCCACTCCTTCATAAATGCTGCCTGGTTCCACAACATTGTACAAGCACAAAGCTCGTACGCATGCTTTGAACTTTTCCGGTCATTGCTTTTACTGCTGTAAACTTTAGCCACAGAGGGCAGAGGCTTAATTACAGAATGTTCGTTGGTGTCGACTCTACTCACTGTAACGCGAATGCCCTCAGCCCTCTCGCTGTTGTTTCTGATACTACGTGGTAACAAACACCTTATGACTTCTTGTGCAGCTGAAACAGCTTCAGTTGTGAACACAAATCCTCCGTCTTTATCAAAACTACTCAAACCAAAATGACACCTGAAATGGATTGGTTCCGATTCTTTATGAGGTCGTAGATTCAACCCTTTGACGAAAACAACCGCCGTGTTCCAGTCCAAAATCGCCTCATAAACTACCCTATCCCAAGACGGGACCACCGTAGTTTGATTAACCCTTGAATACGATACACCCTCCGCCGACTCACCAGACCGCCGCAAGTCCACGACTGCTGAATAATTTCTCGCGGGAAGCTGACACCTCACAATCGATTTCTCCTCATGATACTCATCAACAGATATAGAAGGTCTCACAACAACTTGGTCAAGCTGCTCCACAGAAGCATCCAACAATCTGTAGTACACACACACTATGCTCTCACGTGGGTTTATCTTACTCGACACGATTAACAACAAGTGGTGTTCCAACAAGACTCTATCTTCCACAATCAACGGCACGGATCTAATTTGAAAAGACTCTCTTGTTAGCCTACTTGGCAAGAGTGATAAAGTTGAAACTTTAAGCGCTGGCCGGAAAGGCCCATCACGGAAAAGAGGCCAATCGGAGGAAACAAACAAGAGAAAGACAAAGAAAAACAAGCACACAACAAAAGTCCTGACAAAATCCACTTTCGCATTAGGTCTAAACTCTCTTTTTCTCTTCCGACGTAGCTCAGACTCCATTACCTTAGTCCCCAGAAGAGTTGAGAAGCTGAGACTTGAACAAAAGATTGGAGTTTGGATCTTGGGTGTGAAAATGGGAAGGGGTGTAGATCTGAAGGCGACAGTAGTTTAGTTGGTTCCGTGAGGTTTGGGGTTGGGATTTGTGTCGGAAGCAAGGAAAGGGAGAGGAAAGGGGAACTGTTTTGAGCGAGTGCGAGTGCTGACGACGCGTTTTATGGGGAGGCTGCTATGCCCATGACTGAACTGAATTTGTGCACAACAAAAAAGCGAACATTTGAAGGGGACAAATTGGACTGGAAATGAGTTGGACTTTTGATTCTACGCTCATGAAGGCGCGTAAAGTTGACTGCTTTTATTACGTGGTGGACCGTTGGGATGTCTCTTGTGAGGTCTGGTAGGACATTTTAGATTGCCATAATTGGTTGCGTTTGACTCATATTTGGTTTTCATAAATTAGGAAATTGTTAGTTGATGGATCCAGATCCAGTCGATTCTGTTACTAAGTTGGGTCTGTAAGTTTGTTGTCTTTTCTGTAATTACTTTCAATATAATTTTTTCCATAATAATTAAAAATTCTTATCTTAATTATATTTTTTCTATACAAAATAGTCATAAATATTTGTTTTAATATATGCAGTTATTTATTTATTTTTTTATTACGATGGCAATGCTGAGAAAACTCCTCCTGTCCAGTGGTAAAAATAAAATTCCAAACTGCTGTTATAAAAGGGAAGAAGTTAACAAGTAATTGGAAAAAATCACATACCATTGAATTAGGTTTCAAGATAACATAATTATACAAATTTTTGTGGTTGGAACCAAATTTTATATCCCGTGTAAAGCACTCCACTAGCTGTCTTGGCGCTCATTTTCATATGCACTATACCACACCCTTTTTCTCTTCTTCTTTATCCCAAGAAAATGTCGCGTGGTCGATGACGTTTGACGTAATTAAGCTACCTAATTATTGTGTTTAGATATCGGTTGCTTATACAACTCAACCGGTTGATTTTAAAAAAGGTTTTTATAAGAACTTTTTGGTTCAGTTGATAAAAATTATTTTTTTTATTTAAAATAAAAGTCGTTTTAGAAGTATACATATTTTTTTTAGAAAGTTAATAAAATATTTGATATATCTTTATTAATTACATGTTAAAGTGCCTTAAAAATATAATATGTATAATCTATGTAATCAAGGTGTCAGAGAAATTAAAGTGTAATTTTGGAAATAAAATAATAAATATACATGAAAAGTCACGAACGATACTTATTTTGAATAATTAAAGTTCTTCTAAAATGACTTTTATTTTGAATAAAAGCGAGTATATTTTATAATGACTATTTTGTCCTTACTTCATTCAGTAATTGAAAATCTAATATAAATTAAAACGTTAATTATACTTTTTATAATTATTATTTTGCTCTAAACACATAATTGTCACCTGCGTAACAAGAATTATACAGAAGTGACATAAGTGTCACGCCTGTGACTTTTTCTTTTATTTTTTTCACTCGTTAAATGTCACAAGGGCATGACACAAAAATGTCAAGATTGCGACACTTTCTTTTATTTTTTTCTATTTTAATTTAAATTTTTATAAAAATTACAAGTTGACCTCCAATTTTTGGCATTAATATTTTAAAGATTGGAGATGAAGTAAGAAACTTAAATTTTAAAATTTGATTAATTTACTAAAATTATTTAATTAATTTACAAATTATATAAAAATATTAAATTAAATTTAAAAATTGATGGACTCATCATCATCATCATCATCATCATCATATATTTTATGTTTTTTATTAGAGTTATAAAATTAATGTTTTTTATTAGAGTTATAAAATTAATGTTTTGTAAAATTAAATATCTAAAATTTAAATTCTATAAAAAATATTCAAAAAATTACTAAAATATAATATTCATATCTTTATAATTTTTGTTAAAATCATATTTTTATAAATCATTTTATATATAAATAGTTAATACTAAACATTTAATTTTACCAATTATCTTTAATAAATAGTTGATATTATTTGTTAATCAAATTAGTTGATATTTTCAGGTTCAAATCAGCTACCAACTAATAAAATCAGCTTATTGTAACCAAAATTTCCCATCTAACCCGCTAACAGCTTCAATTAATTATAGTGTATTGACCAAACTCATCTCTGCTAAGTTGACTGCAGAAGATTCACGCGTGGTCATGTATCTTTCCTACAATAATACCATGAATGAGCATTGAGTAAGCTGTGATTTCTAAAAACTAAACCATTAACTGGCTTGGGGTCCTCCGTCCTGCGTAGCTTGTCCACCGGGATTCTGCCTTTTAATAAGCTAGTTGTGATTAATGTATTTTGCTCCCCATCTTGGTTGGAGTTCTAAATCCTCACAACTTATTCCTAACAGGACTCTCTAATCAATACATATAGATATATATGCGAAGTAGCACAATTTTAGGTGTTTAAAATTGCGATATACATTTACACAGGTGACCACAAGATTGCAGATGAAGTCAATTTTGCTATTACAATTTATAGTAATCACTTTCTTAGTTGTGTCTCCCTTCATTTGCAGTTGCCCCAGTTGCCTACAACTGCAATATAAATAGTATTCTGTATATAATACCAGGGTGCAGATTGGAAATGGCCTTGGCTTTTCACTGTTAGATCTTATAATATTCCTCTGATGTGCACAAAACGAAGGTGGCCAATTAGATTAGGTGTATTCTGAGGGGAAACTTGCACAGACAAGCTGGGTTTGATTGATTGGTCCTTTAATTTCTGAATTTTGAGCACTAGGAATTAATTCAATGAGAGAAACCACCTCCTTACAAATTCCAAGCCCAGAAGGATGATGACTAATTGCTTGGCTTTATTTTAATGCAACTAATATCATACCTGGCCAACAGTTTAGAAAAGCAAAGCTCCATTATCACTGGTTACCCTGTTCCACACATAGAATGGGGAAGCAGAAACTTGAAGGCAAGGACTTGCTTATAGCTTTTCACGATCAGCATAACTGACAAGGAGACACGGAATTTTGCTTCTTTTAACTCTCAATCAGTCGCATCCTCTTCCTTCAGAGAAAAGGTGTGGGAACTAACTTAATACACCCTCGTTCTCTATTAACCAATCATCCAAGGTGTTATGTAAGAGTTTAGTTCCATGTGCAAAGGCTAAGTGCAGATGAATGCAACCCAAATATCAGATTAGTGTACTTGCAACTTTACCTTCAAGTCTAGTTCACGTTCCATTGATAATTTCTTCCCCTCCAAGATTGTAAACAGATTAAGCTTGTAATCTGATGACACAAATGATAAACAATCGTCAAAATTAGTCCAGAAAACAAAAGCAAACCATAGACTAATGAAGCATACCATTGAAATGGGAAAAACTAAGCTGATGCTTAAAAATTGATTTTATCTAAATAATTAACCCACATCTGCTCGAGGGCATCCCCGTAGCCAAAGACAGCAGGATCATTCAAACCTTATGGACCAAGTGCAGTGGAAAGCAATATATTGCGATTATCTAAGTTATTCCACAGGAACACCATAAACAACAAAACTGTGGCATGCAATTCAAACTTTTGGAGTTCATTCCAGCATTGCCACGTTGCCTAGAGTGAAACACGATAGTAATGCCCGCCTAGTGCAGAGCTACTTGAATGTAAAAAGCTTATGGTTGGAACTGTTTGTAAATAAAACCAACTTTAGTGAAATTAATAGTAATCCCAGTTTAGTTTTTGCTTTTAAAGGAGATATAGTCACCAAGGTTGTAAACTTTCTTTGCTAATGCTTGTTCACAGTGCATTACATACAACTATAGGATATATTAAAATCATATGTACAAGTAAGCATCAATTAAAGCGACTGTGGAAAGCACACGTAATTACCAGCTGTTTATGTTCATTTGTCCCATGGAAGTAGCTACTGAGGCTTCAGTAAGTACATTGGCACTATGAACTTGTACACCATCTCGACTTATATTATCTGACATTCTACTTGAATAGTGATATGAATTCCCCTTTGCTGCAGAGCTACCCACAAGATGACCAGTTCTATCATTCTGCTCAAACCTTTGGCCATCAGATTTGCATGAGTTGGTGCTGGTAACATTTGCAGGAGTGTTCCTTTCATCTTGCAGCAATTGTATGCTGCCAATCGAAGAACCCCTCGTAGTAGAATATCGACTTTCTGTTCTCCTCCAAAGCTTAGAACTCAAAAATTCTCCACCAGGTAGCTTGCAACAGACATTGTCCATGTAGTCAGGATTAGGAATTCTTCCACTTGACAATGCCAAGTCATAAGAAATTTCATCCAATGTCATTTCCAGTCCAAGAACACGCTTCTCTAGAGAATTTATACCATTTTGGGAGTGTCCCATGAATTTCTGCATTCAAGCGAAAGTACCCAAATTCAACTACTAGTGAAAATTTCAGCAAAGCCATACAAACCTATTGTGAATACAATTTGATTATTCATCGCAGGATGACATGAAAAGGCAGATTTAGGAAAGACAACTTGTAGGGACTAAACCAAAAGAAATTTAATAATTGTTCAAAGAGAAACAGAGATAATATATCAAACATTCCATATTCTGACGTTTGCTTTAAGTCATATCATCAAGTAATTATTTCTTCAGAAAGCGCACTTCAAGGCTAGGATATGTAGCTTATCATTAGCTCAAAAGGAGAATGAGAATATATATCATGGAAAAAAATAATTCAACCTTCAATTAATGTACCTGAAGGAGATTGAAGAGAGTTGACTGCTGATTCTCAATATGAAGGAGTTGTTTACGGATCAAAGAAAGATCCTCTATATCTTTGCTGCTCCCATAAAAATCGTCAACCGGGTAGCAGATTTCAACGTCTTTTCTATAAGTGCATTTCTCGTCGTGGTCGTTATCATCATATGGTACTACCCTGGACCCAGATCTTAAACCACTTAATTTTTGTTGTTTTTCATCGTGTGTGGCGCTGGAAAGGACCCTTTTTATTTCTGGCTTGGAATCCCCGTTATTCACATTCTCTCCAAATTCATTTATGGTAAAATCATCTCCACGAGCAGTTTCTCGAGGGCTAGCAATTTCAATTTTCCAAGAGGAAGGTTTCTTGTGGTCCAACTTATGCAACATTCCTGGTTTTGTATTCTTGTCATCACTCTTAAAAGGGCTTTGTTTCTTGGCGGTGGTCACAAGAGAAGCACCAGATGGAGGGGACCTGTTCGCTGGGACTGATTTCTTCCGTTGAGGACTTCTGAAATTGACATCATTAGAACCTTTGGAGGCCAAAGGGAAGCATCCATCAACAGGATTCTCTAGTTCTGTAGATAATTAAATCCAATGAAAAGAAAATCAGATGATATGAAATTGGTCCCCCCTGCTGATGTTTTGCTGCCATTTGAACTGGAAATATTGAAGATTCTAATGGAAAACTCAACATCCTTCTCTTCACCAAATTGGGAGGCTAAATCCACCAAATACTAAAGATTAGAAAGGATTGTTCTTGAACAGAAAAACTCTTTAACTAGACCCTTTGTCACCAGAATTGAAAGCTAAAAACAATCAATTAGGATACCTACTTGGACTGAAATAAACAACAGAACAATGAAAAGTTATTCTTACCCATTGAAGAAGATCTAGATAAAGATGAGAATGAAGTCTCTTCACAAGTTCCAGGAACCTCCTTCCACAACTCCAACGTACGATTCATAGTCTCTCGAACCACTTTCACCTGTTACACCAAACCCCATATCAACCAAAGTTCTTAGTACTTTTGTGGCTAACAAAAACTGAAGCAAATGAGAGAGAGAAAAAGTTGAGCTTTTGCCCTTCTTACCGAATGGGATTCAATGACAATTCATTTTCTTGACAAATATGAGTAATCAATAAGAAAGATTAACATAGTTTGTACCTTATCAAACCTCTTATTTTCCAAAGAACTCAAGCACACTGCTTTGTGCTCCGTCGCCAACTCCTTCTCGGCCACCGCCACCTTCCCTAAGGCCTCTGCCGCTGATTTTCTCGCCGACCAATCTTCACTACTCAAAAACTCCATCAAACACGGTACTAACCAATCCACAACACCCCTACTTGAAGCTCCACCAACACCAATTACACTTCCAATGACACTCAACAAGGCACCTTTTGCTTTAAAGCCCTCAACTTTCAACAATTTTCCCAGTTTAGGCAACATCCTTCGGAGTTGTTCTGCCTCCGGCTCCGGGGACGCCTCTATAGCCGCCGCTAAACACATGGCAGCTCCGATCTGAACGTTATAGCCCTGTTCAAGTGTCAGCATTTCGAAAAGTGGTTTCCATAGTGTTGAAAATGGAGGGTTTGTGATTTGTGAAGACATCGCGGCAGTTGCCTCGACGCAGGCTGATCTAACGACGGAGTCCGAGTCCCGGAGACGGCGGGTGACGGTGGAGACCATCTTGGACAAATGAGAAGATAACGAGTTGCCATGTGCATGCGAGAGAAGTGTCAGCAAGTTCACGCATTGTTTGCGAACAGGTGATTTACAAGAAGAGTCAGTATCGTGTATGCAGTTAAGGAAAGGAGAGAAAGAGTCCGGCGTCAGGTTTTTGGCTATAGAATCGAGTTCTGCCGCTGCGAGAGGGAGTGTATCACGGTCGGAGAGCTTGTTCAGGCAAGATATGAGGCGGTGTTTGAGGTTGTTGGAGGTGGCTGATGTTGTCGTTGTTGGTGAAGAGAATGAGGATCGTCTGTGGACAGACATTTTGTTGTTTCCACGCTGGTGTTTCGGTCTCAGCTTCTGGGCATTGATTGGTTTAACACATGGTTTTGGCGGTGGTGGGGGTGTTAGTGGTAGTTGTTGCAAGTTATTGCTCGTTGTATGCAAGACTTGCTATTTAAATGTTCAGAACGGAGTGGGGAAGTGGGTCTTCGGTAGAGAAAGGGGACCAAAGTATGATGCTCTTTATGGTTTAATTTGTAGACCTTTTTCAGTACAGTAAAACATAATAAAACCAAAGACTAGGAGAGCTCATCCATGTAAGGATTTAACCCGACAGAAGAATAAAACAGATTTTACTCTTTAGTAAAATAAAACTCGTCTGTCTAAAAGGCCGCAATCAGTTCAGGGGGCGAAATCTAAATCGGATGGGATGGTCCAGGCTGCCCTGAAAATGGATTGAAAAAGCTAATTTGTTTCTTTCAATTACTTTTATGGACAACGTAACATGTTTAGGTCGAGCTTAGATGGAGTGTCTGTAGTCTGTACTGCACTATTATACTGAACCAATCACAAGCCATGGAGTTGTAAGTAAGAACACTTGAGTTTCTTTAAGTTTTTAGCACATGCCCACGTGGAGGTTCTCAAACGATCAAACAAAATTGCACCACCTTAATGTGCATTTAAATGGCATCTGGGACTGGGAGTCACAACATTTGATGATAATTAAATGCTATTCTAAGTTCTAACCTCGGACAAGGCAACATGTCAACAGCTGCTTATGAATTGAACAATGTAATTAATTTATTAATTAATTAGTTAATTTTTATAAATAAAATAAATCAACTAATTTTTATTTAAAAACATATTTTTCAATTAAACTTTAAATTCTTTTATAAATAAGAATAATCTCTTTCAATTATATTTCAAATCTATTAATTTTATTTAATTTTTAACCGATTTTATGACTTTTTAATACCAGTTAAATCTTTTAAATCTTAAACATCTCAACTTACTAATTTAATTTTCTATCTAATTTTTAAAATATCGGTTAAATTAAAAAGTTGAGAATATTTTGGAGTATCACATATACACATCCAACCACCCAAAAATCATATTTTCAGGGTATTGCGGTTAACAATATTTAGTACACAGGGGGCTAACAAAGAGACCTAATGTTCCTTTCTTATATAACGAATTTATTTTCTGAGAACAAAATAAATAAATTTTTTGTACTAAAAATAATTAATTGACAAATTAAGCTAAATTATTTGACAAATTAATAAAGACAGTTGAACAGGGAAAAGAAGCTAGTAAGACAGCAATAGCCACGAAATTGATTATTAAATACAAAGATAAAAAAGAAGCTAAATATAGAGCATGTGAGACCGAGACAGAGACATGTACGGGAAACATTGTTAAAGGGTTCCAAGCACAGTCCTTCACATGACTCGAGGAAGGACATTCAACTAAACTAAGGGAAAGGTGTGGAAGATGCGCTGCTATAAAAGTTTACTGCATAACTAAATTGATCAAACGATCCAATTAATGAAGATGATGACGTGAAAATTGTCAATACGGGAGAAATATTGGTAAATGCTAAATTACATGCCGGACTAATACTATTTTACCGATTAAGATGAAGTTTTTTTTAATGAAATGAGATAAAAGAAGAAAGTTTTATATTACATATTACTCCCCTTTAATAAATAAAAATAAAAAACATTTAATTTGAAAAGTTTAAAATGAAATACAAAATGATACATTATATTATATTATAAATCTTTTATCAAAAAAATATTTTTTTATATTATATTATAGATTCTTCCATCATTTTTAAAAAATAATTTTTTAATATTATATTCATTTATGTTTCATTTTACTCCATTAAAAATTTTACTTCTATAGTCGATCGCAATCATAGATTTTAAGATATTCACGAGATTCCTACACAGAAGGCAGTACAAGCAGCAGATTTTTTTTTTTTTTTCTCAAAGTAGTCTTTAGTCATTACCCTAGATACCTAGGAAAGCTAAATTGCAAGATTACAACATCTAAATCTGTGAAAAACAGGCGAGAAAAAAGGAGTAAATATGCCCCGTGAATCATGTTAAATGCAATAATTAGAGAATGGAAGCCAAGCGGATGTTAAATTATTGTCATGTTACTCTCAAAATCTGAAGAGGAATGAGGTGCCAGAAAATAAGTTAAAGACCCCATGTGACTACACTATACCGTTGATTTAATTGCCATTTTTTGGAGCGTGCTGTTGCTATCAGATTGCGGACACCTTATGTATACAAATCACAAGTTGTATACTGTGTGCCAGTCGGTTTCGGGTTGGAGGAAATGCAGACCTTTTTTTTAATCTTGATTCCGACAAGGTAGGGCCGGTGAAATAAGTGAAGAAGCTGTACGCAGCTTGTTACTCTTGTTTTGTATGTGCTCAATATGATGAAATTTCATTTAACCTAGATGGATTAACGTGTCTATGATTATTTCTTTTTCTTAATATTCTAATTAATAAACTAATTACATATTAAAGTTAAAATATTATGTGAAGTACATGAAAAGTTATTGAATTTCATTAATATTTTGATAATAATATTATTATGATCTTTGAAAAAAAACCATACCTGATAGCATTAATTGTTGAGTGGGATTAAGAATATTCTACAAACAATGCTGTATACATAAGGTAGCTCCGATTAAGAATTAAGTGATTTAATGTACTCAGCTACTCGCAATTCGACATCTATTTACTCGTATCATAATCACAGTTTAGCGCATACCAAACTGCAATTATTACTTAAAACCAAACCTTAACAACTGGTTTAAGGATAATTTTAAGCAACATAATTAACATCCCAACCAACCAATAAATACTAATTGCTACCCAATTCTAAATTAAAAGCTTGAAAACAGCAAATTTCTTTTTTTTTGAAAATTTAAAAACAACAAAATTGCTGGAGTTTTGGCAAGAGATGGAATGGAACACGTTCGTGGGTGCTTGTCATTCAAAAACAAAAAGACTATTCCTGAATCATAATCACTTTTTAGTATGACCGTGATCTAGACATTAATGTGGAACTAGAAAATATACAAAGCGATGTTGTCCATCTACTTGTGTTTGGTCTAAGGTGTCCACTTTAAACTTATAAACATAGGAGATTCGAGGCTTTCCATGATTCCCAAAAGTAAAGGGAAATCACAAAACTTCCTCCCAATTTAATATCAACTAGGTCCTAGTCTTGACGTGCACGTACATCATACAATGATACATCTTCTAATCGATAAGAGATTTTTAAAAGAACAAATTATAGAAAATGACAAAACTTGGTTCTACATATGAATCGGGAACTTCCGATCGCAAAGAAATTGGAACTCATTGAAACTGAATTTCATGTCTAATTAGGAGGGTTTTCATATAGTTTCATTTATAACAAAATGAACCGGACAAGACTATATATGGTCATTCATGACAAGGATATGGGCAACAAAAGTGGGGGCTGGAGAGATGGACAAGCGGAAGACGCACAGCTGAAGGCCAAAAGGTCATACCTGTGTTGTTTGACTAAGGGGCAGACTCCATTGATGAGCATTGTCCTTCGGATTTGCTAGGCCTTCACATGGGGGAGGGCGAAATAAATGTAACCAAAACCATCGAATTCTCTCTATTTTTTCCAAGGACTCTCTTCCCATGTTTGTATTCCCTTCTTAGACGACAGCAGCACATGTGAGATTCAGTATTGGGACAGCTTATTATGGCCATTATTTACTAGCCTGTAGGGAAATACAACCCTGTTAGCTAGGCATATCCCCACGCAACATTCATTCGGCTTTCTCTCTACCTTTTTTCTCTTTTGTTTTTTAGACTCTAAAACATTTTGAATATTTACATTATTGTATAAGCTATTGAAGTAAATTATTTCTAACTACAATCGTAAAAATCTTGCTAAAATTTTGTACTTACAATTTAGTTCTTGATAGAATTAGATGGATTGATTGTGATATATGAGACTTGTTCGTTCGAGTTATAGTGAAAATTACTATTTAATGTTTTTAAGCATGATTTTTTATAAGAATATTGGATTTAAATGATTAAAAAGTTATGAAAAATTAAGAGAAATCTCTATATTTCATACAAAGACATTAAAAATTAATATTGAACTCAAATTCAAGCGATATTCGATATTTTTATCATAAGTTTTGATAAGAATATCGAATTGAAGTTATTCAAGATATTATGGATTTAAAAAAATTCTACAACTTTAACGATACTAAGAACTAGCATCAGCTAACTGGCGACAAAGGTTCAACTAGCTAATGTTGACATGAATTTTTAATTAAGAACGTTTGACAAATCATATCCCTCAAATTTCAGTCTTTATAAGTACAAATTATTAACTTTTTTGATAATGTTTGTGTTTTTAATTAAGAAATATAGAAAAAAATAGCAAGAAGTGAAAGAAACACTGAACAAAATCATTTTTAAGAAAAGATTCAACATTTATAGCGAATTTTCTTGTTTATAATATATTTTGGGTAGCTCCTAAATAATTCTTTAATTTTGTGTTCTTAATTATACATATAAGACAGTTTTAATGTCAGACGAAAACGATTATGAGGGTAATTTTGGTATTATTAGATCTAGGGTCAATTTGGTAATTCATGAGGTTGGGTGTTTCAATATTAAATTGGATTGAAGTATGGTCTTGGGTACGGTGAATTAATTGGGTTAATTTGGTCAACTTTGCGAATCAACAATGGTGATGCGTCAAGGGCTATCCTCCTCCGTAATTATACATCGGGCACTTTAATGCATCAGTGGTTACTCAAGTAACCATTTCACTGCCCACATTTCATCTGTCTCAGTTGAATCACCATCTTTATTCTCAGATCTAGAGTGCAAGGTCTCCTTTCTGCCCAAATCCGATGATGCCATAATGATGTAGCTACTTGCCTCCATAGATGCTACACACTACTAAGTGGTAGAAGATAACCAGCACTAAAAAAAAGATCTCACAGAGAAAAGGGTTTCGAGAGAGAACAAAAAGAAAAGGGAGTAAAGGAAGAAAAGAGAGCGCAAGAAAGGTGAAAAGCAACAGAGAGAGAAAGATAAGTTATGATAAATTTCTTCTATTATTTCTTGCTATTCTTCTTTTGCTTATATATTATGTTTTTTTGTTAAATTTCAACCCAGTTGTTACAAGACTCTTTCACAAGCTTGGGCCCACTTGTTACAACAAACTTTGGAATATACTCCATAAGGAGGACATTACAATAACTACTATAACTAATGATATCCATTGCTCTACTTGGTCTGTAAAATAAAGAAATGACAATTTATAATGGACTGGATGTTATATGTGCGTATGGTTAATTGTATGCATGATGATGATAGTGGGTTGTGATGGCTGCTTATTTATGTTGCGTTGATATTTATGTCTTGACAATACCCCTCCTTAAAGTTGTTCCTTGTCCTCAAGGATCCAAAATTGGAAACTTTCAGTGTAACTCATGATAGTCTTCCCATGTAGCTTCTATTGATTCCAGTCCTGACCACTGTACCAGTACTTTAGTCACTATTTGATTCCCCTTTTTCACCATTTTTCAATCCAAAATAGCTATAGGCTCAAGTTTGAATTCTCCTCCTGGTCTTATGATGGGAAGTTGAAATTGTGTGAATATATGACTCAATCCTCTTCTTCAATTGTGACACATAAAAAAGGGGATGGATTAAATGACCTTCTGGTAACTTGAGCTTGTAAGACACCTTTCCAATTTTCTCTAGCACTTCATAGGGCCGGAAATACGTTGCCAATAGCTTATGATTAGCTTTAATTGTGACAAAACTTTGTTTATAAGGCTCTAACTTCAAGTATACCTGATCTCCAATCTTAAACTCCCTTTTAATTTTGTCTTTATCAACATGCTGCTTCTTTCTGTCTTGAGTTATCTTCAACTTCTCCTTTAAGTAAGTTATGGCTACTCCTTTGTCCTTAAGAAACTAGTTAGCAGCCTCATTTTATGTGATGTTAACTTCCTGAAATCCACATTTGGAAGGTGGTATTCCATACAAGGCTTGATAGGGCGTGGTTCCTAAAGAAGTGTGGTAATTTGTGTTATACCACCATTCTGCCAAAGGTAGCACGTAACCCATTTCTTTGGCTACCCACCGGCCATGCACCTCAAATAGGTCTCTAGGCATTGATTTACTCTCTTAGTCTGGGCATCGATCTGAGGGTGATAAGATGTGCTAAGCTTCAATGAGACTTCCAAGTATTTGAATAAGGCCTGCCAAAAATTACTGGTGAGCACTTTGCCCCTATCGCTCACTATACTTCTGGGTAATCTATGAAGTTTATAAATGTTATTTATAAATTCTCTAGCCATTATTGGTGCTGTAATGGGAAGTGTTAGTGCTATAAAGTGTACTCCTTTAGTTAACATGTCGACCACCACCCAAATTACATATTTTCCTTTAGATTTAGGAAGAACTTCAATGAAGTCCATATTAATATCTCTCCAAGTAGCTTCAGGAATTAGCAATGGTTGCGACAAACATGGTAAGCCCATCTATTCTGCCTTGTTTCTTTGGCAGACATCACATTCCTTGACCACCTTTTTAACATCTCTGTAATCCTTTGTAATTTAGGAGCTCTTTATCCCATCTATACTTCTAAGATGGCTTGCCTCCTATCTACACTTCCTGTATTAACTTAATCATCTCTGGATCAGATTGATAAATTTCTTTCACTTCAGTCTGCCAGGTACGAGTGATCACTGTTATAGTTATAAGTTGCCCTTCAGTTTCTTCCCACCTTTTAGATAATGCATCTGCAACTCGATTCTCTCTTCCCTTTTGGATTTTGTAATCTAACCTTAGAAGCTTTACTAATCCTTTTGTCTATATAAGAGTAGAAAATTTTTGATCCAGTAACTATTTAAGATTTTTATGGTCAGTTTTTATGATAAACTGACATGGCTCCAAATAATGTCTCCTTTTTGCTACAGCCATGAGTAGGGCTAGAAATTCCTTCTCATAAATGGATAAGCCTTGATTTCTAACTCCCAAGGCCTTAATCATAAAAGCTATGGGCCTGGAATTATGCATTAAAACTGCCCCAATACCTATATTACTTGCATCTGTCTCCAAAACAAAAGACTGAGTAAAATCTGGCAGTGCTAGTACTGGAGCCTTTGTCATAACCTTCTTTAGTGTATTAAAGGCCTCTGTAACTTCTCCACTCCATTGAAAAGAGTCTCTTTTGAGTAAATTGGTCAAGGTTTACTAATTTGTCCATGTCCCTTTATAAATTTCTAGTAGTACCCTATAAGGCTTAGGAAACCTCTTAGGGACTTAATGTTGGTAGGAATTGGCCAACTAATCATCACTTCAATTTTTTAAGGGTTTGTGAAAACTGCATCCTTAGAAATTATATGCCCTTGGTACTTCACACGAGTTTATGCAAAAACACACTCAGTGGCCTTAACATACAACCTTTTTTTCTCATCTTTTCAAACACATACTGTAAATGAGTTTTTTGCTCCAAATACTTACTATAGACAAAAATGTCATCACAGAATACTAAGGAAAGGGGCTAAAACCTCATTTATTAAGGTTTAGAATGTAACTAGAGCATTGGTTAAGCCAAAAGGCATCATTAGAAATTCATAGTGGCCCTGGTGAGTCCTAAAGGTAGTTTTAAGGAAGTCCTTCACATTCGTTTTGATTTGATGATAACCTAATTTGAGATCAAGCTTTGTGAAAATTGTAGCTCCATGTAACTCATCTAGTAGGTCATCAATCATAGGTATTGGAAAATTGTTTTTGATTGTCATGTCCTTTAGCTTCCTATAATCTACACACATTCTCATTGTACCATCTTTCTTTTTGACAAGTAAAATTGAGGAAGTAAAAGGACTTTGAATAGGTTGGATGAAATTGTTTTGTAACATATCTTTTATCTACATCTCAATCTCGGTTTTCTGGTAATAAGGGTATTGATAGGGCCTCAAGTCCACTGGTTAACTTTCAGGTTCGAGAGTTTTTTGGTCAAGGGTTCTTTAAGGTGGCAATGTCTTTGGTCTTTTGAAAAGATCATTGTAGGTGTCAACTACCTGCTGTATTAGTTCTAGGATGGTATGATTTAAGGGTTTTGATTAGATAGAGTTAATAGGGGTTATCTACTCCATTTCTCCCTTTTTCAACATTCTATCTATCAATGCATTACGAACTATCTTAATGGTAGTAGTCTCATCAATCCCTTTAAACTTAATAGGAGTACTAAGGTGTTATAATCAAAAGTAATAGGACTCATAGTCTTCAACCAGTCAACTCTTAACACCGTATCACATCCCCCAATTTTAATGAACTGACATTGAATGTAAATTCATTTCCCTGCATTTTTCAAGTCATATCCCCATACACCAACTTAGAAATAGTTATGTTTTCATTTGCCATAGTCACCAATAAGGGAAGAGTAGGAGTAGGTTCCACAGGAGTATCCTGAATGGCCTTTGGGTCTGTGAAACTATGAGTGGGATTAGTATCAATGGGTATGATCAAGGGTTTACCTGTAGATGAGCCTTTGACTATAATGGTGCCTAGGGTGGTGTATCTAATTATTGCATGCAATATAACATCTTCAATCTCTCCTTGTATTACCTCCTATATCTGTACTCCACAATCAGCTGCAATTTTAGCATCAGCACTGTCTTTTGCTTCTAGTGTCTGTATAGAGCCTTAGGCTTGCATTAATGACTAGGGAAAAATCTATCTCTACATTTATAGCTTTGCCCTTTTTAAACTCATGTTATGTCCCCAAAATTGGATTTTCCACTTTTTTGATCATAGGATTCTTAGCATTGACAACCTCTATTCTAACATAACTGGAATTAATCTTCCAAATAATTGCCTCTAACTTGAGCTCATCTTGCTCCACCACATAATAAGTTTCATCTAAGGTCTGTGGGTTGATGATAATTAGTCATGTTTAATTTCATCTTTCAACCCTTTTATAAAGCTGAGAATAAAATGGTCCTCATCTAATTGTGGTTTCAGTTTAATTAGGAAGCCCGCAATTCATCAAAGACTTGATGTACTCAGGCACACTACCAGTTTGCTTCAAGCTATTAAATGCTGCAATAATACTGCCAAAGTTCTGCTTTTTATTTTTTTAACAAAGCCTAGACAATTCATATCAAGTGATCTCCTCTAGTCCCACTAGATAGTTTTTGAACTCCCTCTCCACCTTTCCTTCAAAATAGAGCGCAACCACTTCAACTTTTCCTCTTCAAGAATTTGACAAAATTGGAAATAATGGGAACATTTCTAGATCTATAAACTAGTATTAGTCCCACCAAAATAGGTTAATTCAATTTTGGGCTTTAGCCGATTCATATCCATGAACTCCACACCCCAGCTAGTTGTGGCTCTAACAGGATTGGCAAAGTTTGGATTGGCCTGTGATGCTGGTTTGTTTGGTGTGGGTAAGATCCCTTTTAAAGAGGCAGTTGAGGTTGAACCCCCTCCAATCTTATTATAGCCTTTGCTATTAATCAATTGTTGAACGAACAATAATAACTGATCCATTTTCTGCTTGGCTGATCTGTAAGAATCCTCCACATGTTGCTGGACACCCCTCAACTAAACAACAAATTCAACATTCATCTATTTAAATTTCCATTCCAACTCTTATAGGCATTGTTTCATACTTCTTTCCACCACTCCACTACGATCGACCATGGAATGTGACCTTGTCTTAGCCAATTTGCTCAATTGCCAGGAAGGGGCTCTGATATCAGGTGTCAGATGAAAACGATTCTGAGGGTAGTTTTGGTATTAGATATATGAGGTTGGGTGTTTCTAGATTAAATTGGATTGAAGTATGGTCTTGGGTATGGTGAATTAATTGGGTTAATTTGGTCAACTTTGTGAATCAACGATGGTGATGTGTCAAGGGTTGTTTTCTTTCGTAATTCTACATCAGGCACTTTAATGCATTAGTGGTTACTTAAGTAACTATTCCTCAACCCACATTCCATCTATCTCAGTAGAATCACTATCTTCATTCACATATCTAGAGTGCAAGGTTCCCTTTTTGGCCAAATCTGATGATGCCAAAATGATGTAGCTACTTGCCTCCACATATGCTACACATTGCTGAGTGGCAGAGGATAACCAACACTAAAGAAAAGGGAGTGTTTCGAAAGAGAATAAAAAGAAAAGGGAGTAAAGGAAGAAAAGAGAAAGCACGAGAAAGGTGAAAAGTAACAGAGAGAGAGATATAAGTTTTGATAAATTTATTATATTATTCCTTGCTATTTTTTTGTTTATATATTCTGTTTTTTGTTGAATTTCGACCCAGCTGTTACAGGTCTCACTCACGAGCTTGGGCTCACTTATTGCAGCAGACTCTAGAATATACTCTACAAGGAGGACATTACAATAACTACTATAACTGATTGTATCCATTACTCTACTTGGTCTGTAAAATAAAGAAATGATAGTATATAGTGGATTGGATGATGTGTGTGTGTATGGTTGATTGCATATATGATGATGATAGTAGATTGTGATGGTTGCTTATTTATGTTGCATTGATATTTATGTCATGGCATTTAATTATTTCAAATTGAGATAATTTTACTAAAATCATAACTTGAATTATAATGAATTTTAAAATTTTTGTTATATTATTAAGTTTGAAGAATTTAAATATATATTTAGTGCAAAATTTTGTAATTATTAATATTTAGTCAGAGATATATAGGAGGCATGTGCTTTGTAGTTATTAATATTTATATTATGGTTTGTGTAATTGTGTGCTTATGTGCGGTTCATGGTAGATTGGAGTTTATCTTAATGAAAAATAAAGCATAGACTATTATATTGTCGTGTCACGTGACATCATATCTGAAGTTAGACTTACATGGCATAATTTCGTTATTTGACTTGAAGGAATTGAAACTAACATAAAGTGTGTATCATTATATTGCTCCTAATTTATTATGTAAAAGATTTGAAAAATAAAACAAAGATCCGAACATATTAAAAGTATGCCTTTATTAATACTGAATCTTATATTGATTTTAGATAAAGAGGAGTATGATTTGTTTAGTTATGTTGAAATGTCTTTCAGTTGTTAACTATATATATATATATAAATGATGAAATGTTAAAACCTTAAATGTTGGATTATTTAACCTTTCAAGTTATTTATAAAATATATGTTTGAGATATTTTATTGAATATTGTAAGTTTGCATAGGTTGATTTTGTATTAATTTTATAATGGAACTTAATATTGATTAAACTTTGCTATTAGATATTGATATGACAAAAATATAATAAAATTAAATTAAATTTGAAATATAATATTTTTATTACTGTATCATTTTTAATCATTAATTAGTATATAAATTATTTTGCGGACACGAGTTCAAATCACAAAAACAACCTTTTTGTAAAAATTACAAAGAAAAGTCTTTGTATATTAATAACCCTCCCTCGATTCTCACAAAACGGGAAACTTTGTATAAGGAGTATGTTGACTTTTGAGTCTATCAATTTACTTGTTTCTTTGAATCTCTAAAAATAGAATGGAATTACTTTATCTCTTTCTTATAATTCAATAATTAATAGCAATCTAACGATATAAACTCATGTTATTGTCAAGCCAACTACACAAATTTTATGTTTTTACTTCTTTTATAACAATAATTTTTAGCATTTATCTTTTAAATACTCACTACAAGAATTTGTATTTTTAGTGAAGGTAAAAGTTGTCACTAAAAGCAGTAATATTTGTCACTATTATTAATAGTGACCAATATTTGAAGTCGTCACCTCTCGTCACAAATAACTCCGTCACTACTAAAATTGTGACGAATTTAAACAATAGTCACAATTATGCATAGCTTTTGTGACACTAATATTGACACTAAAACTTGTTAAATATGTGACGAAGCTATGTGGTCACAATAACTTCAAATATTTATGACAAGTTTATCGTCACAAATAATAGAAAGTAGTGACGAGTTAAGTCGTAACAAAACTTCATATTAATGTGACAACATTGCCGACACTAAAACCTATGAAATATGTGACAACATGATATGGTCACAATAATTGTATTTATTTATGACAAGGTTTTGGACACAAATAATGTAAAATAGTGACAAATAAAGTTGTAACAATTCGTCATTATATTGTGACAAAAGTTCCGAAACTAAAACTTATAGAATGTGTGACAACACTATATGATCATAGCAACTTCATATATTTATGACAATTTTGTTGACACAAATAATATAAAAACATATGGAATTTGTGACAACACTATATGGTAACAACAACTTAATATATTTATGACAAGTTTGTTGACACAAATAATATAAAGTAGTGACGAATAAAGACGTAACAGTACTTTATTTTATTGTGACAACATTATCGCCACTAAAATAATTATAAATATTGATAAAGTATTTGTCACTAATAATTTTTTTTATGAACGTCCATTGCTTCTTGGCCATTAATATTTTAATAAAATAGTGTCAACATCATTTGGTGACAAAAATGAAAATTTGTTCTTACAAAAAGTATTGTCACTAACTACGTTTATTATTATCACTAATGTGTTCGTGTTTGTCGCAAATAATATAATTAAATTTAACAATTTAATTACTTAAACCATAACAAATTTTTGCATTGGTGGCCATAAAATAGAAGTTGTGACAAATGATATGAATTTTTAGTGCCAAGATATTATCAAACAAGAAAATAAAAATTATTAGTAAATATAAAATATATAAAAATCACCAAAATGTATAAAATTCTAATTTCCAATACATTAAATTGGAAATTTAATATCCAATAAAATTTTTTTATTACAATAATCTCAAAATGCGATGTACTAATTTAAGCTAAAACTCTCTAAGGTAAAATTTCTTGCTATTCTTCAGGATGAAGTTCACTGTTGATTTGTTTCCTACAAAGAAAATAAAAATAAAATTAGTTAATTAGTTTATAAAATATTAAGCTATGAATTTGGTACTAACATTTATAATAATACAATGATAATGATAAGAAATGATACTAACTATTAAAGATTTTATAAATTTATAAACTTACATGAGTAGTTGGGGTATTTGATGTTGTGACACTTGATGGATCTTCAATTAAGGAAGAAGAATTGAGTAACAAAGTAGGAATTACTCTAGTATTTGCCAAATGTGCAAAAACAACTGAAATTTGTTTCATTTCTGTGGCTTGCTTCTCAATAGCTGCATCCTGAGCTTGAATCTTCTCATTTTGAGCTTGAATCTTCTCATTTTGTGTTTTTGTGATTTCAATAAGTCTTGCAACTTCATCGTCTAAATCACTTGCATGTTTCTTTGCAGCCTCAGCTTCAGCTAGAATCTCACTTTTTTCTTGGGACTTAGATGTTATCCCTTTAACACCTAACCCGCATGAATAACTTGACTTTCTTTCTAGGACAAGACCGAAATGCTTAATGAGTGGTAGAGGTGCAGACGAAATTTTTTCTTTATTTTTCTCTCCCTCTTCTTGAAGCTTATTATGCATATTTAGACAGAATTTGAAAATCTAGTAAAGTAATTTTAAGTTTTTAAAAAAATCTAGTTTGACTATAACTTTCATACCATTATTTGCTCTCCATTTGGAACAGACCAAGTTCCATTTGGCCTTTATCGCGAAACCTTCCAAACTTTAACAACGTCGGGCCACTCATCCGAATCTTTATCTTTCTACAAAAGAAAAAGAAAAGACAAAGATAATTAATGATTAATTGGAACTTATTTTTTATGAAAAATATCATTATAATTTTAAGTAAATAAAATCTAACTTTACCATCCCATATGCAATTTGTACAATTGACTTTGTACCAGAAATTGATTTCATCTCTTGATTTCCCCTATTACTTGTGTTTCTTTCACTTTGTTCCTATAAATTCATAAATAATTTGTTTTTAATAAAAGAAAACTACTAACAAAATAAATTAAAGTACTTAAAATTTAAAATTACCTTAAAATTTAGAGTCTCCCATTTATTCTCAATCAACCAATGCCAATCACCTTCCTCAACATCCTTTGGGCAATCTTTACTCTTGAGATAGCTTTTGCGCAAATGATAATGTCGATTTTTATATTGTGCATGCACTTGTTGCATCACATAAGATTGCACCTGATTTGAGAAATTGAATTTATCCTAAAATTCATAAAAAAATATATTTAGGAAAATTATGAAGCAAATTCAATTCAACAACAAAATTAAACTCTATTGCAATTAAAAAAAGTGTCATATCTTTAAAAATAACCACATTGCCTTCTTATCATCCTCATAAATCTCTTTCCAACTAGAGACACGAAGTAGTGCAAGTTGCCGAATGCATATAGTTACTTCCAACTTAAAAAGGCTAGCATGCTTACCACATACCTTATAATAAGGAGTAGGAAATTGAACATCAATGTGTTTTCCTTCAGCTTTCTTCTTGGCAAGTCTAGCATTAATTGTTAGTCATCGTCCACGTTTTTTAGAATTTACATTTCCTATTTAAAAATAAAATTAATAGATATAGAAAATATTATATTAAAAATTTAAATGTACAATGATATAATTTTGAAGATCACATTATCGGTACTAATAACTTGTCCTTCTAGGCTAGTTACATTTGTTAAAGTTCCAATTGCAGCGCCAGACTGTTGATTAAGAGTCTCTATAGCTTCTGACTCCTCTACCATACTAGGTTCATTTTGTTCATCATCCATATTTGATAAAGATTTACCATTGTTAACTGTCTTGCGGTTTTGCATATAATTACCAATTTTAACCATTTTGCACTTTTAAAAATAAATACATATTAGTAACAAGTAACATAAGTGGCTAAAACATATTGTAAGAGAACTGTAAGTTTCCTAGTGTGCTATGACCATGTGTAATTTCATAGGGATAAAAATAATGAATAGATGTTGAAATATTGAATAGATAATGAACAGATATTGAAAGTGCAACTTTCTTAACAGTGCAATTTCATAGGGATAAAAAAATGAACATATATTGAAAGCATTAAATTTTGTGTACTTAAATAGTTACAACTATTTCATATTACAAAAAAAAAAAAAGAACTAACAGATGCTGCAACTTCCTA
This sequence comes from Erythroxylum guanchezii, assembly GCA_025629825.1. Taxonomy (NCBI): domain Eukaryota; kingdom Viridiplantae; phylum Streptophyta; class Magnoliopsida; order Malpighiales; family Erythroxylaceae; genus Erythroxylum; species Erythroxylum guanchezii. Next base: position 12,230,058 of record JAOTAX010000003.1, on the reverse strand, counting down.
GCAAGTGTAGAAAGACATTAACTAACAGATGATGCAACCTTCTTCATAGGGATAAAAATAATGAACAGATATTGAAAGCATTAAATTTTTTGTACTTAAATAGTTACAACTATTTCATATTACAAAAAAAAAAAAGTAACTAACAGATGCTGCAACCTTCTAGCAAGTGTAGAAAGACATGAACTAATAGATGATGCAACCTTCTGGCAAGTGTAGAAAGATATTTTTAAGTACTATTTGGGAAGAATAAAGGGATAGAGCAAATAAAATGAAACATATAGGCAATATAAGTTAGTTCCAAACCAATCTAAATATTGCTCATTCTTCTTCATCTTTAACGATTATACTGATGTGTAAATTTTTCCAGGTACTATTTCAGTGCACATGGAATGCTTATCCAGGAAGATTCTAAAGAAAAGAGGAGGGAATGGATACTATACGAAAATATAGCATTTGTATTGTAGCAACTATTTTCTATTTAGAACTTAGCTAAAAATAGCTACCAACAATTGAATATAACGACATAATTTTCACGAAGGCATGCAATCAGATTAATTGCAATGATACGGTATACTCACAAAATAAGGACAGAACTGCTCAGTATTTGAGCTGAGGAGTTGGAATGAAGCATAGTGGAAGGTGCGCAAATGACTATAGCCAAGATATGGGAAGCACTGAAGCAGAATGGACAACTGCGAAGTATTTATTCACGGCGATTGTTCACGATTCATATTCTTCCACCATCTTTACTATTTGGTAATAACTAAGAATTCCTTACGTAAATTTAGCTGTCCCTATTAAATGTTTATAGTTTTTGTTGAGTTTGTGTTGGGAGGCACAAAGACGCAGGAACAAACCATGCAGCAGATACGTGGATTACTGATGCAGGCGTGGATTATTGACGAAGACACGAAAATGCAGGCGTTTAGTCGCGTGGGGCTTCTCCGTGACAGAGTTGGTGAGGGTGCTGTGACAGAGTTGGGTCTTTCCTGTTTGATTTGTTTCCGCGACAACGGCTTAAGGTATTTCTCCTTCTTTGTTTTGATTTGTTAGTAATTGTGATATCTGTCCTGATAATTGTGATATGCGACTGCGACTGCGACTGCATGAGAGAGAGAGACCCACCACCCCATCTATTTCGTGTGGCCCATCTGTCAGTTACTTTTGCTTACACAAGTGGGTCCTCTGGGCAACATTGTCGCGTTTCACACCCTTCGATTTTATGGTATGATTAATCAAGAAAGTTTTTAAGTTTAGACTACTCGTGCTTAAGGGATTAGATTTAGTGATCACCAATCGAACCCAACAACCATAGCTAATGCTCATCTGGGTCAGCGTCTTTCTCTCTTTTTTGCATTTTTCTAATTAAAGTTCTTATCTTGCCCTCCATCGATTGTTCTTTTACTCATTTTCCAGTTTTGTGGATTAGTTGAGCGCAGATTACTGGTTGGTCACTCTTAGCTCTCTTTGTATATTCTCGTTGTTTTAATTTGGATATGCTTTTGAAAACTGACTGGGGACACAACCCTTGCGTTTTTTATTCTCTCCGTTAATCAATAATCGACTTAGGACACAACCCTTTCATTTTTGAAAACCGAATTGGGACAACGTTAATGAAGAAAGTTTTTTATTCTCTCCGTTTGATGTGGCTTTTCTTTGTGATGGTGAGCTGGGTTTTGCATGTCGTTGTTTGGATCTGAGGAGGTTGAGGGGTTAAGTGTGGGTGTGTGGCTGTGTGTTGAGGCTGTTATATGTGTACAAAGTGATCCCAAAGATAGACTCTCACCGATGCCTATCTTAGCCTGAACATCAAAAGAGGTTCTTGCTGCTAAAGGTGTCAAGCCAACTTTATCTCCTAATCTCAAATCCCTTGCGCTGGTCGAGGTATTCACTTAACATCCTTTAAGACTTTCTATACCACAAATATGCATAATCCTAAACATAACTCTCATGAATAGATTCAAGCATCACGTGCGTGAGTGAAAGATGAAATGTAGATAACAAAATGGACTCTGTGGAAAGTTTAAAGATCATCTTGAGACAATTGGTTTAGTTACTTATTGGGATTTAGAAATGCAGTTGGGCCAAATTCCTTACTCTCCTAGAAGGCATATAATGTTTTTCTTTTCTATTGATGTACATGTAGTGTCCAATTACTAATATATTACTTACTGCGGACAAACCTGTGTCTTTGATTTACAACCAATCTGGTGATTATTATGAATTTGTGCTACCAACTTTCTGAAGGTGACAAAGTTGCTATTAATAGTTGAACATCTTTGAAAGAAAAATAAAAATGATTCTTAATCATTTTAAAATGCCAAAGAAGCATTTTAGATTCCCGATTCTCATAATTTCATGTGGCGAACTTTTTGTCATCCTATGAATTTGAATTTCTCATTATGTTAAAACTCTATCATGGTCCATACATTAGATCAAGATTTTCAATGCCCAACATCCCACATTTTTAGTAGGAAAGGCATTTAGCAAAGAAGAGGTCCAGATATATGAATTGAATAAATGGAGGTGTTTAGTGGACTAAAAGAACACGCTGTTCACATATTTGTTGTATTTGTTGTATTATGTGTTTTTCCATCTTACAGAAGATGCTTTGACCCTCATTTTGGATCTCCTTAGTCCTCATCCTTTTTAACCTTTCTTTTTTTTTTTTTATCATCTATTTAGTATATCTTAAACACTGTCAATGGATGCTTGTTCTTTTGTATGGTAGTGCATTTCATCACTGAATTTTCTTGCGCTAGATTGGTATCTTGGTTTCATTGAATTGGTCTTACGTTAGATTGAATTGGTATAATTATATTGAATTGTTGAATAAAATTGGTCTATATTATTATTATTATTATTATTATTATTATTATTATTATTATTATTATTATTATTATTATTATTATTATTATATT
>JAOTAX010000003.1:12181144-12220929 GCA_025629825.1 Erythroxylum guanchezii | reverse complement strand
CCAAAGCCATTAATTGCCATTCCATCCTGTTTCAAAATAAACTCCCAAACAATGGCCTGAGTCATTTGGGCCATTCCCTTCCATCCCTCCACCCACATCCAAACATACTCTTAGGCACTAGAGCAAAACACTCCTCATAGGAGCATTTTCAAAAATAGTGGATTGGACTCAATTCGTTAACCTAATTAGCTGATTACCAAATATGATTATCAACGGTTTAATATAGTCAAATAGCCAAATACCCCTCAATCTGCCAAAAAGTAGCTGATTCCAACTACCATCTCCAAGCTAACCTCCATCACAGGCCATCTACATAAGTTGCAGCCACTGCCACTCGCTCTGATGTCGCCCTTTTAAGAGAAACCACTATGTGTCTTCAAAAACAATAATCATGTCAACAGCCAACTTCCTTCTCTTTGTGTCGTCAGTTGTTGTATCTCACAGCCACTCCATTAAAGCATCCTATAATTGCCACATGCTCTCTGACACTACTAATTACTGCCATCATCCATACGATATCTCCATTGGCAAAATAATATCATCTGTATGATAGCCTCCATCCTATAGAGTTGTAACCTTTTATTCAGACCATCATCTAGTTAACCTTCTAGAAGTTAACTCCATGTGTTTTCACTAACGATGATGAAGGAGAAATAAAATAAATAACATAAAACTAACACATTGCCAATTAGAGTTCCCAAACTTTAACACCAATTAACATCCTTAACCTAGATAACTCCTTAACCTTTTTGAATTCCATACTAGATGATTTCATAAACCCAAGCTCAAATTCTAAAACCTAATTTCCATAATTTCTAACAACGAGAAATACGAGAGTTAGCAAGTTAATCTCATTGTGTAAGCCTTTCAAATTCAATATTCTACTACTTTTTTTGGAGAGAGTCTCCTTTAGTTTATTATTATTGTTTAGGATTTCCATGTCCAAGTTTAAGAACAACATGGCAACCATTTTAAGTCAAGACTTTGAATTTCAAAAATTCATTGCCTTTGAAACCTTATTGTGTCAAGTCTAATTAGCTTCCAAACTAAATAACAAATTGGATGGTTTAGGGATTGTAAAATTTTGAATCTAATTCTATTTGTAATTAGAGTTTGTGAGGGTTTAATATGAACCTTTCATATTCTTATTTAAATATAATTCAATTTCAAGATTAAAATTCATATTTAATTTGACTTTAAGACTTAGAGTTTGCAATTTTTGCATAATTAATTCCATAATTATTCAATAACAATTAGACAAATTCAATAAAATTTTAAAATTAAAGATGACTTTGTTACCAATGTCGGGAAATCAAAGGCAGGATTCAAGTAGTGGAATAAGTACAAAAACATTTTGTTTTATTTATCAAAAGCCAAAATCACTAAAATTCTATAAGTGATTAGTGCATAAATTATAATAAAACATGAATTATAATTTGTTCTTATTGTGAAGCTTTATCTTTTCTTGTCATTTCCCTCGAAATATTTTTGAAATTGACTCATCTCAACTACCATAACGATACACTAGTCTAGCCTCTAATGATATCCACATAGCATGTTAAGAGAACTATAAGTGGTGTAGAGATGATTAGTCAAAAATTGCTAGCTATTTTGGAGTCTAAGCATATTTATGATAAGTCTTGGATTTTTTTTAGTATTTTAATTGAAATAAAATTCTAATTTCAGTTAAACTTTAATTCTAATTCTAATTTTAATTAAATATAAATTAGGCTTATATAAGATTAAATATTTAATATTGAACCTTATTGATTAAATGACACATATTTAAATATAAAATTTCTCAAACTTTACTTTGATTATTGAAACTAAAGGGAGTGAAGACGTCTTTTTTTTCATTTCGAAGCTCAACTCCTTCTTCATCGATTTGAATACCTCCTAATAGGTTTCACCTCAGTGGAGAGTTGAATGAAAGTTTCACCAATCTAGGAGCTTTGACATCAATAATCGTGTCATGAATTTCATATAGATTACTTCTCAATACAATTTCTTTCAAATTCATTATATTTTATGTTCTAATTCTTGAATACTTGGTATAGTAGAAAGTTTGTGTGCTACTTTCTCAAATTTTAAACGTGTGATACATATTCCTTCTATTTCTTAAGCAAAGCTCTTCCAATCGTAATGTCACCTTTTCTCTCTTCAACTCGATCTTTGTCTATAATCTATCAAGTTCTAAATATGTTGATAATAGATATAAATTATAATCCTAAATCATATTTAGGATTAGATAAATTAAACTCCTTTTATTTATCTTTAATTCTCTAATTAAACAATTTATATCCATAGATCAAGATTAGTATATAGCAACACAACATGACCACCCAAATTAAGAATGTCAAAGTAGTTTTGACTAATCTTTTCATGTATGACTTTTTCATATAATTTAATTCTTTTATCAAATAATATTTCGATTTGGCATAAAGTATGGAAATCATATATACTATATTTGAGTTCAATCATATTAATTCTCCACTATTAGTAATTAATCGAATTAATTATATTTGAAAAATATTTCTAAAGTGTCATTCCAATTTGACAAAGGATTTCCTAAATCAATACTAATCGAGAATAATGAAAAATTCTTCCTAATCACTTTAGGATAGTAAATCTTATATTAATCACTGGAATACGTTTATATTGTTCATGTTATATTCAATGATTATTGATTAAGCTATTTAAACTAGAACTAGAATATAAGTAGTATGAAAACATAATAATCTCCCTATAAGATATTTTAAAGATATCAGATTAAAGGATCACTTATGTAATAATCACAATGAAATTTCTATAAACATCAAGTAATGTTCCAATGAACTTACTCATTAGGTCAGTCAATGAACTTATTTTTTAATAAGCACTCGTACATTTATTTACATATTTGTATACTTTAGTATATGAGATCAATTGCTTACTTTATAAAAAAAGAAACATAATGTATTCTGGTCATTTTATGCTCTATTAATACCTAATGTCAATAGAACAATGATTAAAAATAATTTAAGGATAATATATAAATACAATGTGAATATCATAATTATGATTTCATCATAATTTTATTTACGATATATATTTATCTCATAAACTTGATCATATATACTTAAATATATATAAGATAAACAGTATATTTAAATAATTATGTTATTACACCATAAGCAATTGATTAAATATAAGTGATAAACCAACAGATATTTTCTATGAATCTTATAAAGATGGACGGTCCATCCTTCTTAGTTTATGTTTTTTATCGTGACTCTATTGTTATGCTAGCTTAGCTACATTTCCACATGAAATCCTCTATTCCGGTTATGATGTTCTAACCATCTTCTATTAAATCTCATCCACATATTTATGTGGTTTATTCCAATTATGATGTTCCTATCACGTTTCATTAAATCTCATCCACACATTTATGTGGACCTGTTCCGATTATGACGTTCCTATCATGTTTCATTAAATCTCATCTACATATTTATGTGTGGTCCACATAAATGTGTAAATGAGATTTAATGGAACATGATAGGAACACCATAATCAGAATAGAGGATTTGTTCCTCTAATTTCATGCTTCTTTGGCATTGTCCCATCATCTTCTTTATAATTTCACATGGAAAGTGCAGAGCAATCATTAACTATTTTTTGGCAAAGTTTACTACATATCAGTTTTAAATATTTCCTTTAAGCCAACAATTATTACTGTTAAATTTAACGAAGTTATCATTCTGACATTGGCACACTGCAAGAACTTGATTACTATTTAATAGTTTCATGATATTATCATAAAGATTAAAGTTAAAGAAAGGTGAGACTATTATTGGAAGGGAACACATCACATGTTCCCATTACTCTGTTTATACCCTATTTTATGAGCATCAATCCATCTAATAAATGGGACCTATAGAAATTAAATGGATGGATGCTCATAAAACATGATAGGCAAAGAGTAACAGAAACAGGTGATCTGAATCTTTATTGGAAAAGCATTCTTGTCATTTGGATTCTTTAAAGCTGGAAGTTAGGTAGGATGGCAAGACACTAGCTATTAAAGAGATATGATGATCATTAATTCTTATTTAACACAAGTCAATAATAAAATTGGGAACAACCCATTTACAATAATTAAGTTAGCTAGAAGTTGGAATAGTAGCAGTTATTTTCATGATGCAAAAGTGCAATCATTCTCTGGAATAGGTACCAAACATTTATTTTGGCTCCGTCCAATAACATATTCTTGTAAAACCTTAAAAGCTACTTCAAGTACTTGGTGTTGAAAAATGGGAATCACATTTTATCCAAGTATGTTAGGAAAGACCTTAAAATTAAGACATTATTTACTTTTGTCATGATCGTTTGAAAAACAAAATTAACGTGTGTTCTTAGTTTTTCTTATCTTTCTAATATTTTGATTATAATTATATTAATTATCTTAAAATATTAAAAGATTAGTTTAATAGATGTTGACATCAACATTGTTAATAATAAAATTAATGTTAAATTGTTTTTATATTAAATTAAATGTTTAACTTCTTAATTAATATTTTTAATAATTCTGGTCTATAAAATCAAAAAAAAATTTAGATTTACTCTTTGAAATATTAGCTTGAAATTGCATTTGGCCCTCTAATTCAATAGCTCGTAATTTGGCCTTATTTAAAGTTGAATTAGCAACAATGGAATTTTAGAAAATGTTTATAGTGGTAAAGCACCCTGGAGTAGGTGCTTTACTTGAATCGTGGTTGTTTAGTTGACTGAAATCACTATTCTATTTATGATATATTCTTGGTAATGAGTTATTCTCTTGTTTGATTGAAGAAAACATCATCATCATCATCACCCAGTCTGAAATTTCGTAATGAAGCGGGGTCTGGGGAGGTCTGATAGTACGCAGCCTTACCCCTACATAGTAGAGAGACTATTTCAGGTAGACCCACATGCAAATGAGACAATATAAGAAGGATGCAGGTTACAGAGAATAGGTAAAACTAGCACAGAAAAAAATATAACTAAAATTTCAATAAATAAATAGGGTTAACGATAAAAATAACAAAATTTATATAAATATATAGATATATACTAAATTAAACTACAACTAATAATACAAAAACTAATAATACTAAGAATAATAAAAATACCCACTCAGTAGTAACTATTGTTCCAATCGAAGGGGACTAATCCATACACGGTCTCGTAACAGTGAAAAAAAAGTGGAAAGATGTTGGAAGCAACCCTTCCAAAAATCACATCACTTAACAAAAATAATAAAAAAAATACCAAAATCTAATATGTATAAATAAAAATAAATGCAAATAAATACTAAAACTAAATAATACTCAAAGGTGCTAATAATACGAATAATAAAAACTAATACAAAGACGAAAAGACAATAAAATAAAATAGTACTAAAATAAGACAGAGGGAAGTAAATAGCTAGTGGACAACTCGAAGAGAACCTCAAATCCTGTAAAAACACCCATGAGGTCGTCACAGGATGAGAGCTCAAAAGGAAATAAAAAAGACTTGAGTGCTGGCGAGGGAATCGTTGGAGAGGTTACAGATAGAAAGAAAATCGCAGAGACACGTTATGTCCGACACAAATAAATATCCTGACTACCAAAGGAGGGCTCGTAATGGCACACGTATGAGTTACTAACGGTAAAAAAATAGGAAAAGATTGATGGGAGAGGATTAAATCCTTCCTACAGTCTCCAACAGTCATTTACACGCATGAATAGGTTGTTATGGCACAGTTGGTGGTATTGCCAAAGAAAGGAATCGCCGAAATTGCACGTTACCAAATTCTGAAAAGCTATTCCAACAGCGGGTAATAAATGCCTTGCTAAACGACAAAACCAATAATCAAGACACCCATTCTTTTGTCCTCTCCCCCTCACTCACCGTCTACAATTACACTTTGCGTCGTCCTAAGTAAAGAACTCCATAACTACACGACATTATGATCTATGCCATCCTAGCCTTCAAGCAGTAATACACAATCGTTGCTATCTGTCTACGTGGACTAGTAGAGAAGCAACTACGTTAGAGCAAGGGAAACTGTGATTATACAGACCCATTAAAAACAAGAGCAAGGGAAACTGTGATTATACAGACCCATTAAAAACAAAGAAGAAGAAATAAACCTCCTAACCCCAAATTGTGGAGCAAAAGAAGTGAAAAGCACAACCGAAGCCAAAGTATACACATGTATGCAGCAAAAAAGTTTCACACGCCATAAGGAATCCCGCACAAATAAAACCTGACACCCCCTACCCAGAAAACCTCGTTACTCCATACAGACAGAAAAGTGGGGCTGTATTCAGTAACTCAAAAGAAGGAAACTAGTTGAAAAGCAATGTTATTAATAAGCACCTCTAACACTCAGAATGTTGGACCCCGATCCTTAAGTGGCAATTTAGAGATATGAAATGAAATGAAATGAGTAGTTTTGTGTATGTATTATGTTATAGATGAAATTGTGCTTTAAGAAAAATAATGAGACAAGAATTCGATTGGCTTCATTTTCGATTCGCTTTTGTTGGATTCGATTCGTTCTGATTTCGCTTCTTTCGCTTTCGTTTGGTTTTGAAATCCGTATGATTTGTTTCGATTCGTTTCGCTTTTGTTTGCTTCGATTCCGAGCCTTCGATTTGCTTTCGATACGTTTGCTTTTGTTTTGTTTGCTCGTTATGGTCTTTTGTTACGAGGGTTGGGTTCCGGGATTGGGATCCAACATTTATGGTATCAGAGCAAGAGGAGATTGTAAGGAATCAGGTATAAGAAGGAGGGTTTCGGATTAAGTATTTGGATTTCGAAAACGGGATCCAACAAGGTGGTATCAGAGCCCAGTAATAGGATCTTACATGGGCGTTTATGTTTGTAAGGTGTTTGAATGGATAGAATTGAGTTAGTAAGAATGTGATTTTGATTTTCATGAATTATTGGAAGAATCAAGATGATTGTTTGATATAGGTGACAAGCATTATGATTGATTTTAGGAATGTGTGAATGAAATTGAGATTGGAATTTTGATGAATTGGGATAAATTGATTTTGAATATACATTCATGTGATGCAATAAAGAATACTTGAAAGATAGGATTAAATGATGTGAATGTATGTCATGAAATATTTGAAGAATTAAATTGATTGCTTGAATAAGGTGATGAGTTATATGATCGATCATAAGACGATATATGATATTGAGGTGAAAATGTCATGATGATTAGGTTTCTTTGATCACTTTATTGATTGATTCTGAATATGCAATTGTGAGATGAAATAAGAAACACTTGAAAGATGAGCTTAATGATAAAGATATATGTATTGAACCTTTTGAATGATGATTGGTCCATAGTAAGGTTTATTATGAAATGGGACTATTGACCTTTGTGAATAGGTAAATATGTTAAGAGATAATGATTTGTGGATATAGTGATTTTGCTATGATATTGGTGGCACTTTTGATACAAGAAGTGACAAATTATGAGTAAGTTGCGAAATATGTATGATGAGGAAATTAGATAAGAAAGTGATTGACTGTGATCATGTAGAGAAATGATTTGATAGAATTTGTTATTTGGTGATTGCTTAGTAAGAATTTCGAGGACGAAATTCTTTTAAGAGGGGGAGAATTGTTGGACCCTGATCCTTAAGTGGCAATTTAGAGATATGAAATGAAATGAAATGAGTAGTTTTGTGTATGTATTATGTTATAGATGAAATTGTGCTTTAAGAAAAATAATGAGACAAGAATTCGATTGGCTTCATTTTCGATTCGCTTTTGTTGGATTCGATTCGTTCTGATTTCGCTTCTTTCGCTTTCGTTTGGTTTTGAAATCCGTATGATTTGTTTCGATTCGTTTCGCTTTTGTTTGCTTCGATTCCGAGCCTTCGATTTGCTTTCGATACGTTTGCTTTTGTTTTGTTTGCTCGTTATGGTCTTTTGTTACGAGGGTTGGGTTCCGGGATCGGGATCGGGATCCAACATTTATGGTATCAGAGCAAGAGGAAATTGTAAGGAATCAGGTATAAGAAGGAGGGTTTCGGATTAAGTAGTTGGATTTCGGAAACGGGATCCAACACAGAACCTCCCCCAACTATGAATAAATCAATGTAAGGAACGTACTATTGATCATGCAGAAACTTTGGCTACTGATCACAACAAAACACACAACAATCCTAGCGAATCTTGACCTCCCCAACCACCATACACAAAAACCTATATCTATAAAACTCAGTGCTCACCCCAGCAAGTGCAAGAGGGATACAAAAACAAAGCAAAAGAAGTACCTGGAAAATCTTGAGAGAGTAAAGTAGGGAGAGCATGATATCTTACTTGCCCCACCTCGTTTCACACTGTCTGAGTGCCATACTTATCTTCCTTATACATTACATGCACCAAATCAAGAACTTGGCTTCTAGTATGCTTCTTATATCACGATCAACCAGATGAATCTCAGCATAAGAAAAAGAAAGATACCGACATACCAAGTGCGTGCGAAGAACAAAAAAGTTGCAATTTTGACGGTAAGATAAAAAATTAAGCTTGACCTAGAAGACAACATCCAACGCTAAAACAAATCAACCGCAACCCAACCCAGAAAGCAGAAAACTTACCACCGTAGTTAACAAGAGCAGGCATGACTGAATCCTGATAAAGATGACACCTTGACGAAGATTCTCATAACCAAACAGGCTCACACCACCAACAACAGAGAAGAAACAGATGAAAGAAAAAAGCTCTTCAAGTAAACAAAAAAGCACAAAAGTTCATACCTTTGTCACTTAAACTCCATAAGCCCGTAGATTTGACAAAACAGAGTGCGACGCGACCCTGGTTGCAGTAGATAGAGCTAGATCTGGCAACATCGTCCTCGACGACGTCCAAGGAAACCTCCCCAAGTTTCAAAAACTGCTCAGGTTGTGCAGATACAGACATTACAAAATCAGTATAAGCATTCTCTTAACGGAGATAGGAAAGGACCTTCGGGTCCGAGCGAGAGTCGTCGCGAAGCCAGTAGGAGTTATCGAGCCTGGAGTCACCGATAATTAAGTATGATGGAAATACTAAAACATATAGAATATATAATCTAAGAGTTTACTTATTTCGTGAGTTTACGGAATAAGTAAACTCATTCTTTTCCCTATCTTTATCTATTCAAAGTGAGTTGAGAATAAAAATGAGGATTTGTTAGATAAAATTATCCTTAAAGAATCCACATACATAATTACTTAGCTCTAATAATAATAATAATAATAATAATAATAATAATAATAATGTAGTTAGCGGGGACTAATGGATATTATAGTCTTTTTGTTAGTTATTCATTTGTTTTTACAAATTTACGTTTTCAAACTAAACATTGACATTACATCACATATTTATTAATTTAATATGATAATAAAAATTAAGTCTACCATTGAAATTTTTATTTTTATTAAATAATAATAATAAATAATATGTCCCTCTACTATACAGGGGTTAGGCTGGATATTATCGGACCTCCCCAGACCATACTCCTTAGTGTGCTTCAATTGGGTGTTGATGATGAATAATAATAAATAAGATGATCTGTTTAACATTTTAAATAATTTTTGATTTTATAAATAGTTAATAACTAATTTGATTTATTTTTACTTTTAAAGAGGAAATTTTAAAATTATTATTTTATCATATTTATATATTTTCTTAAGAAGTATAATAATATTAATAAATAAGATGATCAATATCTTATTTTTTATTTATAATTGAGTTTTATTATTAATAAACGAAATTGAAAAAATATATTATTTTTATTGATTTATTTTTATGCATAATAAAATTATCATAATATAAGATTTGTTAATTTTCAATTCCTTTCAAGTGATGTGATTGTCGACTGGTAAAGACAATGACATACCAAGAGGTGAAGATGTTTTCGGGCCTTCATAACCGTGACAGAATCAATCAACAGATATGGACCTCATCTTTATTTCTGCTAGGCCGCATAACACATTTTGTAAAGACATAATGAGAATTATACATAGGACAGGGGCTTTAGTTTCTAGTCTGGTAGAGGGCCTTCAGACTTTAGATTGGAGCTCGGTCACAAAATCAAAAACAGCTTATATTGGACATTAAAATTTACCTTATACTAAATATCTCTGTGAGCTTTTTATTTGATCATAATTAACACTTCAATCTCCAATCCGGCAATACTAATGTATTTTTCCGAGTTCAGATCTTCTGTCTAATTTTATGATGTCTTATTTTGTCCCATAAATTTCAGTCATTTATTTATGTGAGTTTCGCGTGGGTCCCGCATAAATGAATGGTTGAGATTCATGGGACAGAATAAGACACCATAAAACTGGACAGATGATCTTGTCTCTATCTTTCCTGCTTGAAATCAAGACCCAAACTTTTCCTTACCCTAAAATCACTCAGCACATCAAAGTTGTTCAAACCCATCATACAACTGCTCTTTATATGTATATACTTGATATCCTCTCCCAATGTATCCTCTCAATTTCCACTAAACCATTCTTATGGTGGGAGTTAGAATGGGAAATTTATTACCCTAATCCAGCCCTAATATTGTAAACCACAAATTCACCGCCTACAGTCGGTCACTAATCCGTGAGGTGACCGGCTAATAGCCGTCTAAATTGCTATCTCCATTCTCCACTCTCCCATTCTCCTTCTCTCTTTTATTCTCTCTTTGAAAGACTTCAGTGTTATGTTGGTTTTTAACAGCTTATGGGCTATATATGATAGAACATTGTATCCTCCTCTCTGTTTCTATACAGCAAAAACGCCAAGCTCCTATTCCCACGTTAGCAAGGTTGTTTACAACTTCTTATAATTCTCATGAGCCAACATCCCGTTTTTCTTCTTCTCTAGAAAGCTTACATCTTCTTCTGGTTCAAGTTTCGTTTACTAATTCACCGTGTACATGACGATCTCTCCATGTTCCGTTTTTATTTTATTTTGGGTTTATCCTTTTCTAACCCAATTGGTGAAAATTCTCGACCTTTGCTTCTTTTTCAAGTAATGCAATTTACTTGGTTAGGAAAAAAAATTTTCTGAGGGAATTTTTCTGCTTCCCGGGTGATCTGTTCGATTAGTTTTGGTTTTGATTTCTGTGTTTCTGGGCTTTTAAGTTTGTCTTTGGTAGATCTGCTTTGTGTTTTTGTTGCTCATGTTTATATGGGGTGATGTTATTGGTTTCAGGTTCTTATCTTGAGGCTTAAATTTGGAGTTGTTGAAGCATGATATTCTCTGCGTTGAGTATATAGAGGGGTAGAGAGTGCGTGCAGTTTTGTATCGTTTTGGCCTTTGTTATAAATATGAAGAGGTCCAGGGAAGATGTGTATATGGCCTCTCAAGTTAAAAGGCCTGTACTTTCTTCTAAAGGAGAAACGTAAGTTTTTTTTTCCCTATCTTGTTAGTGGATTCCCAATTCTTCTTTAATCCGAGTCACTAATCATATAACTTATGGTTATTTGTTGGATAATCGAAGTAAGCTCGGAGATTAGGTTCTTCCTAATCTCACCGTTGTTACTATCTGTTAATCGTCAAAGTGTTTCTGATAATATCATTAATGCTTCTTGTTGTTTTTTTTCACGTGTGGTTTAGTTTTCTGACTCAAGTTTTGATTATTTCTTCTTTATTTGACCTGCGAATGAAGATCGAATTCTTGGGCACGGTTGTCTTGTAATCCTTGTTAGTAATTTAACTTGATTTCTTGCTGGAAATTTGATAAATCATAAATATCAACAATGGTACTGATCTTCTAATTGGAACTCATACATGTTCAAAATAGATTATGTAAAAGGGTATAACTGAGGATAAGGTTACATGTGAATCTGGGTTTTGGCCAATATGGTATGTTCTTAACTTGTTTTTGTTTCTTTATTGTATGCGTTCATTTCACTTGAAACGTACTTTGTGTGGAATGAAGTTCGGAGCAAGCACAAATGGCAGGGGGAGGGGGAGGAGCAAGTACGCAGAAACTTACAACAAATGATGCCTTGTCATATCTTAAGGCTGTTAAGGATATGTTTCAAGACAAAAGGGAGAAATATGATGACTTCCTGGAAGTCATGAAGGATTTCAAAGCTCAAAGGTTGGTGTTTAAATATGATCACAGCATTTTCTTTTTTTCTTTTTTTCTATATGTGAATTTAGAAAGTGAAACGCCTGTTGACAAATCTTACTTCTGTTATGTTTATCATAGAGTTGACACTGCAGGTGTCATAGCTAGAGTGAAAGACTTGTTCAAAGGGCACCGCAACTTAATTTTGGGTTTCAATACCTTCTTACCAAAGGGATATGAGATTACTCTCCCTCCTGACAATGAACAGCCTTCACAGAAAAAACCTGTTCAATTTGAAGAAGCGATTAATTTTGTGACTAAGATTAAGGTAGAAATACCGCCCCATATTTGAACTATAGGATTACATCTTATTTCCAGGATTTAACATTTTAATTGTTTTTTGCAGACTAGATTTCAAGGTGATGACCATGTTTATAAATCATTTTTAGACATTTTGAACATGTACAGAAAGGAAAATAAGTCTATCACTGAGGTTTACCAGGAGGTATCTACATGGCATATTGTGATGACCTGCTTCTCTGTTTAGCTTCTGGCTTGTTTCTTAAAGTCTTTAGGGCATTCATTTCTGGGACAAATATTTTAGAAATTGACTTGCTTCCTATTGCAGGTTTCTGCACTTTTCCAAGACCATGATGATCTTCTAAAGGAGTTCACCCATTTTCTCCCTGATTCGTCAGCTGCAGCCTCGATGCATTATGCTCCATCTGGTAGGAACTCTATCTACCGTGATAGGAGCTCCACCATTCCAGCAGTGCATCAAATGTATTTTGACAAGGTTTTTCTCCTTGCCTGCTCCTTGTATGTTCACATTGATCAGCAAGCTTACAAAGCATTTTATCATTAATTTCCAGAAAGACAGAACTACAAATTCCCATGGGGACCATGACTTTAGTGTTGATCGTCCGGATTCAGACCATGACAGGGCTTTAATGAGATCAGACAAAGATCAGAGGAGATGTAGTGATAAGGAAAAGGACAGGAGAGATGACCGGTATTATGAGCATGATAGCAATCAAGACATCAACATGCAACGACTAGTTCACAAACGAAAATCTGTACACACTGGTGAATATCAAGGTGCAAATGGAGATGAAAACTTTGCAACGCATCCTGCCTTATCCACTTATGATGACAAAAATGATGTGAAGGGTGAGTTTGGTGTTGTGCTTACTTAAACATTACACAAATAAACAGAGTTTTTTTATTGTTGTTTACCTTGTCATTTAATTATTTAAGTACTAAAGATAGGTCATGTAAAATCATTGTTCATGAGGCTTGTTTTCATGTTTTCCCCTCCTGTAGATTACATCTTTTAGTGCATATATTTCCTTAAATTGATGATAGGTTCATGCTGTGGCAGATGCACTGAGCCAAGAGCTTGCTTTCTTTGAGAAAGTGAAGGAGAAGTTGCATAAGCCTGAAGATTACCAAGAATTTTTGAGGTGTCTTCATCTCTATACTGAGGAAATTATCAAACGATCAGAGTTGCTCTCTTTGGTATGGCTAATTCAGATTAGTTTTCCTAATGTAAATATGTCAATGTGAAAAGGATATACGAACCTTGTATTAGTGTGATGCATTTGTTCATATTTAGAGTTTGTTTGGTGATAAAATCTGGTTGATGTCATATATGGGACAATGAACGGCCTGCATTATCTTGGGGTGTGTGTGAGCAAAGAACCCTCTTATGGTCTTGTGGCATTCAACATGTTACGTTAAGGTTCTTTTTTTGGTAGAAGCCTAAGTTTAACGAACAATTACTATTCCACTTTTGGTATTTAATTTCAAGAGTCCCTCATACTGTAGTGATCGCATTAATTTGAACTGGCTGTTAGCAGCTCATTCTTTTGATAAACTTATGGAGAATTAGTTCCTGGGATTGAACCATTAAGGCATGTTGTCTTGACTCAGGTTGGCGATTTACTTGGAAGGTATCCTGATCTTATTGATGGCTTCAACGAATTTTTTGCACGTTGTGAGAAGAATGGTAAATTTTCACTATATATCTGATAGACTTAATTCCTCTGATCAACCTCACATTATTGACATTAGCTAACTAAATTTTGTTACGCAGAGGGCTTACTTGCTGGTGTTGTGAGTAAAAGTAAGTGATATTATCTGTTTTCCTTTAATATTTATATTCGTCAGATATGTTTTCTTACCCATTGCCAATGTTCTACACCATGAAAAATAGAAGTTATTGGGTTAATCATCTGGTTCTAAAACAAACTAGTATACTTTGTCTTTGTTTTTGAAAGACAGACAACTGTGTTCAATTTCTCATTTGGGGCTTTGGTTTTATTAAGGTACTTGAAGGATTACAAAGTTGGCAATATTTGAATGTTATCTGTAATACTCGTAGTCTAAATACATGCAGTTATATACGCACACATGTATACCAAATATCACCTGAAACAAGAGTTTACTAATCTTAGTTGTTGATGAGTTTCATGTTGCTCAAAATGATTCTTGATTCGTGTTACAAAACATGGACAGAACCTTTGAGTAAAAAATAATCATAGTTGCTTCCTGGTTACTGCTTTCCGAATTCTGATTCCAGCTTTCTTGTGCATGAAGGTAATTTACTCAGACCTGTGAAGGTTGAGGAAAGGGATAGAGATCGTGACTGTGAAAGGGATGAAAGGAGTAAGGATAGAGATCATGAAACTCGTGAAAGGGACAGACTTGACAAGAATCTAGCCTTTGTCAATAAAGATACAGGAAACCTTAAGATGACTTTGTTTTCCAGCAAGGATAAGTATCTCTCAAAGCCCATTAATGAACTTGACTTATCCAATTGTGAGCGCTGCACTCCTAGTTATAGACTTCTGCCAAAGAATGTATGCAACTCTATCCTTGTCTGTTAATGTTGATACGATATCTTCCTGATGTTTTTACTAATATCTGAATGCATGCTACTGTTATGGTTATCTCGTAGCAGTATCCCATACCGTCAGCAAGTCAAAGGACAGAACTTGGTGGCGAAGTACTGAATGATCATTGGGTATCTGTTACTTCAGGAAGTGAAGATTATTCTTTTAAGCACATGCGTAAAAACCAATATGAAGAAAGCTTGTTTCGATGTGAAGATGACAGGTTGAAGCTTCCTTTGATTTGCACATTTAAACTTTAGTTCTTTATTTTAGTTTATATACTCTTGCTTCATGTTTCGCTTTATATTTTAGCTGATCTTCTTTGTCTTTGGTTTTCTGTGTTGGTTGATTTTGAATGTCATCCATCAGAATACTCTTCCAGGAAGTTAAGATGGAATATTTGTTTCAATATTCGTATTCTTGTTTAGAAGAACTTCAGTCGATGTTAATTTTGTAGTCATTTTATTATGTTATTTTCTGAAATCTTGATCTTTTTTGGTTGTCAGGTTTGAGCTGGACATGTTGTTAGAATCTGCGAATGTAGCAACAAAACGTGTAGAAGAATTACTAGAAAAGATAAACAATAATTCTATCAAAACAGATGGACCGATTTGTATTGAGGAGCACTTAACAGGTTAGAACGAGGGAGGTCTCAGACTATCAGTATGTACATTTTTAATGGCTCCTGATCAGTGTCTTTTGACTTCTTTTGCAGCTTTGAATCTGAGGTGTATTGAACGTTTATATGGTGATCATGGGCTTGATGTGATGGATGTGTTGAGGAAAAATACTTCACTTGCTTTACCAGTTATCTTAACTCGCTTGAAGCAGAAACAAGAAGAATGGGCTAGGTGCCGTGCTGATTTCAACAAAGTTTGGGCAGAAATTTATGCTAAGAACTATCACAAATCACTAGACCATCGTAGTTTTTACTTCAAGCAACAAGATAGTAAGAGTTCGAGCACGAAAGGTATTTCATTCTTCACATTTATGTTCATAATTACATGTATGGGATTCTGCACTCTTTCATATTTGTATCTCAATAGGCACAAGTTTGATTGATGCCTGATACCTTTCTATGAATGAGGCCCATAATGTGCAACATTATCATCTCAGTATCAATCCAAAGAGATCACAGAAGACGTCTTAAATACTACCCTATTTAACAAGATCCACATTATTTTTTGTGGGAAAAAACTCTGGAATTCTTTTTTACTATTCTTGTTTATTTACTTTTCCTTTTGCATTCTTTATCAGAAAGGAAATGGACCAGTGAATAAGGCCTTTTACACAAGGCAACCGGTTTCTGTTGCACTGTACTTCATCTCAGACTGCTTGTGCTCTTCTGTTTTTACAGCCTTATTGACAGAGATCAAGGAAATCAGTGAAAAGAAGCGCAAGGAAGACGATGCACTTCTTGCTTTTGCAGCTGGAAACAGACGGCCCATTATACCAAATTTGGAATTTGATTACCCAGATCGTGACACACACGAGGATATATATCAACTCATCAAATATTCATGCGGAGAAGTATGTTCAAATGAACAGTTGGATAAAGTGATGAAGATTTGGACT
The DNA here is from genome assembly GCA_025629825.1 of Erythroxylum guanchezii. Taxonomy (NCBI): domain Eukaryota; kingdom Viridiplantae; phylum Streptophyta; class Magnoliopsida; order Malpighiales; family Erythroxylaceae; genus Erythroxylum; species Erythroxylum guanchezii. Next base: position 12,204,369 of record JAOTAX010000003.1, on the reverse strand, counting down.
ACATTTTTGGAGCCCATGCTTGGTGTTCCTCCTAGGCCTCAGGGTGCAGAAGACACTGAAGATGTTGTAAAGGCTAAGAATCCTTCTTTAAAGAGTGGAGAGAGTGAAGGAAGTCCTAGTAGTGGTGGTGCAACTGTTACGAACTCTAGACATTCTAATCCTTCTAGAAATGGAGATGAAAGTATCCAACCTGAGCAGTCAAGTTCTTCCAGGGCATGGTTGCTAAATGGTGATCACAGCATTAAGGAAAACGGTTCTCCTGATGTTGATCATGTAGCTCGCAAGAGTGAGACATGCTGCAGTAATCTGAAACAAGATAAGGTGCAGACTACTGAACCTGTGGCTGATGAAACATCAGATGTCAGTAAATTGGCTACTTCGACTGAACAGTTCGTCAATTCAAATGTATCATTTGCAAGTGGGGCAGAGCCAAGTAACGGAAGAACTAATTTGGAGTCAGGTTTGATGAGTGCTTGTGACATAATGCTTTATTTTTCTCTAAAATAGTTGCTAGTGCATCCAGCTGGTTTTTTAATTTGTGGTTTTCATTTGTTCACGAAAGAAAAATGTTTAGATTTCTGAGATAATTTTGTGTTGGAAGGGCTTGGTGATATTCCTTCAAGACCATGTAATGGCACTGTTGAGGGTGGATTTGGATTAGGATCAAGTAATGAAGTCTTACCTTCAATAGAGGTATAGTGCTTATACTAATGAGTTTCTATTTGCTTTAACGAGGCTTGCTCTTCCTTGCAAAAAGGGGAGAAGCAATTAAAGCCAGCGGACCATGATATATCTAGGTTTTTAGACTGAAATGCTTGTGAGTTGGAAAGTGTCTGCTATTGTTACAATAGTTTGTTTGCAGTATTTTCAGTCAAGCATGATACTAAATAAAATCGTGAAGATATACTTCTTAATTAGACAATCTTGACTTCTCAAGGGCAGAGAATGTTAGGTTTTGGGTTCAGTGCTATTATTAGTTATTGACAAAGCATCATAAAATTGATCTAGCAGGTTGGTGATCCTTCAAGACCAGTTATATGTGCCAATGGAGTGACAGCAGAAGGGTTTAAGAGTCACCAACATGATAAATCTGGTGCACAGTTTAAAATTGAAAGAGAAGAAGGTGAATTATCTCCAAATGGAGATTCTGAGGAGGATAATTTTGTAGCTTATGGAGATGCTGGTTTGGAGGCTGTGCATAAAACAAAGGATAGTGTTGCTACTAGGCAATATCAAACAACCCATGGAGGAGAAGAAACGTGTGGAGATGCAGGAGGAGAAAATGATGCTGATGCTGATGATGAAGGTGAGGAAAGCGCTCAAAGGTCATCAGAGGAAAGCGAGAATGCCTCTGAGAATGGTGATGTTTCTGGAAGCGAGTCTGGTGATGGAGAAGATTGCTCTAGGGAAGAGCATGAAGAAGATGGAGACCATGATGAGCACGATAACAAAGTTGAGAGTGAAGGTGAGGCTGAGGGGATGGCAGATGCCCATGATGTAGAAGGAGATGGGACAGTTTTACCATTTTCTGAACGTTTTCTGCTAAATGTTAAGCCCCTATCAAAGCATGTTCCTTCAGCATTACGTGACAAAGATAAGGGCTCACAAGTTTTCTATGGAAATGATTCCTTCTATGTCCTTTTTAGGCTTCATCAAGTAAGATTTCTTGGATTTTCTATGTTGCTTTTTAAACTTAAAACTACATGCCACCACGTTCATCGTGATTAGTTTCATTAATTAGATATTTTCTCTTTCACAAATCTTTTAAGACCTTGTATGAGAGAATACAATCAGCAAAGGTTAATTCATCATCTGCTGAACGGAAATGGCGAAATTCAAATGATACAAGTCCTACTGATCACTATGCCAGGTGATCTAGCTTTAGAAATTCTGCGTTGATAATTAGTCTTAGGCGTGAAAAATCTAGTCCATTCATTTCTAGTGGTCTTTACAGGTTCATGAGTGCACTTTACAATTTACTTGATGGTTCTTCCGATAATACAAAATTTGAGGATGATTGTCGAGCTTTTATTGGCACACAGTCATATGTTCTCTTCACGCTGGACAAGTTGATATATAAGCTTGTCAAACAGGTAAAGCTTTCAAGAGCTCATTAACATATTAATCCCCAAGTTCTCTGCTGTCTTTACCGTTTCTCTGACCTTATTTTAAATTCTTTTGAGAATTTTCCTCAGCTCCAAACAGTGGCAGCTGATGAGATGGACAATAAGCTGCTTCAACTCTATGCTTATGAAAAGTCAAGAAAACCAGGAAGCTTTATTGATATTGTTTATCATGAAAATGCTCGTGTTCTTCATGATGAAAATATATATCGGATTGCATGTGTAGGTTTCTCAATTTTTGCTTCTATTTTATTGTCCTGGTTGCAATTTGATCTGAAATTGACCTTGTCACTATTTGTTCTACAGTCTTCTGCGCCTACCCGCTTGTCTATTCAGCTAATGGACTTCGGACATGACAAGCCTGAAGTTACAGCTGTTTCAATGGATCATAATTTTGCAGCTTATCTGCATAGTGACTTCCTCTCCGTTGTCCCTGACAAAAAAGAGAAGAAGGGCATTTTCATGAAAAGGTGCATAAACACAATAAACAAAGATAATCTATAATATTGAGTTGCTATTTCTAATAAATCATTTTTTCTGCAGGAATAAATACAAAAATTTGATAGGTGATGAATTCCAGGTCATGGAAAATTTTCAAGTTTTTAATGGTTTAGAGTGCAAGATTGCTTGTAATTCGTCCAAGGTATCTGGAATTGGAATTTTCAGCCTCCTCGAACGGAAGATGCTTTTGCTGTCAATTGAAATACATCATATGCTGTTGTATTCGTTGATGTTCATCTCCTGCCCCCTTGTTAACTGATTGATGAATTGAATTTTATACACGACAGGTATCCTACGTTTTGGATACAGAAGACTTATTATGTCGTAAGAAAGGGAAACATCAACCACAGAATAGCTCATGCGACAACCTGACAAGGATGTCTAAAAGACTGCAGCGGTTTCATAGATGGCTATCTACTCGATGATGTGATTCTAGACTTCATGGATTACGGTAACCACTGAATTGTTTTCTTCCTCATATTGGTGTACACTTTCATCAATTATTTACGTACTTTGACATGGTGTGCCCGAGCGTTGGAATACTTTAACCCTCCATTCTAGGTAGTAAATGGCTTAAAGTGCCCAATATTCTGGGCCTACGTTTTGATTTCATTGCTCTAATTTCGAGTTATTTATCTTATACAAGGAAGCAGCAAAAAGGCAACAGTTTTCCAATGTCTTGACCTCTAGGTGTCTTGGTGGTTTACATTGTAAGCTCTTGCATAAAAGGTGGAATGGATGGAGTATTTGAATGGTTCTTCCAAAGCAAGCAATAACGAACCAAAAAGGACTCGCCAGACTGTAGTATAGTGTAAGTTTGTAACATTTTGAGTCGCAGTCATCTTTGTACATAAGAGAGATTACAGCTGATGTGATACATGTATTCATTCTATTCATCAATATCTTTATAGTCATTTTCTTTTGTGTCTTAACTGGTCATTTTCCTTTATATTCAAGTAGATGCTCCCTCCCACCCATGTCTTTAACGTATGCTCTACCACATGATTCGTCAAAAGGGCTGATCATTTGTGAATGGGAACTTTTCAGTGCTTTGGACCAAATGTTTTACGATAATAATAATAATAAAAGAGTCGATTTTAACTCGTATCCACGTAAGATCTTAAATGGCTAATTACAATTCAGAAAACAGATCTCTATGCTTACTTTTACAAGGTTCTACCGATAAAGGAAAGTGGAAAACATGCCTAATTGATCCTCTCAATTAATCCCATTTCTAAAAGGCTGCAGCGGAAAATGTCCACTGAAGTCAAGTATCAACCATTGTTCAAACAAAATTCAGATTAAAATTTCCAGCTAGAATATAGAATTAGCTTCAGTTTCACTGGAATAGGACGATAACTTAGCCTAAGATATCCACAGAATCTCTGCAGACAAGCCAACGACATTTCATAGATATCCCAGGCAGACTAACAGGCAACAAATAGAAAATGCATGCCATTTAGTGGATGCATTTACCCCATTTACTTTAGTTGTAACTTGTATAGACAAAAGCCCTGTGTCCTGAGTAGTTTACAAGATTGAGTACCTTAGTTGTAACTTGTATAGACAAAAGCCCTCTGTCCGTGAATAGTTTACAAGATTGAATAGAACTGTCTAGTTATATATAAAAAAATTCTGAGATCTAATTGTACAATTATTTCTATTCAGCAAGTTCACTTATTGGTGGGCGGTCCATGATATCAGATGCGGTCTTTGCACAGCTTTGCAAATCAATGTCAATATCAGGCAATTTTGGAATCTGGGCCAAAAGGTCCATCGTCCGCCGTATGAGGCGAGCTAGATCTCCATCATCCATGCCACAATCCATCATCATTTCCTTCCAATTAAGCCCTGAAGCCCAGGCTTCAACCATACCAGCAAATTGGCTATCCAGGCAACAGGGTATATCCACCTCATGCTTTTCTTGAAGTTGCAATAGGGAGCATCTCTGATCATTCAATATGTTTATAACATTAATAACTGCAGTTGAGGGTTCATATATGTAGCTGCTATTATCTGATGAACGCAGTTTGATCCCCTCAGAAACTAAACTTGCACATACAGCAGCAAGTTGTGCTGGTTTCAAATGTCGTAAGGTTTTACTTCGGAGAACCATTGCAAGCCAGAGTTCATTTTCACCTCTAATGGCAGCTGCAGTTTCCCCAAGTGGAAATATAACCTGTGTATTGATGTCCAATGCCCTACTTTCATGTACAACATTGCTGATCTTTAGGAATTCCTTCCAACCAGATGGTTCAATTTCTTGTATGCGTTTGCTCAAACGATTTGATCTAATCTTCAGGCGTTTGATCTTATCCTCATTAAAATTTTTCCAGTCTATAATCTTTTTGTATTCTCTAAACCCTTCTGTCCTCGCTATCCTTTTCTTCAACCGTGCAACTTTGGTCCTTTGTCCTTTATATTGTTCCACAGCATCATTATATGCTGGCGACATATGCAAGACCTCATCATTTTCAGAAAGACTATTCAGAACTGGTACGTTTAAACTCCAAGACCATGTTTCTAAAGATCCTTCCATGTACCATAAACCACCAACTTCAGAATCAGCAAGTCTTTCCCATTGCTTCTCCTCCCTATCAAGAAGATTCCACATTGCTTCATGGGGTAAAGCATCTCCTTCAGCCAAAGAAACATCAGGAAATCCCGTGTTGTAAACAGTTTTAATCCATTTCTCTGTGAACAGGTACCAGGAGTTATCTGAACCAAGTGCCACATAGTAGGAAGGTTCAACATCTTGATGAGTTTCCCCGATATCATTTGACTCAGCCGATCCATCTAGTGCATATGAATCACTGACAGAAAGCATCTTTTTAAGCCTTGAATCACTAGAAGAATCTGATTTTCCCAAATAAACGGCTGGGATTGTATGTTCAACTCCTTCGGAATCTTTATATTGCAAGCATAAAAATGGCAAGTGATTATTTCCCAACTCCTTCAAATGAAGTTTCAGGGCATTTAGTCTCATTTTCTCCATCTTCCTCCTTAGTTCAGTTCGAAGTTGCTTCTCTTCTTTCAATTGTTCCCGCAGAACTGCAATTTCCCGATAGGCGACATCAGATAGGATTCTTCTGCTCTTCCTATCTATTGCATCATCACTGATTTCAGAGGTGAGGATTTCTATCTCTTTCCGTATGCTAGTGAGCTCCTCTTTTGAGGCAAGCATAACATTACTACCAATATAAGTCCCAAAACTTCGCTCAACTAATTTTCTTGCTTCCTCCAAAGTCCTGCCTGCCTGCACTGCCTTCATTTCAGTTGAAGTCACTTTTGCACCAGCAAGAAGATTAAGGACCATGCCATAAGAAGCAGTAAATTGCGATACAAGAGGTTCTATTCCAGCAAATAGAAGCTTGCAACACTCTTCGGCGCCTTCAGTTGGAGCCTGAATCAGTACAACATGGCCTCTTTCATCAATGCCTCTACGTCCAGCTCGTCCAGCCATTTGAAGCAGTTCATTTGAGCTTAATTGAATACGTCCAGAACCAGTCCTTTTGCTAAGAGATGATATAACAGCTGTCCTAGCAGGCATATTAATACCAGCAGCAAGCGTTTCAGTAGCAAATACTACTTTAACAAGTCCTCTTTGAAACAGCTCCTCGATGAACAATTTCCATAGAGGTAGGCAGCCAGCATGATGAGCAGCAACTCCCTTCTTAAGTCCTTTAATGGCTGTCTCTCTTACAGCATCAGGATTCTTAATGCTAAACCTCTTCAGAGCCAATTCTACCTCACTCATCTCACAATCATCTAACAGCTTGCAACCGTCAAGGTACTGAACAGCTGCATCACAGCCTCTTCTGTTAAAAATAAACCAAATTGCTGGCAACATATCCCTTTCTTTAAGTTGATTTAAAGTGTCAATAACTAGAGGTACCTGAAAATATATAATTAATCACGAACTATTTAACTTCTCATTCCAGAGTAGAGTTAATATACAGAGTTCATAGTAGATTAACGCAAAAGATTATCAGAAGCAAAGACCTATGGACTAATAATTACTTGTGAACGGCGGATTCTACTAATGTCATTCTTTGAAAGAGGTTCTCCATACATCCCAGAAGCACCATAGGTGTCAATTTCACTTCCACGTCTTCTTGAATTTCTCCTTCTAGAGCTACCATCCTTCGAAGATTTAATCCCTGTAGCAGACAGTTGCAAGTAATTGAGGGACAGCTTCCTGTAAAGATAATAAGTGAAATTAGAAATAGTATAATTTAGTAAAGTAGAAAGAACTACAGATACAGATTCAAGATTTTCTAAAGAAGATATCTAATGATAAAATATATTTTATCAGTAAAATTCCAATAAAAACACAGGACTGCAAAATACTTGACACAACTGAGGACATGCCCAAAAGCACTATTCAAAGATGCAAGCATTACAAATTAGCGCCAATGTAATGATGCAGACTCTACTTGTGTCATTCTCAAGATGATGATAGTGAAACATCAAGATTGATGTTGAAAGGAGGTTAACTGGCAAGAACGATGAACCTATTCATGCGTTTTCCTTTGTCATCAAGAAGAGGATACAAAGAACTTTTTGTGGAGAAATGCCAAGTCAGTGGAACTGGACGCTTCGATGATGTCACCAATTCTGTCTTTCCATGAACCTAGAAAGTGCAAAATCTCTTAGAAGCCAGGGTGGGGAGCCTGACAATCAGATTTATTACATATCTGAATTTAATCACTTTGAGAAAAGAAGCCCACTAGCATTTTGCATTGACATAAATCAGGAATATCATAAAATTTTAAGGCCATAGAAAAGAGACACGTGCTAAAAGCATTGTGCATGTATCTGAATTGTGGACTTTAACATTAACATCTTGCGATATATGGATATAAATTATTGCAGCAGGGACTGGTATTTTCAGAAATTGTAACATGAGTTAAGAACAATTAGATCCAGCAAAGGAGATCAGAGAAACAACAGGCACAGCCCAAGCAAGAATGGGGTGAATGAAACACATTCTTTCAACCTACAACTATACATCTGGTACCATCCATATTCTAGTATGTTTGAGACATCGTCGGATAAAGTAGTTACTGGATTGTTTAACGCATAAAGTACCTCATTGATCCAACCAGCTAGCTCATCTGGATTCTTAACTGTTGCAGACAAACATATGAGCTGAACCTCTTTCGGGCAATAAATAACCTGAACAAGTTTGATCTATTAATGAAAAGACGTTGTGTCATATCCAAGATCCAACAAAAGAAACTATACTTACTATCTCTTCCCACACTGTACCCCGAGATATGTCACTCAGAAAATGAACTTCGTCCAGAACAATAACATCAACACAAAAAAGCCCACTCCCAGAAGAAGCCAGCCCAATGCTGCAAAGATTAAGCTGTCAAAAGCTTGCTTTATAAGAAATTAAATTTCGCAGAACCACAGTAAAAAAAGAGTACGGAGGTACTTATCATAAGGCAGAAGGCAGCAAAGTTCATCTGAAAACAAACTTACTTTCCAGCAAACTTTCGGCTTTCTTTGAAAACGATTAAAAAAACCGTATTTCACCATTTCAAGGAAGACTATATGATCAATACAGTAATATGATTTAAGTGGCACTTACAAGACATTGGGCTAATCAATCTAATTAACTAAAATTAGTTGCGAGTGGCAACCAAGACTATGGACATATCATCATAAGGCAGAGAGCAGCAAAATTCATCTGAAAACAAACTTACTTTCCAGCAAGCTTTCAGCTCTCTTTTAAAATGATTTAAAAAATGAAAAATAAACGTATTTCACCATTTAAAGAACGACTACATGATCAATAAAGTAATATGATTTAAGCGGCATTTGCAGGACATTGGGGGAATCAATCAAACTAACTAAAATTAGCTGCAATTGGCAACCAAGACTAACTAGAGTCAAAATGGTTTACTTTGATGGAGTTTAAATTACAATATGTCATACCTCTGATACATCATGTTCCGCAAAATCTCAGTGGTCATAATTAAAATCTGGGCATCTCTATTGATGGCAGAATCTCCCGTAAGAAGGCCAACATTGTCATTCCCGAATGTCTCCCTAGCAATCAGAATCAGACTCATCAAGCAAATTATCTTTCCATAGTTTCTCCTTCAGTTATAAATAATAATCCCCAGGCAATTCCTAACAATCACTAACCGAAAATCACGAAATTTCTGATTGGACAAGGCCTTAAGCGGAGTGGTATAGAATATCCTCCTCCCTCTCGCAACCGTGGCAACTGCCGCAGCTTCAGCTATCAAAGTCTTCCCACTGCTCGTCGGCGCCGAAACGACGACGGACGATGCCCTCAAAAACCCTTCTATGGCCAAACGCTGCACACAAAAACAAAAAGTAATCAGAATGCTCTACACCCCAATTGGAAAAGAAACGATTTTCACTCTTAAAGAACCATGCATTCCCATAATCGAACCTGAAATTTATCAATACGGAAATCGTAAATAGACGCGAGTTCATCAACATCAATGATCTCATCCCCAAACTCTTTGACCACAGTACACAGCCTCTCAACTCTCCTCCTCTTTGACTCCTCACGCCAAGCTGACACTTCCTTGGCATCAAACGACAGTTCCATTTCGTCCTCGCTTAGTTCCGCCAACACATCGCCATACTCCTCCGCAGCCACGTCTTCGTCGTCATCATCTTCTTCTTCGTCGTCCTCCTCCTCCTCCCCCTCCTCTAGGTCTTCGTTGTACCCTTCTTCTTCGTCAGCGTCGGAGAGCTGAGAGTCGACGGGGTAGAGAGAGTTGAGGGACTTGAAAGACCGGCCAATTGGAGGCAAGTTTATGAGTGGAGCATGGTGGGGCATATGACTGGAAAATTGTAGGGTTTTGGAGAGAGCATGTGGGAAAGGAAATGATGAAGGCTTGTAGGGGAAGAAGAAGAAGAAGAGTGGAGAAGAGCTGCAGAGCGTGTTCATGGCGGGAGAGAACTCACTTGGGCGTTATTTGGATGCCCTTTTTTAAACGGATGGATTAGATAATCACTGTTGCTACGGTGTCGTTACGATAAATTTTAGCATTAAGCCTGTCCTGTTCGTACATTTTAAGATTTAAGAATTTCTCTTTTAAATTATTTAAACTTCTAGTTCTAGTTCTAGGCTAGCCAAGGCCAATTGATTTTTAATTTTTCTTTCACTAAAAAGTATCAATCTTTATCGTATGCGCTCTGCCACGCACAACATTTTGTATCCTTTCACCGGAGTTACTGACTGACTAGTCGACTCGAACTCTATCGATTCGTCACCTAACGCCTTAAAACTTCCGATATCCGATCGACCATGGCTCTTTCGCACCTCCATTCTTCTTCCAGATCGAAGCTCCTCGCCGCCACAAGCATCCTCCGGCGTCAAATCTCCAGCTCCTCGGATCCGCTGACCGTAGAGACATCCCTTCCGTTCACTCCCCATAAGTGTGAGCCTCCCTCCCGTTCCGTGGAAACCAACCCTCAGGAGCTCTGGTCGTTTTTCCGCAACATGGCGACGATGCGTCGCATGGAAATCGCAGCGGATTCTCTGTACAAAGCGAAGCTGATCCGCGGGTTCTGCCACCTGTACGACGGCCAGGAGGCTGTGGCCGTGGGGATGGAAGCGGCGATCACGAAGAAGGATGGTATTATAACCGCCTACAGAGACCACTGCACGTTTTTAGGTCGCGGAGGGACGTTGTTGGAGGTTTTTGGGGAGCTGATGGGACGACAAGTCGGGTGCTCCAAAGGGAAAGGCGGGTCGATGCATTTTTACAAGAAGGAATCGAGGTTTTACGGAGGTCATGGGATTGTCGGAGCTCAGGTGCCCTTGGGGTGTGGGATTGCCTTCGCTCAGAAGTATAATAAGGAGGAGGCTGTGACGTTTGATTTGTACGGTGATGGTGCCGCCAATCAAGGCCAGTTGTTTGAGGCTCTTAATATGTCCGCGCTTTGGGATCTACCCGTTATTTTGGTCTGCGAGAATAATCACTGTAATGATCTTGATTTCACAATTAGATCTTTTTGATATTTTGTAGTTTTAGTTTGCGTTTTGAGTGTTCGAGTGTTTATGCTTGGCTAGATGGCATGGGAACTGCTGAGTGGAGAGCTGCTAAGAGTCCGGCATACTATAAGCGCGGAGATTATGTTCCTGGACTAAAGGTGATCTTTTTTAATTTAATTCAGATTATTGAATTTTTTGTTGCTTTGCTTTCTGGGAAATGGATGCTTTTTTTGGCATTTTGAGTTATAATTTTCAGGGTTTTGCTGTAATTTGTCATGTTAAAGCTTTGTAGAGTTTAGATGTTGACGGAGAAAGATTTAAATTTTAAGCTATAGTTTATTATGCCATCTACTTTTAGCGTTAGCAATAAATTTGTTGAAGGTCATGGTCAGTACACCTTAAGTTCGTGGGAGAATTAAAAAAAAAAGACAATTTATTGTAAAGAGGTGAAGCCATGACTTCTAATCATCATACAAATTTGATAATTGGAATATAGTCATTGCTTGCTGAGTTTGCCTTCAGTAAAGGAATTGTGGAGTTAGCTTATGGGTGGATCATGCTGTATCCCAGTTACAATTTCTCTTTCTAGTGCTATTTACATCTGCTTTTGTTGTTGTTGTCTTGAACTGCTAACATATGGTCTTACAAATTCTTCCAAGAAAGTTGGTTATCTAAGAGAATCAACCCTGAAGAAAGAACATTTTTGTCATTTCGTAGTTGATTTTTTTTTTTTTGTTTGGTTATATGTTTATCCAACAATGATTCGCTCCTCTTTGCTAGGTTGAATTTAAGGTTAGACATCAATATTAGTATGCAAAAGCCTGTATACAGACTTCATCTCTTTTGTACAGGTAGATGGCATGGATGTTCTTGCTGTGAAACAAGCATGCAAATTTGCAAAGGAGCACGCCCTAAAGCATGGACCAATTGTGAGTTTTGAGCTCTCTTCTCTATAGTCTTCCTTTTTGTTTCTAAACATCCTTTTTTGGAACATGTTGCTGTGTGTTCTGAATGTTACTGCTTGGTTAATGGTTGCCTGTAAAGAGTGTACTTTTCTTCCGGTTATATAACGCCATGTTATTCCTTGAACTTACATGACATCATCTAATTTTTGGTATCTGATCTGAACTTGATGTTTCATTAGCTAGCTAAATTCAAAATGTCCTGGGACTGAGATCTTTTGGATTGTCAATTGTGTCTCCTTAGGGTTGAATCCTGAGCTTGAACGCCTTTAGCTTGCATAGCTAGAACCTCTTAAAGAACTTCATCTATTTAGGCTCGATATATTCATTATTTTCAGATATATTTAAGGATCAAGAACGTCAGAAAAAGACAAGCTTATTAGTTAAACTATCCCACTTATTCCTGATTCTAATCTGCCCATTCACTTCATTGTACACAATATACACATGAATATGTATCAGAATTAGTAAATATGGACAACTAGGATACTGCTCTCCCATCTTTAGCTGTTATACCTTGATATGTTCACACATACACTATCTGTGAAGCTTGCATACCTATTAGATTAAAGTTTGCGATTCTTGATTTGATGGTGCTCCAATTTTAGCTCAGAAATTGGGGATGTATTTTCTCTGGAGCCATGAAAAATGATAGACGAACCACATATCTTTTTCTAACCACTGAAGATCAAAGAATTTTTTGGGCTAATATTCTATTAATAAACAGAAATCAACTTTGTCTTACTCATACTTTGCTTCCACCTTTTAGGCAGCTGATCCTGGTTTTTGTTTAAGGGAAAATTATATACCCTTAGAGAACCTCAAGGATTCCTTTCTTAATAGAGAATTACGTCATTGCTATCTCTGCACTTGTATTTGTATGTATATATGTATGTGCTTTTTGAGGAATCAAGGAGAAGATTATCCTTTTAGTAGACTCATTTTATGGGTAACACAGCGCAGGCCTTGTCAATGGAGCCGCTCATGTGTTTGCTGCATTCAGTAGGACAAGTGGAATCTGATCATTTTCCTGTGATCTTTGTTATTTGTGTGCTTGACATGTTATCGTGTAATTATTCACCACACTGATGAAAAAAAATTTCACGTATCTGGTTGAGTTTGAGCATGATATGTCACTTGATGCACGGTTTTTCATTTATATGGCAATTTTCTTGTCCTTATCTTTTGTTCTTGTGTCAGATACTTGAAATGGATACCTATAGGTATCATGGTCATTCAATGTCAGACCCTGGTAGCACCTACCGTACACGTGATGAGATTAGTGGTGTGAGACAGGTTATAAGACTTTACTTAGCCTTTCTGTTCTTGCCTTCCTATGCGTCACTGTTCCTTTAGTTTAGCCATTTCACTATTTAAGATCTTTCATAGGTTAATTTTTCTGTTTTCTACATCATCAGGAGCGTGATCCAGTTGAGAGAGTAAGAAAGTTGCTGTTAAGTCATGATCTAGCCTCTGAGAAAGAGCTGAAGGTGACCTGGAATTAAAGATTGCTTCTGTACATCTTTTGCTTATTGGTTTGAATCACTTTTTGTTGTTTACTATAACCATAGTAGATAGTGAATTTGATGTGATCCTTTATTTCATCTTTATTTTTTGGGTACATGAGAGCTTGGTTTCACAACAGAATATCCTCGTGAACTAAGTACGTAACTTTTGTCTTCTTATGTTTTGCAGGATATTGAGAAAGAAATAAGAAAAGAAGTAGATGACGCAATTGCTCAAGCCAAGGTAGGAAGCATTTTGACAAGTGATCAGAATGTGTGGCATTCTTGTTACTTTCAACTTTTTAAGTCGGTTACTTGTCAACAATTTGATACTGATTGTATTTATGATCTTTTTGTCTCAACTCCTTTTTCTCTCTGTATCATTTTTATTTATGTTTACAGGAAAGTCCAATGCCGGATCCTTCTGAACTCTTTACCAATGTGTATGTTAAAGGCTTCGGGGTTGAGGTAATAAATGTTCTCTCTTTGTTAATTGCATGCCTCAAGAAATTTTTGAAGCATTTTTCATTTGAACACTAACTGCATAGTTATTGGTGAACCTTGATTTAGATTTACGGCTGTTTCTTCCCACAGATAATTATTCTTCGTGACTTTTGTTTGCAGGCTTACGGAGCGGATAGGAAAGAAGTTAGAGCTGTGCTTCCATAAGTTAACCTTGTGCTTAAAACCTTTTTTGACACTCAATCAATGGGGGCTCTTTACGTATCAACGTTTCTGAAAGACAATAGTACAATAAATTTGTGAAGGCGGCGGCTCATTCATGCCATATATTTGGTTGTGAAGCTTTGATTGTATAGAAATCTGATTCCTCTGAAGCAAAGGGCATAATCTTGCATTCAACACTTGTAATTTGCTTTAGAGATGAGTGATGTTAACGTTGTCTCATTCGGTGGTTCCTGAAGTATTGTGGATATAGGGGTAACAAACTTCTTAATATTCCGTGAGAATAAACATTGCTGATTTTTAGAGATCAACCCATGAAATGAAAATTCAGTAAGTCGGTTTCTTTCCCTCGCTTGAAGCAGTTGCAAGTTTGGTGCTGGATTTGAATCAGCTGTTATCATGTAAGTTCCAGTTCATTTCGATCACGCTTTAATCTGTATATTGGGACGGGGGTTAATAAAGTTGAGAGTATCTTACAGTTAATGATGAATTTCTTGATCCTAAACTCTATTTGTTCAGCTACATTTTGGGACAAGTTCGAGATGGAAATTGGAGCTCTTCTTGAATAGTTTTCTTAAACACGGAGAAAAGTGTTAAAGCTGATTAGCTCTAATCTGGAGCACTGATTAAAGTTTAATAAAAAGCGTTTCATTTTCTTTTAGAATTGTCATGATGTTAGACCAAGCTAGTTCACTTCGCCTTGGGGACTTGATGCTGAAACATTCCAATTTTATTATATGCAGGATTGGTTGATTATGATATACAAAGATTATATCATAAAGCTTTCAATTACTGTTATGTGTTCCTTTAATTCTAATGGCTTTCGAAAATTGAGGCAACGCATTGGTTCACGCTAAAACTAGTCAGTTTATAGGTTCTTAGGTTTCGGATAACTCCAAATCATTAGACTAGATTTCTTTGGCCCCTTCCGCAAAAAAAAGTGGATGACTTCCTCATCTGGTTGCAATAAAAATAAATATGGATAGAGCTTAGGATAAGATTCATTATCTATTAATTATTGTTATAGCTATACGAATTAACAAAGTTTTTTAGCCTTTGCAAAATTGCATATTTTGAAAATTTTATTTCAATTAATAAAACAAAAACAATTGCAATCAAGGAAGGTTTTATCAAAGCTGGAAATCTTAGGCTAGAGCATATGATCCTACAAAGTGATGTAGCTTTACTTATCTTTGCTTTACATATGGAGAAGGAATGTCCTTTTTATTTTGGCATTATTGTTTCCAACATTTTCACTTTATAAAAGAGCTTTTCCTTTGTTTCTTTTTCTTATGTATCTCATGCATGTAATACTCTAATTGATGCACTTGCAACCTTAAAGACATGTATTCCTTCATCTTTAATTAATCAATAATGGTTTGCTGGTGGTGTGTATTCAAAAAAAAATTCAGGTATTTTTTGTAACACGTCATTATCATAAAGTATATGCCCGAACATCTAAACGACATCCGAGAACATACCTTATGAGTATGGCATGTTAGAGCAATCATATTCACTTATTATGGCATCACAGAAATAAGTATTTTAAGGATCAACTTTTCTCATTTCATTAACAAAACGTAACTTACATTGTAGCATTTCATTTCATACTTCATATATTTACATTACAAAACATCTGTGAGTTCACTGTTTTATACAAAATGTTCTACATGAAATGAGCAACTAAACAGACACATTCTACCTAAACTCTTCAGATATCAGCTGACCAGACTTTTGAGTCATTTCTTGTTCCCAAAATTGATAATACTAGACTTTAATTAGATTGCTTTAAAAGCTAGGTCTCCTCAGTACTTAAAAATCAACGCTGCAATTTTGATGAGTTTGCGAACTCAGTAAGTGAACCATCATAGATATACTCACTCAAGTCAGAACACAACATTACAAGTATATAACCAAATTCACAAGTATATCACATTACTCAGAATCAAATCTCATGCATCACATCATTCAGTATTGAGTACTCGATCACAATATACATCATATTTCAACAAGTACATTATGAATACAAACATTTCATATCATCATTTCAAAACAATCCAACATTCACTCAATCATTCTTATGATACATGTCAATTTATATATATATATATGCAAATTCACATGTGACTCTACTTTTATTTTTATTTTTATTTTGTTGTGACCGAGCACCTATTTACTATCCCGTATCCGTTATGGATACCAGGCTCATTTCATTTACTGTCCTGTACCCATTGTGGATACCGAGCTCGTTAATAACTGAGCCTATAGCTCCCGTATATATTTCCTGAGCTTTAAGCTCTTTTTCATGCTAGTCACTCCGGTCACAACTCCTTTATTTGATTATGCATAATAATGTAATAAAATGCATCAATTCACATAATATGCTATAAATAACTAAAGTCATTTATCACATTCATCGGATCTGAGTTCAGCATTCAACATTCATTTGAAAACACATTTTTCATATTCACATACATTATAAAGCACTTCCAATACAATCTTACATATCAAACTCCTCGGACCAATAATGTCTGGAATTATCACAATTATATCAATAACAATTCAATATCTGATAGTTAATCAAAAACAATTCAAACATAATGAGAAAACATCTAGGTTAACTCACAGTATGCTCTAGATAGCTATTGCCTTGACGATCCGGCAATGTCTGAATGTGGATGCTCAATTTGTGCTTCTATATCATGCAATACACACATATTTACACACTACTAACTTGTTTAATCAAATGAGTAATCAATCATACACATATATATGTGTTATGTTCATTACATGCTCAATTGACTATCCCGAGTATGTATCCTTAAGTCTTGATCATTCATACACCATAGCTTGTACACATCTAGTTTGTAATTTAGGTTATACCTTAAATAAGTTGATTACTCTAAATTCATCAATCATTTCCTAACATTATGGATATTCACATAATTTTCCAATTCTCATTCAATCATACATAATTCATTACTTATATCATTTGGATCACACTTGTATTCTTAAGAACACCTTCAGTCCTTTAACAACTCATAAATTCCAAATTTGAGTATATTGATATCAAGACAATCCATTCCTTAAATTATCACGTCAATTGACATTTCAAGCCCTAACCAAATCCAAATACACCAAATTAAAGTCACTTATCTTTAGATGGTTCAACAATCACACAAAACATAATTTTTTTCACTTCAAAGCATTGCCCACAATTGTAGGGTACCTTTCCATGATCGTGGAAAGACAAAACAAAATTTTTCTCTTGTCAAAGCATTGCCCACGATCGTGGGAGCTGATCATGGGAAGGAGCTAATGCAGCTCCCGTGATCGTGGGATGGATGAACAGAAAATTTACCATCCATTTCCTTCAATTTTTTTTCTAGATTCTAACACCATCATAGCAGTCCATTGATTATATCTCAATTATACCTTAATGTATTTCATTTTCCTCATCAACTTCATCTCCAATTCCAATTCAAAATCATTCAATTAACAACTCATAAACTAGTCTTTCATGCATCAAAAATCAAAACAGAAATTATCATTCACTATCATATATGTAATCCTAGTTCTTTCCCATTTCAAGAACACTACACTAACAACTTTCTTTAGCATAAATTCACCTTCATTATACTTTAAATATCCACCTAAAATCATCCATTGAACATCCTCTAACCTACGATTTCATACATCAAAACAAAACAAATTTATCCATCAAATTCCAGCACCACTCATCATCAACCCTACATGTAATTCATCTCAATTCAATCACCATAAGATTTCTATTATACATGCCACAAGATCAGAATTTTACTTACTTGTTTAATTCTAATTCCACTCAATTAACAAGATGTCTTAGCCCTCAAGCTCGCAAGCATACTCCAAGAACAAGGGGA
This sequence comes from Erythroxylum guanchezii, assembly GCA_025629825.1. Classification (NCBI taxonomy): domain Eukaryota; kingdom Viridiplantae; phylum Streptophyta; class Magnoliopsida; order Malpighiales; family Erythroxylaceae; genus Erythroxylum; species Erythroxylum guanchezii. Next base: position 12,186,702 of record JAOTAX010000003.1, on the reverse strand, counting down.
AAACACAAAGGGGTTTTCAACAACAAGATGAAGACAACATAATTTTTAAGTGGCAAGGTGCAGAATTTTAACAAAAATCCAAGGTTATGAGGGTTATGGGTGTAGGTCGATGGTGAGAAGAAAGAAGAAGGGAGCATGTAACCAGAAACAAGAAAAAGATGGTCTTTCACGTGTGGAAATCGTGGGTGTGGGTGTGGGTGTGTGGCAAGGGTTTGGACACTTGTCCAAACACTTGTCAAGTAAAGAGGCAAGCTACATGTCTTCTACTCCAGCCACCAAATGTCACTTAATATTTGGTCCATTTGTCACATAGTTTCTTAAGCCATTTGTCACCCAATTATACCACTATTTGTCACTCATTTATCCAAGTCATTTTTCACCCTAGTACTAATGCCATGAATCACCATTTTATATGCCTAGTCACCCTAAATTTTCATGTATCAATTTGTCTTGCCATTTAACATTTTCTGTAGACTAGATGCACATATCACTTCATAAATCACCCAACTGTAACAATAAATTCCAATTTACTAATTGTAGTTCATTAAACTAAAATCCAAGACATTATTAATACACAATCACATCATAATCACTTAAAACCTTTCATAACCTCATAACATGTCAATTGAGTGCATATACTATCTTTGCAATGTTTACTAAATCGTAATTCATGTGTGCATGCTAATAATATGCATGTGAATGCAATGCATTTCATTAATTCTCAATGATATGACCATGTGCAATAATCTAAGGCTCTAACCCTCAATATAGAAAACGGGCTATTACATTTTTAGTGGATATAGTGGAGAAGGTAGTAGTTTTGGGCTTTGTATTTTTCTTTTAAAGTCATTATTAGTCCTTGGATGGCACATAAGAGATGACAAATTGTATGTATTTATTTTTTTATTTGTAAATTAATGAATTAATTGTTTACTCTAATAAATCATTATGACAAATGCTCATATTATAATCATAAAGCACTAACATTAATAAATAAAAGAAAATAGAGAAAGAGAGACAAAAACAATCCTTGGCTTGCATTCACTCATCGAGCTCCACTTGCAAATTTACTTTCTTCTTCCTTTAATGGGTGAATAATAAACCCTTGTACAACATCTTGTTTACTATGAATTAAGAGAAACTATTACAATTGTCTTGCTTTATTATAGGTGAAGAGTAACCATTTACAAATCTTGTTCAAGGTTAAGAGAAACCTTTATAAAATGTACCCCAAAAAAGATCTCCAATTGCAATAATTATATAATTCAAAAACTCCTTTTTCTTGCTCACATCAATTAACAAAAGATATATGTTATGTAATTCACTTATGCACTCTCTAACCTCTACATACTCATAACAATCTCTAGCATGCCCAACATACTTCTCTCAACTCATATGTTTTGTATTTATAACCAAAGCAACCTAAGATGGTCATCAAAAATTTAAAAAAAAAGTAGTTATTACAACAATTAGTAATAGTAGCATTGGTCAACCATTTAGACACATTGGTTGATCGTTATGCACATTGGTGGACCAATATAGTTACAAACTCACAATACGTATTTTTAAAAGACATTGGTCAATTAGTCTTTCCAAAATCCTAACTTTGGTTGCCCAAATCACCATATAAGTTGACCAAACTTTCTTAAACATGTTTACCAAAAGTTCTCAAGTTTTTTCAAAGATAAAGACACATTTCTTTAACAAAAAATGATTCAAAACGATTAAAAACTTCCCAAAAAGCTTGTTTGAAAATCAAGAGTTTTTTTAAAGATTAAAACAAATTTAATCTTGATTATAAAAAGATTTATGCATCATTCCTATACAGATGCATGATCATGGAATAACTGAGTCCCTTTTTCATTATTATGACCAATATAAGATTACAATGATTGGTTTAAGTTTCATATGTTTGATCCCTCCCTATTCTTGTTTTTTCACTTGAATTGTATATGTGTTCCACTTTGCTCATTTTCTTCACCTTTGATGCTCAATTGATTCAATTGACTCATCTTCTCACTTTATTCTCCCATTGAACATGTTCTTCCATATATTAACTTACTAATATCACTAAGGATAAAAATACTAGTAGTAACATGTTTTGTAAACATCAATACTATGTATTAGAAAATCACTTAGTCTAATAATCACAAGTATTACAAGTCAATTAAATAGTCCACTTGTTAAGCCACATTATCTAAGTTAACGGTGGTCACAAATAGGGCTAATGTTATGCTAGACACAAAGTAATAATTTAGGTATTAAATTGCTAAAAATACAGTTTAGACTTTTTTATAATTTTCTTAAAATTTAAAACTAAAATGTCAAATTTAATTTTTATTATATACATTGAGTAATTCTATTTAGAGGAAAAGAATACACTTTAAACTACCTATTAGAGATAGGTTAATATGTATTTAATTAATTTTTATAATTATGTGTACTTTAAGTAGTTCCATTATAAGTAAAGAATAAAAAAGCACTGTTAATCTACTTAATAATAAATTTTATTATAAAAGGAAACGTAATTTTTATATATATTTACTTAATATCCATCATATATGTCTTGCTACGAATTTAAGATTCTTTTTAGGGTAAATTATAATAAAATTTTTGTACTTTATCTAATTTTGTTATACTAGTTAGAACTATCAAAACTAGTAATTAAATAATCAAACATTTAATTTGTAATAAAAATTGCATTCTTTAACTATATAGTTAACAATGCCACGTCAACAAAACCAGTTAACAAATGGCATCCACTTAGCAAATAATGGACATTTCAACTTGAAATAGCAACCCTATGTACCTTACATATTTTCATACATTTTCTATGCTTATTGATTTATTCCTCCTACTATTGCCCTATAAATAACTTTTGCGTCTAAGAGACCTTACGGTTTTATGAATATGAATGTACTCTTAGACACTCATACTTATTTTCTTTCCTTTACTATTTATATCCACTATTTACCTTACTACTAACCGTTATGATCCAACTGAGTTATCCTTCTCAGCAAAGACTCAAAACAAATGTTCTAGTGAAACATTCTTGGTTTTGATACTTACATACTCAAGGACCAATGATAAGAATGCTTCACTAGTAAGAAAAACAATTTCTTCACCTAATACTTTGTGGTTTGTGGGCTTGTAACGTTGGAGATCGTCTTTTTTTTAATGGTTTATTTTTAATTAAAAATTGGGTGGAGCTCAAGATTTTATTTATAATTTACCCTTCTTTTATTGTTAATTATATAGAGAAATATTGTCTTTATATATATATATATATATATATATATATATGCACACTTTCCATTAATTTTTCTACCAATCAAAACATGTTTAGATATTATAAATTTTTTGCATGCATTTTGCAAGCTTTTAAAGCGATTATATATAACTCCGTCTTATAAATGTTGTCATCTTAGACTTGACCTTTGGCACTTTGTTACTCCTTCCAACATATTATAAGCTAAAAGACACTTGTTTCTACCTTATTGCGCAACTGCAGGTTTAATTACAAGCTCGACATTTTTTCATAATGAATGTAATGTTGTCTGAATTAGTTTAAGCACATATATGACTACTTAAAATCTTATATACACATTTTATTTCACTTAATTGATTCATCTTCTAGATTAAGCAAAAATAAAATCCCTCACCCAAAGTCTAGAGGATTTATGGACTAGGTCAAGTCTTAATCCATAAGTTTGATAATAGAAAAAAGTATTACTATTGATAATTTTTGTCTTTGATGATATTAGTATTTTAAACTATCAAAGAATTAAGTAATATATGAAATATTAAGTTTAATATAAGAACAAAGTATCAAATAAGCTAATTAAATCAATTATCTAACATAAATGAGCATTATGAACAAAAAAATTAGCTTCTTAATGCATTGTTCACTCAAGAAAAAGGGTTTTGATCAATTAGCCAAACATAGGATGATTTTGGATAGAAAGAAGGTTAAGTGTCTGACTAGCAAATACTTTAGCTAATACCACAATTAAAGAAATATCAACTAGTCTAAGATTAAGCATCATCTAAAATACTATGTTTATAAAGTAGCCCTTATAATGATTAGTTTAGCGATTTTCAATTCTAAAGTGTCCAACTTTTTTGGATTTTTTCAATTTAATTCCCAAGCTTTCAAAATTTTCAATTAAGTGACCAGCTTTTTATAACCTTATCAACTTAGTTCAAAACGTTAGTTCCTTTACTAATTTACTAATTTGGCTACTAAAATCTTTATTATCCTTGACATGTATATGTCTATATAAAAAATAATGGCCAGATAAATACTCAATCTAAATGACCCTTAACCATATTCGATAACCTAAATACCCATTATTCATATACCCAAATACCCATTACCAATCTCTCAAACTCATTGTGATTTAATTCTTTAATCTTCATCCTCTATGTGTCGTCTCCTCTCATTTGTGTCATCATTTCACATCTAAGAAGCACCATTTTTGAAACATATATTGATTATCTAAATTTTATGAACACAACAAAACCTACTCTCTCCTACAAATCTTTGCCTGAGAACTCTTAATCACATAAACCTCTATTTGCAGATCTTTACACACCAAACGATATTCCAACCAAAAGAAATTAAACATCAACCTAAAATAATTAAAAAAGATAAAGAAATGGAAATGGAAAATTTAGAATATTAATTAATCAAAACTCACTATTGGGATTAAGGAAAGTTGGGAAGTTATTTTTGGGAGGTGGGAAAGAGATGGTAGAATTGAATGGCCCTTTGGATTTTGGGGGATACGAGTATGATTGGGTGTCTGTTCTACGAGAATATGGAAGAAACTTTTAGTTTGACATGTTTGGTTAATGAAGACAAAATGTTTAAGGCAAGAAATGTGTACAAGATATTGAATGTGGGATTACATATTATATAAATGAGCCTTTTCTGGTTTCAAACAAGGACCGCATAAGAAAATGCAAAATTATGTGTCTAGGTATGTCTTGAAAATGGTGCGTTCCAAATATGAGATATATGACATTATAGATGAGAGGAGATGACGTGCAGTGGTTAAAGATTGAATACTTGAATCATGATAAGTTCCAGTGATTATTAATAATTATTTATGTAATGGGTATTTGAGTATAAGGATCTTGGGTATTTGGGTTATTAGGTATGGTTATGGGCTATTCAAAATGGGTTATAGGTATGCTTAGTTAACCATTACTTTTCACGTCAGCATTTATATATCGTAAAAAATAAAGATTTCATTAGTCAACTTAGCAAATTACTAATAGGACTAACATTCCAAACTAAGATATTAAGATTGTAAAAGGTTTGTCATTTAATTGAAAATTTTCAAAGCTTACGTACTAAAGTGTAAAAATCTGAAAAAATTAGGCACTTTAAAATCGCTTATCTTATTAGCTTATAAATAACAACAACAACGTTCTAGTAGAAATCACACTGAGATGTGAGATATGGGGTTGTCCAAAAATACACGTCCTTATCTTTAGCTAATATAAAGACTGTTTTCAATAGACTTATGGGGTGGGGGGGGGGGGGGGTTTTT